>VZSF01008271.1:1725-26759 GCA_013398295.1 Chionis minor | reverse complement strand
CGGGGGGGCCCGGGGAGGGGGGCGGGAGCGTGGCTGGCGGCGGCGGAGGCTGCCCGGTGATTCACGGCCAGCGTCTGCAGCTCGCTCCTTTCGTTATTGAACCTTCGCGCCGCAGGAAAGCCCCGAGAGGGACGGGATTTTTTCAAGAGCAAATGAGCGTGATGCTTTTGGGCAGGATCCCATCGGTTGCTTTGCCAGGCCGGAGTGGGCCGGGGCGGGAAATCACTTGTACTTTCATTCCCCTCTTTGATCCGAGCCGGTATGTAAAAGAATTGCAATTACACTTAAGCAGCACCTTTTACCCCACAGCATCCAAATTCAAATACAAACCAGAAGATCGGCTTCTTCCTTTTTCTTCCCCCCTTTTTTTTGTTTTTTTTTTTGTTAAGGTCCTGCAAAAAGTTACCGAGTGGGCGCTCTGGCTCTTCCCGGGTTTTCCCTCTGCGATCTCCCTTTTGTCGGTTGTATGGGCTGAAGTCCCCTGGGTGGCAGCCCAAGCTACTCATTCATCATCATAACAACCGTTTAGTGTAAAATTAACAACAACTTAACTACTACAGCAATAAACATGGTCCTGCATTACCACAGATTGATGAGGATTACTTAGTTACAATCAGCTGGGGCACAGACAGGAGAGAGTATGTCAAATCAATAGCTTTCCCAAAGCTTAAAACTTTACCTCCTCCCTTTAGTGTTGCTGATGCTCGGGGGCTTGTTGTAGCTGGGCAGGGAGGGGATTCCCCCCGCCCCTGAAACTTGGCACTTAGTATTTGCTTTGTGGGAAGAAGAGGACAAAGTCTATTTCTTAGCGTGTGTATTTGTTCACACACCTGATTTCTTCAGCTTGTATCTTGAAAAAGGTCTGATTGGTCGATTATCTAAATATATTTTTGCCTTTAATTCCTTCACTGTTTAAATTCGCAGCTTAACCTTCTAAAATGCAGCAGCGGACCCCTAAACGAGCTGACAATCGATCCCAAAACAACAATGCATGAGAAAGAGAGAGGCTCTCGGGGAAATCGGTCCGGACCCTGACTAATACAATATGTTGAGTATCTGGCTCTCATTTCCCGTGTAAACTCACAAACGCTCATCACAAGAAACAAAGGACAAGAGGAAAACAGTTAAGTACACCTAGAGCTGCATCTAAACAAAAGAAGAAAAAGCCTAAACGAACCCAAGGTTTTCCGTTTCTCCCTGAGCCAAGTAATCCCTTTGATTACATCTAATACCTGCCAAAACCCAGATGGTATGCCCACCCATCTCACAGTGTGATAATGCCACATTGTGAAATCTACCCATTAATATTAATTGTCAGCTAGAGAATCTGTCTGAACTACTAAAGCTCGAGGTTGCCTTGAGAAAGCAGGGCATGATTTAGCAGGGATTTTAAGATAATTCTTATTCTTTCGTTCTCTATCTCACATACGTAGAATTTTAAACAACAACCCTATAACACTATTCCAGTTTCTGCCTCTCGCAAATCTGGTCTTAAACTGCTGTGTATTTGGGGTCTCCACCTGCTGACCAAAACCATTACCTTAAATTGCTGTGGGTGTGCAGGCTCCACTAGGTACACCATACTGCACTGACTGAATCCTGACTCCCTGTCCAAGATAATGTGCACTACCATGCACATGTGACTTCTCTTCTTTCTTTCCATCACTTCCCGAATACCCTCTCAATAATGGACTTGGTAATCCTTGAGAATTACCTCAGAAGTCTTTTGGAAACTATTTTTTTTCAATTTATTATACACATCATAAACTCAGTGGTTGAAGACAGTGGGGAAGGAGAGGGGAAAAGAAATGTAGAAAAAAGTGATAGTGGAGCAGTAGGAGCTGTTCTTTTCAAATTTTGAGGAACTACAGCTGATGTTGAGACAAAAAGGTCCCCATATTCTCTGAAAAGAGAAAGAAGTCTGCGTGAGAAGAGGTGGAATGAATACGTATCAACATATATCATATTAGCTCTTGCTGGCTCATTTCAAGCCCTGTTTTCAGAATAATAGTAGTTGTTATTATAACGCCTGGCTCTTGTCTTTCACCTGTAGGCCTAAAAACCTGCCAGTTTTAGGCTGATTGCAGCTCTGATAACATGCAAAAAAGTAACCACAGGATCCTGCTGTGGCACAGACACAATGCCACTGAGGCAGGTTCTGGCCTCGGACAGCACTGAATTGTCCAGGAAAGCAGGGATAAATTTTGATGTGTGCTTGTCTTGGTTTCAGCTGGGATGGGGTTCTCAAAACGGCAGCAGCTCATGGCCTGTCACTAGATATCACCAATTTTACCTGGATGAGAGATAAGCTCTAAATGTTGGACCTTAAGTTATAAACATTTGTGTTTCAAAATGCTTTGTTACCAATCTCTAATATAGATGCTGTATGTACTAGTGGCTCAATGTAGGCTGGCACTTCTAGGATAGAATAAAAAACCTATGCAAACAAGACTGTGGCAAAGCTACTGAGGCCTGGAAATTCAGGTTCCAAAGTCTGCTATTCCATCCTTCCCTCATTCCTTTGCGTCTGGCTATTCTGCAGCGATTTAGGTAATAAGGCTCTTTGAAATGGGAACAGTCAGACATATAAGTATATGAATGTGTAAATCAGATTTGTATTATCAGAGGTTCATATCAGTCTAGGTGTGCATGAGGATGTGCTTCTTTCTTTGTTGTTGTTCTTCCCACTGAAAACCTTTGTGGCTCCCTTGTCTCCTTGGAGCAGGACCTGAGTCTCCCAGGACCCTACCAGAAGAGGTTTTGGGTCATTTTTGATAGTCACAGCTCCTTGGGGAAGGTACAAACTGTGCTTATCTAACACCACCCACAAACCACATTGGCATGGGCTTCATAGAATGCCTGAAAATCTGCATTGCTTTCCCAAGAAGTTGCCACCATCTCCACCACCAGCTCTTATGTCACCAGCCAGCCTGGGCCTGCTCTGTGTTACTTTCACATCCTCTCTCTGGTACCAGCTGAGTGACACCAGGAAGAATGAGATGTGAAATAAAAAGTGGAACAAAGGACCCTTTTCCTGCCACCGTCGAAGCAGGAGTCCTGCTGACTTCAGGAACGCTAATGTTAAGAATCAGTCTATACTAAATTCTGTTTAAATACTGTTGTGTCTGCAGCTCGTATAGACTTATCTTGACTTACAACGTGTGTGCACATGCATGGTGAGGGGAAATGTACAGTTTTTGGCAATTGAAAGTTTAATCAAAAGGCCACTTTTCCCGTCTGTTATTTTTGGGCCCAGCCTCCCAAGGGTCAGCTTGATGACATTTCATGCTGCTTCTAATCAATTTTATACCAGGAAGCAGTGTGAGAGCTGACTACCAGAGAGCTGGAGTGGCATGGAGCTCAGCACTGGGAACAGAGCTGGAAAAATATGTTGGGGATTTTGGGGCATAAACAAATGTTTCCTAATCTGGACTGCAACTCTGTCAGGCATGTACCGACAAGCAAATGTCGATTGGAGCTGAAAACCAGCAGGTTCTACTACAGCGTAACCTGTAAATCCACATCTTGACAGGCACATTGTGGTACGCAGAGCTATAGTCTCCAGGACATAAGGTAACACAGGAATCAGATCATGGAATCAAATAGTGTGATTATCACTGCTTTTTTTTTTTTCTTTGTATAGCCAAAGGAAGTAGGTAGTAGTTTGTACTCATTATTTCCTATATGACTGTTTAGATCAGACTTTTTGGTTTTTTTGGCACTTGCAGCCGTGAAGGATTAAATGATTTTGAAGACACGGACTTTTTTTTTTCCCCAGCCTGTTTCTCCCCAGTATTCTTTCCATCCTGTGATGGTCTCTTCCATGGTTGGGCAAACACAGATACTTACTCCTGAGGGCTCTGTTCCTTGCTCCACACACCATGTAGAGAACCACACGGGAACCACACAGAAGAGGAAGAACTAAGAGGAGTGGGGTCAGAGCTGGAGCAAGACTTCTCAGCAGGGCTGGCAAGACAGAATTTTGCTGCCTCAGCTCTGAGATCTTGGGACCAGGCTTGGTGGCTTTGGAGCTGCTGGAGGTTAGAAAG
This sequence comes from Chionis minor, assembly GCA_013398295.1. Classification (NCBI taxonomy): domain Eukaryota; kingdom Metazoa; phylum Chordata; class Aves; order Charadriiformes; family Chionidae; genus Chionis; species Chionis minor. The sequence goes on along the minus strand of VZSF01008271.1, from coordinate 22,710 downwards.
TGGGGAATGACTGCTGCTACCAGAAGGGACCTGCTTTTTCAACCTGGGCTGCGGCAGCCGCCCCAAGCACTTGTTCAGTGGCAGCGACAGCAGCAGTAACCCTGGCTTCAGATAGACCCTGACTGGTTGCTGCTGTTGTCAGCTGCTAGTCTTGTCCCTTGAAATATGGGAATCTGTATTTATCTGGAAGACCCTTAAAATACCAGGAAGAATGTGCAGGAAGTATGGTTGAGCTTGGTGCTCAGGCTCTGCAGTGTGCTCTTGGCTATGTGAAACTTAAGTTTATGGGGATTTCTAACACGTTAGCAGGTAGAAAATGCAAACAGCACAGCTCCATGGGCTGCACTGATCTCTGCCTTTCAAGTAGATTATCCCTCCGAAGTTCTCAGTAAAACCTGTAGGCTTGTAAGCTAAAGAAGCCTCATTAACATATCGTTTCCCTTGCATGCAGTTGTGACTCTTCCTATGTCCTGGGCTGGTGCTTTTGACCAACTGCTCTTAACTTTCTGGGGACTCATGTCCCTTAGCATAGGCGAAAGTATTAGGGATGCTTACCACCTGTATTGGCAGTGAGGGATCTGCAGGGTGCTGAGTGGCTGACTTGATCCCAAAGCTTGTTTCTGGACTAAGGAATGAGCTTCTTAAAGAGTTAATAGTGGGCAGTTTGGGATGGAGCTTGACATGGTGCCTCTATTTTGAAAATAGACTGTTTAATCTTTTACCTCTTCCCTCTTAGATTAATTTTTATTTTAGCATATAAATGCTACTCTTAACAGTATATCTTAGGAGTGTTATCATTGTAGCCTACCCTGGAGGGCAGCTCTTTAGCAATGCAAACAGGAGAGTTCTGATGGTTTAGGTTTTTCTCAGTTTAAAGAATTACTGATACGTCTGCTCCTCTTGCAGAGCAAAGCTGGGAGAAAGCATGGTGTTCCAGCATTTCACCTGCTTCAGTGCCAAGTATTAGACCAAACTTAACCTTCATCAGCAGTTTAATCTAATGGTGTGGTTCTGTAGCTGATTTAAATCAGTACTGCGTTGGTTTGCTCTCTTCTCCGCCCTGCAGCTCTGTGCTCTTGTTGTGTGGCTGCTTCTGGTGCTCACCTCTCCCTTCACTTGCTCGATACAGCTTGCTAAACCAGCAAAAAAAACTGTCTTGGCAAAAGGTAGCAGTTTGTTGGGTTTTTTTCTTGGCTTAGAGAGCTGAATGAGGTCAGCAAGGTGGCAGTGCCAAACTGGGGTGGAAGCATCTCTTGTGTGGACAGGTGTGATTCCACAAGATGGATCAGCCACCCTAATAGCTCACCGCTGCTGAGAAGAGTGTTCCCAGAAGTGGTGTGGTGCCACCCCTGTAGATGGTGGACTTGGCCAGCCTGTGGAGTCATAGCTCTCCATATGGAGATTCCCAGAGGATTCCCTGTTGTGGGCCTCGGTGACTTGCCCAAGATTACAAAGACAGATGGTGGCAGAGCCAAAATTTGAAACTAACTGCAGAGGAACAGAACGTCATTCCTTTCTGTAGCTTAAATAAAAGTTTTATTTTGATTAACAGAAGCTGAAAAGGAGCTCCACGAACCTAAGAGCAAAGCTACTTGGAAAGCGACATCCTGGACTAAGATCTCTTCTTCCAAGCACCTTTTGTTGGGGTTAACGTGCAACAGTAAACCACACAACACAGACTTTTAGCCGGTGGGAAGGGATGCAGTTTGCCTGAACTTCCACTGGGCTCCTCTGCTGTTACAGTCAACAGAAGTGCCAATTAAACGCTTCCTAGTCTGAACGAAGCTAGTTTCCAGTTGAGATCCTAGCCTGCAGACTCGGTATTGTTTTTGTCTAGAGGTCTGTATTACCAAAACTGACAGGTGTCACAGGGCTTACTCTGTTCTTAGTACTATTTCAGATTTTAAAAAATCCTGAAATATTAAAAATGTTTTCTGAGAAGAAAAGGTGTCTCTAAGATATTGGAAATCCTGTTACATGGCACCGTTCTGTTTTCCAGGCTGTCCAGATAATAGGTTATGGATGATACTGAAGCTCAGAATTATACAATTGACTATTGTGTTAGGCTTATATAATGAATACAGTGCCCTCTGGTTGAAGCAAGTTTCTTTTCCTATTCATGTTTATTTTACGCCTAAGTGAAACAAGAACTTAGTTTTATATATTCTCTCTCTCTATAAATGTTTCTCTTTTTTAAGTGTTCATGAAAAGTGTGACAAGATGTCCACCAAGGTCACAAATGTAAGCATAAATAGCTGCAATTTAGCATCAGTAGTTAGTAAACAAGATACCCTCGAGGTAAGGAGGCTGATAAAAAGAGGGCAGAGATGTATTAAAGATGCATTATTTGGGGGTCTATGGATATAATTTAGGCTTCACAACAAGGTCAGACTGATTTAATTCTCTCTGCAAAGGTCAGTCTGAGGCCTGGCTGTACTCATCTCTGTGCTCTCCATCTGTCTGCACTCCATGCCAGACACTTTCAATAGGTGATTGTGTGTTCATGACTGGATACAAACACATTGAAATTACCTCCAGGTCTAGGCCTCTGAAAGTGTTTACTTGGAGCCACCGCTGACCCTGGAGTAGCTGATACCTACCGAACTTTATACTTGGCTGCTGCTTTGAAGTGTTGTGAAGAACATCTGACATTCACCATTTCCTAATGTTGCAAGTGCTAATGAGTATTCCGCTTTTATAAATGCGTCACTGTAGTGTCATAAACTTTTTATGCAGGTTTATTTTATGACCCTTGAAATATGCTTTTTTTTTTTTTTAGCACTGGCAAAAGTATAATAAAGTGGAAAAAACAAAATCCAAACCCTTACATTATTCACTTTCTCCAAAATGAGGAAAAATGAAGAAACCAGTGTTTGTGGACATCTTTATTTGATAGTCTAGGTCTTTTAAAAATCTTCCTCCATAAGCAGGGAATTCTTTAAAAATAATTGACAGGACAAAATAAATATGCAATGTGCTGGTATCTGTTAGTCATTTTCTTGCTGCTTTTTTCACTTTGTGCTAAACATTTCTGAATTCTCTTTTCATTTTAAGTAGGAAACGGGTTTATTAATCTGAATGCAACAACTAGAAAAAATAATGAATGTTAGTGAATGCTTTGAGCTTTCAATAAATATTTAGCTCACTGAAATAGCTGCACACAGTACATGGCACTTGGCTTTCATGAAAAAAGACCTGCAAGTTCAGTGGAAGATGCACTTAATTTTAAAAAGAGTAAGAAACCTAATTTTTACCTGCGTGATTTGGACTAGAAGGGGGTTTTGAATTGATATTGCTTTCAGTTTAGGTGGAGAGTATAAAAGTAAAATTACATAAAATAGCATGGAATAAGTGAATGTACTGTGCTAAAAACCAAAACAAACAAAAAAGGCTCTACACAGGACTCTTTCTCTCTGAGGGTACTGTAAGTCTTCCTTAGGTACAGTGCTTATAGAGACGTGATTTCAGTAATTATTTTACATTCATACAGTAAGCAGACAGTTTCAAAAGTAAAAATGGGGGGTCAGTTCTTGAACCAACAAAATCCAAATCAAGGAATTCAGAGCTCCGGATGCAGCTGTGTCATCTCAAGCTTGCCTACTGTAAAGTTCCCTAAAAAGAAAGAATGGCAAGGACATTAATACAGGTTAAAACAAAGTAATTTTGAAGGCAGATTTTCAGATTTCTGCATGTATTCCTCAGCTGAAATAATACCCCTGGTAAACAAATTCTGATTATTAAATGATAAATACTTCCCCTCCCTCCCAGCTACCTTACAAAATCAGCTATTGCTCCTGTGCATGATGTGTGCTGATGAATCAGAGATAGTATTTGGCTCTTGAGGCAGTTTCAGTGGCCCTGCTTTCTTAAATTGGATGAAGGCAAGGAGAGAATCTATGCAGAGATCACAAAAAGATTTAAAGCAAGTGGTACAGTGTAGACCCTATTTTTTTATTTTGTAGACTATTTGATGCCTGACCCCACACCTCCAATGCACACCCATGTGAGTGCACACACACCCATGCACAAACTTCTGTTTACTTTCCAAGAGACTGGGGCTGGTGGCCAGCTCACCTTTTCACTAGATTCAAGGGTTGCTGGAACACTTCTTTTGGAAAGTGTGCTGGTGTGCTTGCATTCACTATGGGGAATTGCTGGGGAGTGACCCAAGGAGTCACCCCCCCTGTGAGGTGAACACACAGTCTTTCTGGGGTCCTGTCTCCTGCTGGCTGAAGGAGCTGGTATGTGAACTTGGGCTTTTTTCACCGAGTGGGTATTTTTAGAGTAATTACTATTTGTCGTATTGTTGTCTGGCTACAGGAGTATTAAGGTATTCATTACACCAACTGTTTGCTTTAAAATACTTTGCAGGTGAGCTTTTATTGCTTAGGAATGGTGCCAGATGGACAGTCCTGAGGAACAAAGTCCTCATACTATCTGCAGAACAGGTATGGCACCAGCAGTGGCACATTAGGTTTTCCTCCTCTGCCTCCCTGTGCTACCAGCCTTATCTCAGGAAGGACAAGGTTAGGAGGAAGAGGGCACCCCAGAGCCTGTGCCTCTTCAGAGAAACCAACATCAGAGGCACCTGTTGAGGTGGCAGATTTGGAGACGTATTTGATGCACCTCCATGGAGCTTTTCCCAGAGGCTATGTGGGAATTGGGCTCGTGGCAATTTCCTAAAGTATTCTTTCTACCTCCAAATTTTTGGAGCGTGAATCCACGCCAACAGGCTTTACAAATGTTTCTAACTCCAGCACCTGTATCTTTAATACACCTTTTTGAATTAGTTGTATCCCTTCAGTTAGGGGACGGGTGCAGTTCCCAACAGAGACTGAGCACTGGTGAGGAGCTGGTAATGTCCATCGTTGTGTCAATACCATAAGCAGAACAAAATAACCTGTTGTGTATGGTTCCTTAATGGCAGTCCCTGTGCTTTGTTTGCATCTGGCTTAGTTGCATACTGCTTATCAGATGTCTATTGTGGACTGCTTTGTAACACAGAGGTACTGTCCTACATGCTTTCCTCCTAAAGTCTAGCTGGCTTCTTGTTTTCCTGAAAAATCAAGCTCAGGACAGGCTGAAAAAGCCACCAGCCCTGTCAGCTGTCAGGAGATGTACTCATTTACTGCTTTCCAGAAAGCTGTTGTAGGGTCTAGGCCTTAGGCTAGAATGGCTTAGGTTTAGAATTGAAATACTGACAGACCCTTAATATGCCAATATTGGTAACTTCCACTGTATGGTGGTGTTCTGCTGTGGCAACTTCTTAATTGGGGAAGGACGACTTGAAGTACAGCGCTGCTTCTCGTGCTTTGCTTACGTTCTGCACACTCAAAAAGGAAAACAAAATCTGTGAATCTCATAAAAACATACTTTTTTTTTTTTCTCCTCAGCATAGCAAGGAGTTCCGAGTTGGCCTCACACTGCACTCTTAGGGGCTGTAGGAGTTTAAGGGTTCAGGCTTAGCTCATCTCAAAGTACACATTTTACCCTGTGAAACAGAAAAAATCTTCTGCCAGAAAAATGGGCAACTACTTTTTGATCGTGCAGTCGCAGCATTTTTCCTGTGTGAGACGTGACATGCTCTGTCAAGCCACTGTATTCAAACTTTCCCTAGTATATTTCATTTTTATTAGCAACAAAGGACAGGCGATTTGAATCTTAATACTACAGGGTGATCTGTATGTGAGGTGTAGAACACCTAGGCGTGTGCTATGATACAGCTATTGCAATGAGCTCACATGCTTTGTATGTAAATCTCGAGGCAGTTTGCGGTGCCCAGCCCTGCTAGGGGCATTGGCGGAAATTAAAACGTGAGGGGTGCGGGTCACTTTTATGCCGTCATGTTTCCCTTTTCTGTTACGTTTTCGATTCCCCTCTTCCCTTACTGCATATTTACACTCCTGCCAATTTCTAAGCGAGCAGAAAAGCTGTTCCTTGTATAGTTAATATTTTTAAGCAGTGCTTTTGAGAAGTCATTCTTTTGGGGAAGGAGAAAGCATTGGGCAGATGAAGATGTCTGCACTGTAGAATTACCATCTAACACGTGCTTGTCCTGCGGGATGGAACTGTAACAATTCACAGTTCTCCTGTCCTCGTGCTCCTTGCAAAACTCACTCCAAGTCAAGATCTTCCAGTTCATGTCCTCCACGTGCCCAAACCTGGCTGTTTGGAGTGCTCCCTGCACTCCAGAAACGTGCTGCGTTCCGATCTGTAGCTGATAGGAGCAGAGTGTTTGGGGCAGGTTAGCTGAGCTGCTGCTGGGGGAGAAATGGAATAAACAGGTTAAAAAAAAGTCTGGGTTCCCGGGTGCAAAGAGCTGAAAGACAGCAAAGAAGTAACTGCAGCTAAGTAGGAAGGGGGGGGCGGGGGGGAAGTGATTTTGTTCTTTCGATCACAGTGTTTGTGTGGTAAGCCGAGTCTCGGGGAGCAGCAGCTGGCAGTACGGATGGTTTCCCTAAGTGCTCACAGGGAATTCTGCTCCCAGTGTAGACCAGGGTGGGCCCTGCCCTGCTGCGGGGCCTTTCTCCTGGGATGGGCAGAGGCCTCCCTGCGCCCTGAGCCGGTTTCAGAAGGCAGCCTCCACAGCACTAGGGCAGATCACCGGGTTTGCAGGCGACTCGAGGAATGTGCTTTTGGCACTGGCAAAGCTCGATACCAGAGGAAGCAGTCCCATTCGATTCCTCTGTTTTTCTCTGCAAAAAGGCGGCAGGGGCGGAGAGAGGACAAAGATGAATTTCTCTTTTGATGGACACTAGCGATGCAGAGTGCTACGTAGAAGCTGGCTAACATAAACCCTTCCCGCATCCCGTCTCCTGCAGAGAACCAGAACAAGGTGTATACGCTACTTTACCTGTATTTTGACGTCACCCATAGATCTCAGCCTGGCTCTTTCAGGGACAGTTTCCAGAGTACTGTGCGGGAAGCGGGATTTGAATGCCTGAAATTAAAAAGGACATCTTGCTCAACAGCAGGGAAAAAAACTTTGGGACATTTGCAGATAATTAAAAGAAACAGTGTTTAACAATGTGAACAAAGTCCTGACCTGAAGTGTGATGAACTGTACAAACACCTTTCGTATAGCTAGAAGTTTATAGTGTTCTGGAGCATTGTTTATGTTACTATAAAAAAAGGTGAGAAAATATATTCAGTTACTTTCTNTTTCCCCCCCCCCCCCATTGAGCAGATGGCAATTCATAGCTCAAATTGTTTTTAAGCTATTTCACATTTTACTAATAAATACAATATGCTTTTCAACAACAAACCATACTTAGGCACTTCTGCAGAGGTTACACGATTGCTCAGGTAGCTCAGAAAGCAAAGAATTTACAAATCCGGTTGCGTTATAAGGGCAAATGTTTCCTGGTTACTTGTCACATGGTGGAAAATACAAGCTAAAATCTCTCCTACTTCTTGTTTCAAATTATTTCTAATTTTGGAGGCCACAAATAATACAGTGTACTTACTTTAACTGCCTAGATTTGAGATTGTTTCTACCAGCTTTGTTCCTGGTAGAACAAACCACACTTTTTAAGGAGCTGAATATTCTTTATATTTGAAATGTATAATAATATGTGTAGATGGCCATTAGGAAAAGCAAAGAAATATTCAGTAGTTCTATTTTGGGAAGTTTTGGTGCTTTAGAATGTAAACTGTTAATACTGCACGTATTGGAAAATTCTCACTGTTGCATCAGTGGTTTTATCAAAACCTGTTCAATTATTTGAGTGCAGAAATAAGGAAGCGTGGTTTTTGTTATTAATTGACACTCATTTTTAGCTGGCATGTGGTGGCAGGTCCTCCAAACAAACACGAGACACAGATTAGAGCTGAAAGTTTTGGAAATGTTCTAAAGCTTTGTAGTATTGCAGGAAGGAAGTGTAATATTAAACTGACAAATTGAATATATCTATTTTTTCTATGTAATTCACAGTTTCTTCCTATTATTTTTTACTACCCGTGGAGATAAAGCAAAACAAATTTCTCAAAACAGAGAGAAATGTATTTCCAGATACCTTTTCCCATTAAGTAATACATCTCTCTTATACATATGTACTGTCAAGAATCTATCCATTCCTTTTCTACGCTGCGTCTACAGCCAGAAGTGTCGGCTATGCAAATATTGCAGAACCGACTCTTACCATATGTGCTGTGTGCCTGGCTATAGATACGCAGGAAACTATATAATAATTAGAGTCTGCATATATTAGATTGTAATTATAATTTTATGTAATCTGTTATGTAATCTCAAGGCTGGTATGCCACGAAAAAAAATGTGATTATGTCAGAATTCTTAGGAAGAAAAATAAAATTATTGCTTGTAAACATAAGTAAACGTCCTGGCGCTGGAGGAGCGGGCGAGGATATGAAAGCAGAGAGCGGAGCTCAACGCTAAAAGCCACGCGGGCTGTTATTAAAAAACTGTAACTCGCACGCCGGGAGCGCAGAGGAACGCCTCGGCAGCATCCCTTCTGCTCCCGCTCCCTGCTCCGGAGGGAACGGGGAGGCGGGGGCGAGGAACAGCCGGCGGGGGCTGGCTCCCTAAACGCCCCCCCCCCACTGAAAAACAACCCCCCAGGCAGCGGGCGGCCGGGAGCGGAGGGCACCCCGCAGCCCGGAGGTGGAGTGGGGGGGCGCAGCGCCCCGGGCAGCCGCGCAGGAGCCGGCGGCGGTTGTGCGTGGCGGGGCTGCGGGGACTGTGCTCCCGCATGGAGGGGCTGGGGGGGCGCGGAGCCGAGCGCCGGCGCGGGGGAGAGGAGAGGAAAATGAAGCGGAACTAGGAAGATGACAAAGTGGCAAGCGCTGATTTATTGCGGGGGCCTCTGCTCGTTTCTAGCTATTGAAACGGGCCCCGGCCCCCGCCCGGAGCGGAGCGGAGCGGGACTGGGGCCGGGGCCGGGGCCGGCGGGGCGCGGCTGGGCTGCGAGCCGCCGAGCTGAGCCCCGCGCCTGCCTTCGGCGGCACCGAAGCGGGGGTTAAACCAACACCCGCATCGAAACGGCCCCCACCGGCGCTGCTGCCACCGCCGGAACGGGGCGGGGGGGAAACATGACCCACCGTAAAAAAAAAAATACAAACACCCAAACCTAAACATGTAGGGAGAACAACCGAGTGAGCTGCAAATAAAGGGGGAAAAAAAAAGTAAATCTGATGAAATCGCCAGGCATTCACTCCCTATAAACAGCAAGCTTTATAATTTCCAGGTGTTGGGGAAAGCCGTTGTCTTATAGTTTATAAATCCCTGCTGGGGGGAGGGAGGGGGAGAACCTTTGGCGGTGAATGAAATATCAAATCACAAGGCTCTATGTAGATTTATGATTGCATAAGAGGCTCGATCATTTCCATATATTGAAATGTGCTGTCCTTTCCATGACTGCCCGGCCCTTGGAGGGAGAGAGACGCTCTATTCCGCCTTGATCAATGCTGACTGTGAAGCAAGGAGGAGGAGAAGGGGGGGACCAGGCTGGCACCAGATGGAGCAGGGTCTAGGGAAAGGTCAAGGTTAGCTCAGGCTGCTATTGAATCGGTTGCAGCCTCACAGATAGATCTCTGCCTCGGAGGCACCCACTGGGGCTTCTCAGAATCAAATCTAATAGAAAAGGCAGTCACAGAATGAAATCGCTTCATCTGAATGCTAAAATTGTTATTAGGCTACATTAGAGAGATACCGGGCACGTGATTACCAAAAAAGGAAGCATGCCTAGCAGTTTGCAACTGAAATAAAAGCTGTGAATATGTTGATACCATCGGCAATGTGCAAGGATAATAGATAACAGGAGAGAGGGGCAGAGAGAGATGTGTGTGTAATGAACAGATTAACATCTTGATGTGTATGTATGTATCTAAATAAAATTATTTGTATATGCGTCTGGGGTGGGTGTATTTGTATGTACGCAGATCGCAGGACTTGACTTCTTGCGAGTCCTGCAGCAGCCGTGGTCCTCAGCACTCTGAGGATGTTTGTTAATTGATTTGGACAGCCAATACGGACCAGAAAGTGGGAGCCGACTTGTTGGTGGGTCCTGGCAGGACTCTGCCCGCAGCCACCCTCGACTTGGCGTTGCAGTGGTGTGCCGCCACGCGCGTTTTTGATCGTGAGTCCTCATGGAGGCACAGAGCCGAGGCGTTGTTCAAGGCCTCTCTTTTTCTTTCTTGTCTCAGACAAAACTCTCTCTGTGTCAAATGTTACGAGGCGCGTACACATATGCACACCCTCCCCCCCATTGGACATGGGAGCGTGACGCAAGCGCACACATAGGTGTTTGGAGCAGTGATGCTGTCAGCCGGCTTTCAGAGATCAAAGTGAGCTCTTCCCAGTTACCATCTCCTCCACATTAATGATTTTTTAACCTACAGCACAGCCGTATCTTAAAGAAGGATTTAGTCCTGTAAAATAAATGCCGGCTACACTAGATTAAACATGATGACTGTACGCTAAGGGTTAATAAATTTAGAATTAACAGATCATCCCAGCTTGATACAGCTACTATAGATGATTTAATATGCAGCCTAAGCAGGTTGACAGTCAGCTCACAGATGCAGATAAGATCAAACAGTCTCTTGATTCAATAGATTGAATGGTTGTACTGAGTGTCTGGAAGGTGAGTGACAGTACGTATATGGCAGGGGTTCTGGTAAAGAAGGGCTTCGATTCCCCACTGCTGTGCACTGCACTGGTTTTCCTTTTCTAGCAGTCAACCTTTTCCAGCAATCAAACCTGGAGTTAACATGAAAAAAAAAAGTCTCAAATATAGTTCAGGAGAGTTATTTGAAGTTTTCAGTAATGAAAAGCTCTGTGCTTTAATAGTAATCACCATTACTCTCACCAGTCTGTGAACTTCAGATTCCTTCTCTGCCGACAAGGCCATCGCCACCCACTCTGTCCCACAGGGAGTCTCATCTGTCCACAGGCTGGCTGGCTGGCCGTGCTAGTCTCCTTCCCTGGCAGACCTAAATCCACAGAGAGAAGGTAGTTCGGAGGAAAATGGCGAGACGTTTCCCAAGTCAGCCCCTGGGGCTTGGTGAGTGCAACCTTGTCCTAATGTGATCTGCTGCCCAGAAGCTTCAGCTGTAGGAAACCTCAATAGGTGCAGAGTGATGAAGACAATTCCCCTGCTTGCTTTCTCAGCTTTCTTGCCTTTCTGGCTTAAAAGTTAATGCCTGTAGTAACTCTTCTGTGGTTTATGTTTTTCTTCTTGCTCTCCTGTCCTATTTAAATGGGAACGTAAAACAGTTCTTGTGGAGGCTGGTGAGCAAGGAGATGACAGAGTGGTCTCTAACAATTTTTATTATTTGATCAAGAGTAAAAGCTCCACCTGAACCATTAGTTTTTACCGTATGAATACGTTTCCAGGCAATTTTAAAAATGCATATTACGTATTCAATAGACCGTCACAGGTCTGACTTGTATCTTATTGTGTTATATGGGGCCGCCACCATACTGATAGGAGTATTTGCGTCAGTTACTGCACATCTGAACACTTATAAATTAGCTGTATTGTTTACTTTGGGTTTTTTTGTGGGGTTTTTTTGTTTGTTTTTTTTTTTAAACACTCAAATGCCCAGTCTGCGGTTTTGACGAATGCTCTACAAACTGTTGGTGCAATAAGCAACCTTGCTTTGAATTTAACAGCAGGGGAAACCCAGGATCCACACTATTTCTCTTTGTGATTTTTTAAAATGTTCTCATGTACTTTTGCAAACGTTTAACCGTGAACTATACTTTAATTTGGAAACCAGTGGTTCCTTTTAATCCCTCAAATGCCGCGTTAGAAAATTCTGAGAGCGCCTTCGCCTGTCTTTCAGACTACAGATCCGTATGTGAGCGTCCCCAGATTTTCCTGAGTAGGTCTGCAACATTGCACAGGGATGAGCTGCTCCTTTCCCCGCCCCGCTCCTAGGAGCACCTCTCAGGTGAGCTGATGGAGACACGAAAATCTTGACCTTGTAATTAGAAAGAGGCGGTATCAAACTGCCAGTGCTTCTCGGGGCGGCGGAAGAGGACTCAAAATACCCCTTGCGAGAGAAATGAAGTAGAAAAGCCCACAAACACACACAAAAAGGCCGCGTTGAGCGAGCCTGGAGGCGGGCAGGAGTTGGACAATTAGTGGGAATCTGAGGAACGCTTTGCTTGCTGCGGCGCCCTTTGCCGAGCCCGGCTTCGGGGGCCCCGCGGAGGCGGGGAGGAGGAGGGGGGGGGCTCAGCCGCGGAGGGGCGGCCGGGCCCCGCGGATCCCCCCCCCCGCGGCGGCGATGCCGCTTCCCAAGGCGGAACCAGCGAAACCAGTTATCTGGCAGCAATTTGCATATTTATGGTGCCTCCTGCCGTTCTCCGTGATTGCTTTACAGGCAGGAAAGGTAACAGAAAAATATATAACCCCCTCTAAAAAAATGGCAAAAAGGCTCATACGTGCACAGGGGCTCTGATAGAAGAGTAAGCCTCGTGAAGCCCGTGGCAGGGAATTTGTTCACCAAACAGGTTTTTGTCTTAGGATTTGAAGGCAGTTACGGGTGGTTTGTTTTTTTCTTTTAAGTTCCGAGGCTGAAGATGTGAGGTCCGTGCTTCTGTCCAAACTGCTAGAGACACGCACTGCTCATTTCAGGGAAAAATAATTAGCCTTGTCATATTCGCTGAATGTATACATCTAAGGAGGCGGCAATCCTCGGAGAATGGGAAAAGCATTCAATAGATGCTTTGAAAGTATAGTGTCATGGTACATATATTTTTTAGTCCTACTCATAAGCAATGTACAAATATGCAGTACGGCTTTGAATATAAAAGCTAATTAGGTCTCAATAGAGAATAGTTTCTTTTTTATTGGCTCCGAGGACAACGGCTCTAAGATACACCTCGGCTCCCACTTTTGGCCTTCCGCGTAGGAACTGCGGTGGCTGTGTCCCCACACATCCCTACCTGTTTGGGTACTTTCAGTTCTGGGCAGCATGAACCAGGGTGCCAGGCGGTTTGCAGCTCACCTCTCGCCCGTGCCGAGGAGCCCTTCAGAGCTGCTCGGGAGCGGGGGGCATTGCTGTGGACCACACCGCTCCAGCCACGTGGAGACCTTCAAACTTATCCCTGCTGTCAGTGGGGAATGGCTCTTAAAGACTGGTGCTATGATATGGCCTGTATTTACCCTGTGTTTCTCTGTCGTGCCTATCACTGTAACGTCTGAGGGGGGTTATTCCAGCATAGTCAGTCTATGGATCTCTCTCCCTGTGTTTACATCTATTTCTCTCTCTCTAGGCACTCAGATGCTGTGAAACTTAATACAATAGGGCAAATTCAAGTCTAAATTGTAAATACATTAATTTCAGTACGGTAATATCAAACATTGTACATATTTCTGATTTCTGTATTTAATTTCCCTGTTTTTTTTTTTTTTTTTAAATGCTGGGGAATAGTTGCTCACTGAACAATAGCATTAGTACAATAACTCCCCCCAACCCCAGCATTCATACTTAATGCACATCAGCTTTCTATGTAATACTATACAATATACTTGCATGTTATTTTAATTGAGTGAAATCTTATTCATACTGGTGGTAGAAGGCATTCTTTTCACTGCAGTCAGAATTCATACTGTACTGTAAAAATTATATGTGCTGACAATAACAAATGGCGGCAAAACTATCCAAACTGCTCAAAGAAGTAGGCTCTTATCACAGGTTATTCACCGCCACTCCTGCTGCTCTCAGCACTGCATCTTTCCTTGCAGCTTTGGGCTATATAATAATATATTTTTCTTTCTACAGAGAGGTGCATTAAAATATTATCGTGAGCATTCTAACAATTAAGCTTAAATTTTGCACGGAATAAATATGGCAAAGAAGCAAATCCACAGTAAAGCTGTCCTTATTTTTAAATGCAGAAACAGATCTCTGCTATCTCTACAATTAATTCTTTTTCATCTATATCCTCACACAAACTATCATGTTCTGCAAAGCCTGTGCATTTCTTCTTTGCTAAAGCTAAAAGCTAAACCTAAATGTCATCTGAAATAGTAATATAAAATGAATATAGAGAATGATGATTGTCTATGTTAAATTTCAGTTCAATGCCTTCTAAGCAACGAAAAGTTAAAACTCTAAAAAGCAATGTAATAGAAGTTATTTACAAAAGATGTTAAAGCGCCAATCTAACAGCATGCTTGAGTACATGCCTACCTTAAGCATGTAAGTACAGCTGATGTGCCCAAAGATAAATATGTGCTTAAGAATTTCACAGTACCCAAGGCCAAGTAGATTCCTCTGGTAGGGGATATAGCGAGCAGGGTTAGAGGAAAATCCTTTTTTATTGCACTATCCTTGTCTATTGTCCCTCATGCCAAGCGTGCTAGGAAGAAGAAGGGACTGTGTTCAGCAGCATGTAAGAAAACAACTAAATCTTTCCTCATGCTGTGTAGCAAAACTCATTTCTCAATGGAAATACCTTCTTTTTGATTGCTGGTATTGAGTTTCTCAGTTTAGTGATTTTTTTTTTTGTTATTCAGCTTTTTTGTTTGGTTTGTTTTGTTTTTAATTGATTTGAGGTATAGTTGGGTTTATTCTTCAAGACAAAATGCTTGCAACTCCTTTTTTTCCCACCTGCCACATCCAGAGTGGGGCTTTCCAGATTTCTTCATAGGGAGAGTTTGAGCCCCTTGGATCTAATCTTGCATGGAAATGTGAAAAGCTTCTCCTTATGATCCCAAGAAGATCTTGTTCATAAATAACTGCTGTGCAAAAAGATCAGTAGTTGCCCATGTATTTTTATTTGGCCAGGATCAGACCAAGTCTGTCCAGCTCTCCTGCCCTTCTTTGCTGATGGACAGATACTTTGGAGATGAAGCGGGACTGTGCCGTTGTTGGACACGCTGCTGTTTTAAACCTTGTGTTACACGCTGTTTGTTCCTGGTTTGAACCCCACCAAGAGCTTGGCCCTGCAGGGCTGGGAGCCTGGCTTAGCCTTTCCTACCCATGCAGCTTGCTCATCACTTCTGAGTTCAGCGGCCTCTGTGCTGGTGGGTATGATCTCCCCGTGGCCTGAATTGGCTGTAATTCTTTACTTTGTCCTAGCTAGGGATCTCCCCAAACTTGGCAGCTGAAGTCAGAAAATGAAGCAAAAAAAGATGTTTGCGTCAGTGACATGTCTTCCTACTGCTCATAGGCTTGAAGGTAGTGACCTGCTTAGGTAAATGACTTGGGATCTCAGCAGTGACTCAAACCGACCAACTTCTCTGTGCTTGTGCCACCATCGGTTTCTGCGAGGCCAAAGAGAGTAGCCCTGATGAATGGGGGATTTTGGATGTGTGGAACATCTTGCTGAGGAGAGCCTGGCTTCTCCTAGTGCTTTGTTTCAGACTGACCTGCAGACAATAAACCTGCAGTGAGAGAGCCCGATGCTGCAGCCTGGCTTGGTCAAAACTGAAACCAAGGGAGCCTTTAGGCATGTGGCATGGTGTCCCTGCTCTGTGACCGTTCAGCGAGGTGGGCATGGAAGCTTTGTGGGGTCTGGGTCTATGAGGGCAATCTATTTGTTTGTGGCCCGTGGCTCATCTTTCTAGCCCTGGGCTTGTCATCGTTTTCTGCTAGGGTCAAGGAAAATTCCCAGTCCGCATCTTAACCAACCATGCTCTGGTCTAGCATGATTTGAGGTGACAAAAAATATCTCTGATAAACAGAAGTTTAAAAATAGTGAAAAGTGTTATGGAGAGCAATTCGCAGTAAAATCCTTTGTAACGCAAAATCACACTTAAGCTTATGCTCAATGTTGAAAGTCAAACAGCTCATCCCTTTCAAAGTGATGCCAACACACGTGTGGGTCTCACTTCCACACAGTTTTGGAGGAAGAAAACCCAAGAAGGTGAAAATATTCCAAGAAACTGTTAGCAAAGATAACAGCCACCAACGCTCCGACAGACGTTTTTCCTGTCCCTAGCTATCCTTGCCGCATTTATAGGTAATCGAGTTGACCTATACACTGTACCATAATGTGCCAGAGCTGTATTTCTGGATTGAGGGTTCAGCAAGTGCCTTCCCCTCCTGGCATGATGGTTGGAATAAAGGGGCCTGTGAGATGTGCGACTGGCAGCGTATCGTGACACAGCTGATGTACACAGCAGACACGTTACGAGCTTTAGCTCCCTCCTGTTTGAGACATTTATGTTCTCTTTGTCTTACGCATTTAGGATGTTCTTTTGAGACAGATTTAAGTGCCATTTCTTGTTCATGGTCTCCTATCGGTGTATGGGTACATATAGATGGGGAAGTGTGGTATGTGTGCCCCATGAACTCCTCCGGGTAGCTGTAGCTTTAACTTGGGTACCTAGATATAAGCTGTTCAGTACTGAGTTTCAGAAGAGCTAGAAGTACCAAATTCATACCCTAGATGTCAGTAAAAGAAAAAAACATTAAAACCCATTGAAAAATGTTTTATAAAGGTCTGTGAATCAAGCAATGGGTTAGCCAATTATTCATAAGATAATTCCCTATATGGACTGACAGTTTGAGTCCCAAGTTTCAGCTCAATCAAATTTACACAGCCCAAGTTATAACCTCTTCAAGATGGGGATTGTAACAGGAGCACTGACAGACCTTAACTACTGTGCCTCTTTAGTAACGAAACCTCGACTATTTCGCTTGTGCGGTGGCTGCTAGTGCTGCTATAATTAAGACTGTATGGATTTGCATTATAGGTCAAGTTCTGAAAGGTTTTAAATGCACATAGTTTAAATGACGTTGGCTTGAAACATAGGATAGAAACTGTTAGGGGAATGTTACATGTTTACTTATAAAAAGATATATAAATATTAAACATACAAAATGACAAATAGCTAAGTAAGTACTAGAGCAGTACAAACTAAAACCAGTTTGGCTGAAATTAAACATTTGATTAAAAATGAGTTTTTACAGGCATTTACTACTGCTGTCCTCTGCCTGCCCATGCGCAAGCAGAACTGTATGCTTCAAAAGAGGGGTTTTGTCATTTGAAAGTCTGTTTCCTGAGCACTTTGTGCCATTTATTTTATAGTCGCCAACAGAAAATCCAGTCAAGGTTCAGGGCTCCGTCGTGCTAGGTGCTGTACAAGCAGAGGCAGGCTGAAATCCCAGACCTTGCTGGAACTTATGGAAAAAATCTCCCCAAGTTCAGAGTTTTATTCTGGGTCCTGCCTAGGGCAAGCTGATAACAAAATCTTGCTGTCACCTGGCGCTCAGATGTTTGTGATCCTGCATGGACTCGCTGCTGTGCTCGCTGTGCTTGATAGTAAGCGCTTGCAGAGTTGGAGTTTATTTTGAGCCTTTATTAAAAGGGGAAGGGGAAAAAAAAAAAGAGAAATGGGAAAGCAGCGTGCCCAAGTTTCTCATGTGGGAATACTAATGCACGTACTATTTCTAGAACGTGCAAGTCCTCTGCTCATTCATGGGGAGTCAGCCTGGTATGATAAGAGTTCCACCCACGTTGCCTCCGCCTGATTGAGACTATCAAGATGGTGTCGGAAAGCACCTCGTGCGATCTGCTGTTATGTAATGCAGCTCCGGAGAACTGGCAGAATTTTCGAATTTGTATTTGGTCCTAATGTTCTGTACCGAGTTGGCAAGTGAGATTCCTGTTCTGATTGAATGACAGTTGGAGCTTTGAAGCAGGAACATTTGCCCACCAAAGTTGCTGAACTCACCCACTGCCAAGTCTGTCACTAAATCGGCAGATAGGCAGGGACATGTGATATGTGGTATGAATGGTGTGGCACTCCTTTGCGCCTCTGGTCCTGATCCTGCACGGGAGGACCACATGCCCACCTGTGAGATGGAGGAAGGCCACGCTTCTCAGTTTTAGGCAGGTTTATGTCCTTTTATACAGCAACCTCTAAGTATCTCACAAGCTTGAATGAAGGGAGGATCACATTATTTTTCAGAGAGCGGAGGCATAAGAAGAGGGACGGATACTTTCTGGCAGATTTAAATGTTAAACTAATTTTTACAGTGTAGATGTCCTCACCTGGGCACTCCGCCCTGGGACAGCAGAGTGGGTCGAGTGGCCACTGCTGCTCCAGGGCATTAGCTGGAGTCTCGGGGCTCTGGTTCACATGGGACAGGTTGAGGTGGGACAGCTGCTCAGCTTACGGGGCAGACCTTTCTCCGAGATTGGTCTCCCCTTGTAGGCAGCCTGAAAACCACCATGGCTCTGGTTTCAGCGCGTACCTTGGAATCTGCCCACATGCAGCAGAGATGTGGGGCCACATTTCCTCCGGCTGACTTTGCTCTGGGGCTGGGAGTCCGTAGCCAAAGAGGAACTGCTAAGATGGCTGGGGGTGACAGCAGCTCAAATTGCTGCAGCAGGATTGAGGGGCATCCTCCACGGCTTGGGCAAAGGAAGATTGTGGAGGAAGAGAAGGTGAGACGCAGGTTTGAATGAATCTTTGGAGCCTGATCGTGGGACTGTCTTTCCATGCTGGCCTGGGTTTTTCACCTCCCCTTCTAATCTGTTAGCATTTCTAGGTGTTAGTAGTCACTATTTGAGCATTTCCAACTGTTTTTACCTGCCACGTTCGGTACCTGCCACGTTCGGTAGCTTCATTAGTCTAACGAAGCAGAGTGCCGCCACCGTGCAGTAGGTACAGAGGAGGCTACAGACGCTTTCTGCGCCAGAGAGGTGCTGTGCTGGCAGGTGCGCTGGGAGCAGGGAGTAGAGGGGAGGACGCCGGAGGAGCAGGGCATGGGGTGCAGTGGGGCAGGGGCGGGGGGCACTGCCCTCGCCCCCACGGCTCTCGCCCCAGGCTATGTGCTCCGGCCCTGCCTTCGCCACCAGCGCCGGGGCGAGCTCGGAGGCCGCTCGCACCCCCCCGGACAAGCCGGCGACGGTCCCCGTGGGGAAAACCCCGCCATCGCCAGCCTCTCCGGCAGCGCTGGGGGCCACCCAACATCCTCCCCGCCATTCTCCTGGGCTGTCCGGGCCGCGGCGTGCAGCCGGCGGCTTGCGAGGGGGACCCGGCGGGGGGCGTGGTGTCCCCCCAGCGCCGAGCGGGCTGCGACGGCTCGGCGTNTGGTTAGCCCGGTCCTGCAGGCGGAGGTGGCCCCGTAACCGCCCCCCCATCACGAAGGCAGCGCCCCGGCGCTGGGGCTGAGGCTGTAGCAAACTCCCTCGCAAGAGCTGTTTGTTGACCACATTCACGTTCAGAGCCCTGAAGCTAAAAGCACTTTACACCATAAAATAAAAGCACTGTCTTTTTTTCTAAAAGGTTACGTCTGGAGGCCACGCTGCTCATACTTCATACAGAAAACTACTGAAAGGGCTATGAAATCCTCTATGATTTACACTCCCTCTCAGTGCATTAGGATATAGATCTACTCGACTCTAAAAATACTGTGGAGTTTCTAACCGACGTGAATATATGTGCATTATTTCAGAAAGTCTGTTAGAAAACTTGTCAACACATTATAAAGCATAAACCAGGACTTGGCCATTAAATACAGAGATCAGAGACAGAATATATACTGCAGGAAGTACCGAGAAAAGTCCCTCCATTCAAAAAAGGTCTATTAGCTAAAAGTTTACACACAATATACACCAAAGGGTTTAGAGAGAGCCCGCGGACCTTAATTACAAGGCATAAATGGAATCAGTAAGGGCTTTACGGTCCCCAACGCAGTCAACTGGGCTGCCAGAAAATAATTTTAATATTGTCATAATTTATTACCCACCGAAAGCCACATCAAGGATTGTAAATATAGTTACTTTGTGTCCACGACTGCTCGTTAAACAGCCTCGTTCCCTTCCCCTAAAAATACAATAAAATACAAACCCACCTGCATTATTAATCTGCGGTTATGCCGTGTTAAAAACGTCTTCTGACTCCTTTTCTTTCTTAAGGTTTGTTATCTCCCTCCAATCACATGACAATGCGAAGCGCGGGAGGGGGGGGGCGGAACGAGGGGAGCACAGCACTATTGCGATCAAATGCTAACATTAATAATTATGCAGCCAGGATGAAATACTGGTTTTAAGGCAACGAGTTTCCATTTAATTCGAGGCATTTTACGGTGCTGGAATTAAGGGCATGCTAATGGTAGGAACATCCTCGCTGCCATTCATGAAAGCATCTGTAAAATTAGCTCCTGACTGTCGGTTTTAAGATGCGGTCTGGGAAGTCACCTCTGGAATCTCAAACACGGTACGATAATAAAACAGATTTAGTTGTAACTAAGTGCTTAATTTGCTATGATTTTTAAAAGAGAAATCAATGAGACGGTGCCTGTTATTTATCGGGAATAACCGCAGATAGGTATTCCGATGCAGGTTGGCTTCGGAGAGCGCACGACTGCGTAAGGAATTGTAATTCAGAGGACTTAACTGTGAACCACAGAACCTTTCAGGGGTAATAAAGTCATTACTTTTTACATTGCAGCCACCTTAAGAAAGCGTTAGACGTGCTATTATATATAAATCAAATCGCGTACATGTATCTGTCCGTATCTCTGGCACCCGCACGCCCGTTTCTGTGCGGTACGCGCGGGCACGGCAGACACCCCTGGAAGGCGGCGGGAGCCCCAAAGCCAGGAGCTGTTGTCACCTGCGGCGGGGTGCCCCGGGAAAGTCCCGCAGGACCGGCGCCCGCTTCCCACCGCGCCCCCCAGCAGCCACCGGCTGCACCCCCAGGTGCTGCCGTGACCGGCGCGGCGGGGCTGGTGCGTGTCTCCCCCCCTCCCGCCGGAGGGCAGCGGCGGGCGGAGCCGCCGGCGGGAAGCTGAAACCGTCCCACGCCGGAGACATTCGCCCCGGCCGGGCTCGCCCCGCCAACAGGTCCCCGGTCCCCGCCCGCCCCCCCGGGCGGCGGCAGCTCCGCGCGCTCAGCTCTTCCTCAGGGCGGCGGGCGGCCCCTGCGCTCCCCCCTCGCCTCCCGGCCGGCGCTCGGGCTCTCCGCCGCCGTCCGGGGCACGGTCGTCCCCTCCCGCTCCTCTGGCCGCCGCGCTCCGCTCCGCGCGCCCTCCGCCTCCGGAGCGCGTTCCCAC
>VZSF01008270.1:14228-53052 GCA_013398295.1 Chionis minor | reverse complement strand
AGCCCTGCCAACTCGTGCACCAAAACTATAAACTGTTAAGGAGCCAACCAAGCTTTCAAAGAAGTTACTTGAAGACTTCTCTGCATTTTGTCAATTTTAATATGTGCATCTAGCTATCTGCATGCAGATGCATATGTCTATATATTTATTTCCTTAGTTACTAACTGAAATGCAAATATTACATTGATCTCTCAGAAGATCAAGACCAAAACAAATAAAAATGTCTCTGAAGACTGAGATGAATAGCTCAAATTCAGCAGGTCAAAGCAACAAAAATATTTTGCTGAGGAGTCATCATTCACAACTTGTTCTGACACTCAGTATAAATAACATCTGAGTTGTCTAAAAATACAATATCCAACAACTAACTCCCAGTTCTCTTATCAGCTTCATTGAAACAATTTACTACTGTGCTCCTGTTTAAACCTACACAGCCTCTTACGGCAGAAGAGCCACAGTTACCAGGAAGAAGTATGGTCTTCACACCTCAAACAGCACTGCATTAAGCAGTTGAGGCTTTACTATCTCTCATCTCAAGTGAGGTTCCTGCAACGGGTTAGGTATTCCTCCCAGCTTCCTCCTGTATGGCAGTACATTTTCCAAGCAACAGATCTGACCAAGCATCGCCTTTTAATAAGAAGGATTATAAATAAAATCATCAGCATTGGTGTAACAGTCTGCCTGCCCCATTTATTTACATAATCATTTATACCCTTTAGAACATGCCCGTTCACCTAATTGCAAGGTCCTCAACAACCCTGATGACCCTCATTCCGCCTTACCAATATTTTTCTTCTATTGGGGGCCCAAGACTTGCATATTGAGTAGAAAGGGACAATTTTTGCCTTCCCAGATACATCACCAAGCCTTGCTCCTGCTGACACAGCCCAGGATGCTGTTGGCCCCCATTGCTGCCAGGGCCACTGCAGGCTCACCTTCAGTTCATTGCCCACCAGGGCCCCCAAGGGCTTTGCTCATTGAGCAGCTCCCCAGTCAGGCACTCTCAGCCTCTGCCATAATAAGCTCTTCCTACCCTGGTGAAAGATCCACCATTTGACCTTGCTGAATTCATAAAGTCCCTCTCAGCCCATTTCTTCAGCTTGTCTGTGTTCCCCCAGGTGGCAGCCTTGCCCTGGAGCATATCACTTGTTTTCCTTTCCTCAGAGTTTGGTCTCATCTGATAACCTCGATGAGGGTGCACTCCATCACCTTCTCTGCATCATTGGTAATGATGCTTGAACAGGACAGGTCCTAGGACAGACCCCTGAGGTACTTGCTTGTCACCAGCCTCCAAGTAGAATATCGTACTCTAGCCATTAACCATGACCCTCTACACCCAGTCATGCAAACAGCATTCTACCTATCCAGCTCTCCATCTGATCAGAGCATAACATCCTAACTTGGATGCAGGAGTATTCTGAGAGCTAGTATGAAAAGCTTTGCTGAAGTCAAGGTGTGGTGGTGCAACCCCTGCCTCAGACCACTTGCTGTGATTCCCCATCTCCAGGCTGTATACCAACCTAGGAGATGTCAGGCATAAATTGCAAAAGGTGAAAGACTGGATGTGCTTAATCCTTACTCCCCCAATTGTTTGGAAATACCATTCCCTGATAATATAGTACATCTGTACTTGGATCATGATCTGAAGGGAGAAGGTACTAGCACCTGATTGCTTGGAAATGCCTCTCTCTGTTAACAAATGCATCCGCACTTAGATCGTGATCCAGATCGACATGGTACCAGAATCTGCAAATTTAGCAAATTCTGGACTTGCACAACAGGTGGAAAGCATCAGCACATTACACCATCCAAGTTAGGCCAGTGTGGAAAAGTACCTGACGAAAGCCAATTATCTCAGACCCTATACGTAGTGATTCTAGCAAGACCCTTTGAGCTCTTCAGGATCNCAAGACCCTTTGAGCTCTTCTGGATCGCAGGAGGCTGTGGCCAGTGTCTCCCCTGAGGCAGGACACTCAACCACCTCAAGGACTGGAAGACCAGAGCAAGACAATCCCTCTCAAGTCTCAATTGCTGCCCATTGAGGAATGCCGATGCATTGGGAGTATTTGCTCTAACTCAAAAAGGGAAACTTTAATTATAGACTAGCCTCTCTTTTATCCACCTCTCCACTCGTGTGCATTTGCTTTACGGATGCGGATGTTCTTCTATCTTCCATGCATGTGTAGGAATTAAAAGGTACCCACCAACTCAACAGAGTCATGGGATATTAAGAGATCTTGGATCTCAGCAGTTATAAACTGTAGTGTACATGTGTGTGTAGGTGTGTGTGCATGTGCATATATGCCTTGTATATGTATACACATATGTATATTTTACTCCAAAATTTTTGCTTTATTCTCATATGCATATGTATTCATTTGGGATACCTTGTAGTCAGTTACTGTGTGAATCTTGTCATCTTTGAATCTGTAATCAAGTCACTGTTAATTTATTTAGTTGAATCACTTTGTAAACCTTTAAATCAGTTAATGATTACGTGCTGCTAAAACTCAACCTCTCGATCTGCCTCAAATCACTAATAAAACTAAACTGGTGTAAATCATAATGGTGTTGAATACATCCAATCCCACGAAACAAGGTAAGTGCATCCATTGCTCACACCTTGTCCGCAGATCCAGACACTTGTTTCACAGAGGCAATCACATTGGTCGAGCATGAGTTGGCCTGAGCAAGACCAGGCTAACTTTTCCTCATCTTCTACTTAATATGTTCAGAAATTACAGGAAGCTGTCATTCTGGCTGAAGAATACTAGTTTTAGTGATTAAAAGCAGCATCAAAGCATTTACTGAGAATTCTTTCATGAGATATACAACATTTTCCTAAATTTGGTCACAAAAGGGCAACCGAGTACTCGCTGACACAGGAGATACACATCTGTAAGCAGTCTGAGCGCTGTCAGTGAGGTGGCCCACAGCAGGGAACACCCAAGCAATCTCAATACACATTTGCAGAACTGTATTCTAAACCACTATTTAGAAAATATTATTACAGTTTTCTTTTCAGGCAACTCTTCAGTTACACCTGGATGATGGGGTAGAGTGCACCCCCAGAAAAGCTGCAGATGACAAAACTGGGAGGAGTGGCTGACAGGCCAGAGGGTTGTGCTGCCATTTGGAGGAAATCTGGACAGGCTGGAAAAATGGGCTGACAGGAGCCTCATGAAGTTCAAAAAGGGAAGTGCGAAGTCCTGCACCTGGGGAGGAACAACCCCAGGCACCGGTTTATGTTGGGGGCCACCGAGCTAGAAAGCAGCTTGGCAGCATCAAGGGACATGGGCATCCTGGTGGACACCAAGTTGACCATGAGCCACAAATGTGCCCCTGCAGCAAAGGCTCCTAATGGTACCCTGGGTTGCTTTAGGAGGAGAGCGCTGCCAGCCAGTCAAGAGAGGTGATCCTTCCCTTCTACCCAGCACTGGCAAGGCCACGCCTGGAGTGCTGTGTCCTGTTCCGAACTCCCCAGTACAAGAGACATGGACATATTGGAGACAGTCCAATGAAGGGCCACAAAGATGATTAAGGGACTGGGATTAAGGGATCTCATCGATGTATATACATACCCAAAGGGAGGATGCAAACAAGACAGAAGCACGCTCTTTTCAGTGGTGCGCAGGGACAGGACTGCAGACTTTATGCCATTATGCTGATGTTGCAGAACGCACTGGTTAAACCTCATCACTTTGAAAGCCACATCAGGATGGATCTTTTCCCCAATTTAAAATGTATGCATGGCAGGAACAGTTCATAAAGAACTAATGTGACCACAGCTGGGATGCACATATGAAACATCTTGCAGAGAAATGTTACCGCAACCATAAAACTTACTGCCTCGACACACCAGGTTTTTATTACTCCAATATGTATCATTTTACACTACAAATGCCAAAACTAATTCTGAAACACTAACGTGGCTTCTTCCTGCATAGCACTGAGAACATAGTGCTGTAGTGTGAAAATAATGGTGCAGAGATAATGAGAAATGAAAACAGGCACAGAAGTAATGCAAAGTAACCTGGAAAGTTTCAAAAATAACAATCAAAACCAAAACGGTTGGCTACAGGGCTAGACAGAACCTCTTAAGAAGCAATGAAGAGAGTGGATAATAGAACGATTACGGCCTTTACATCTTGCACAACATTGTCAGGGTATGGCTGAGATGTTCAATGGAGAGATTTATAAGCTTCCTGCAAAGCCAAGAACCAAGGACAGTTTCCCAATGTCTTATGCACTGTAAAAATATAGAGTAGCAGAGAATTCCTCTCCAAAACAACTTTCAATTTAAATAGCTGAGACTGTGAAAAGAGAAAAAGAGAGATGACACACAGCGGAGCACATCTCAGCACAGTTTGGGCTGCTTGATTTATTTTTTAACAGAAGAGTGCTAAACTAAATTAAAAGGACTGATACTCTATCAACCATCAGTGACGAACTTTCTAATGCCTTTCAGTAAATTTACTCTTGTAAAACAATGCTACAAACACTCTTTAATACTTTCATAACAGCATTCTATGTACCCTACAGCAGTTAATGGCTAAAAAACAGTAGCTACTAATAATGGTCATGGCATGTGGAGACAACAGAGAAAATTTATGTTTTGTGCAGATGGATACTCCTGCTCAACCTAGAAAGATTTAGGAACATACTAACCAACTTCAGTAAGAGACAGTCAAGGAAAAGTTACACCTGGAATTCCATAATATGACTTCTTGATATCCTTAAGATAAATTGCTACGTACACACTGGAATCAATTATTTAGGAAAGAAAACTGATTCAGAAGTCAAAAGCAAACTTGAAAATATAACTCACCTGGCTTATTCTTAATCACTTCACATACACTATATTGATTTTATTGCATTCTTGTCCTCCATCTCTTAACATGTCATCTGGTTTTTGATACTGGAAGCTCTCCTTACAGTGATAATTAATACTTTTAATATACATCTAGTGCAATGAGTCTTTGTTTACTTCTGACGACCCCACATGCTACCTGGATAACACTACTGAAATAAATAATGGGAATATAGAAAAAGCTTCTTTTGACCAAATGTCTCTAAATCTCCCAGTCGTCGTCTTCTAATAAGAACTATGAAAAGAACCCTTAAATAGTCTTTTTAAGTATAAAGGCAACTAAAATAATAGAAAATATTCATTAATCCACTGGACTGGTAACTCATAATTCCTCAATACTTTGAACTGTATTTGCATACTTAACCACAATTAAATACATCTATTCAAACAATCTTTCCGAGTGTGTAGCCTAACACACAAAACTAATAGTAAAGGTTCCAGAAAACAAGACCTTCAGTGGCAGCCTCCAAACTTTGCCAGTCTTTGACCAATTATTAGTAACACACTGTGGGCAAATTTGTCCTTCTCTCCCCCACTATACTACTTTTTTATTCCCTGTTTATCAAAACAAAATTGGAGAGTCTTGGCAAATACAGCAAATACAGACTAGACAATGCTATACCTAAGAGATCCTCTTCACTAAAGAGGTCCTTTTCATCCCAGAAATCTTCATGGAGACATTAAAAGACTCTCTTCAAGTTTGTGTGGCATCACCACATTCAGTTGACATTTCATGGAGAGAAATCCTTTTCTGAGGCTTTTTATTCCCTTATCAGTTTAATTACACTCTTAAACATACAAAGTAAAGTCTCCATAAATTAACTTGCTGCTTCAGTTTTCCTATATTCATACTCAAAACTCACACTTATTTCAGGTCTCAAAAGTTACAAGTCTATTAATAAATTAATATTTAAACCTAAGATTATTTAGCTGTCCTTGTGCCTTTCAGAAATTATGTGCATATTGTTTATTAATAGTCATGGGTTCTGAAAATTTCAGCTGTCCCACAAACTCCTGGAATAAGCAGGCTGTAATATTTACATATCCTTTTCACTATAATACTTTATTTAAGAAGAAAAAAAAAAAATCCAAGTTTTTAAGTTTGAGTGTGTTTTGAGGTTCCCCCAAGTCAACTTTTAAAGAAAGACTGCAGTCTTCTACACCCAAAAAGGCAGGGAAAACACCCACATTGCATAAGATGCAAGTCCCAAACTCTTAGAGGCACCTACCTTAGGACTACCAAGATTCCTAAACTCCTGAGACACTAAGAGGATCTAACTAGCTTTATTTATCCTGTTCCTCATAACCACCACTTTTCTCTTTTCCACACCATTGCTCTTCCAGGTGATTTAACTCTCATTTAGAGTCTTATGGAAAACTCAGACAGCGAAGCTGTTAATTACCCTGCTTAGCCATAAAACATTATGAGGATGAACAGCGGTGCGGCTAAACTCCTACATGCAATTTATGCTTTTATTCTTGAAAAACAGATGGGATCTTGGCCAGTTCTGAAGGAGCTCCCATGGACAATCGAGTCATTTCTAAGATTCATAAATCTTGCTAGTCCAAATGGTGTACCACACTTTCTGTGAAGAACACCAGATAACAAACCTCTCCAGGTATTTTGGAGGATCCAAGAATGGGCCAGCTAATTCACTGCCATACCCACACCCTAATACACACGTGTAAACACTGTCTGGAACAAATTTAAGCAGTATTCATCCACAAGCAAGACACCGTGCTGCCAGATATGACCCAGGTAACAGGCCCCCTCAGAATAATCTTATTGAAGCTAACTAGAGGTTTGAAGAACTTGGAAAAAGCAAACAATTATTCTTAAAAGAAAAATAAAAGGCATCAGGTCACCAAGAAAATAAGTAAAACAGTCTGAAATTTTATTGCTGAACCCATCATAATCATTTCATTTTCCCCTATAAAATTACACAGTAGCTTCTAAAATGATAACAAATAACCACATAGGACAGACAATAGTTAGAGTGTTCCTGAAAAAAATCCTGCTTGATCAACCCAATCCTGCTTTGATCACAACAATAAAAGATGTACAGAAACTGCCTGAATCACCATCTTTCATCTTTACAATTACATTAAAACTGTAATGGTAATGAAAAACGTAACAAAATATATGGCAAGTTATACACATCTCCTAATACAAAGGCTATCAGTCAATAAGAAGGTGCAGCATGTGACTGAAAGGCAGTAGGCAGAAGAATAGACCGATGCAAGGTAGCCTGCAATTGTCATTTACTACCTGAGCATGAGCACCCTTTCTATTTTCCAAATAGAAAGATTAAAATGAAACTCATGGTTCTTAAAGCCGTAGATGAAGAGAAAGACTGTGAGAAGTAGAATGTAAGAACTCGAAGGCAGAATAGAGAGAAGGAAAACATGAATTCTGGAAAATGAGAAGTACAGAAAGTAGATGAAGAAAAGAACAGCAAGAAAAAAGAAAAGGCTAAGGCAAGAGAGATGCCAGAAGGTATGGAGAAAGGAAGTGAGGAAAGGCTGGCAATACCAATTGTGGCGTACCACTTGTCCGAGCTTTACTCTGGTTCATAGTGGAGTTCTAGCATAACCAGAACATCAGTGAGACTTCGTTCAGGCCATGACAGTCCACTGTTAGCCTGATCTATGCAATTTGCTCTTTAACCCTATAGAGTGGTTTCAGAGATTCCCTTCCATCTGCTTCTGCTCCATTCTAAGGCTTGAGTGTGATTACCTTTCTCTTTCAGGAGAAAAAAACCCGACCACAATGCTCAAAGAATCCCTTCTAAGATGTAAAGCATCCTCAGGCTACTATGTTGAACTGATGTGACCAAGCACCTCACCAACCTTTCAACAGAAAAAGGAGATTGAAATTCAAGTTGCAAGACCGGTGTGAATAGCACATGAAATCTAATAAAACATCATCTTTCTGTAAGCTAATCATGCCAGACAGAACAACTGATAACGCAACTAATCAGATATAAAGTTTCCGAACTGTGCAAAGGGGGTTGTTCTTCTGACCAAAACCAAAACCAATGAAATTCTGTTCTACTCCATACCAAGAAGTTGGCGTCGCATGAAAGTAAGACTCCTTGATCAAGGAAGACATTACATGCTTGAAAACACTTTTGTCCTGAGTCAGAAGTCATCTAAATCTCTCAGCAGGAAAGAAGGGCCTCACATCAAGGAGGACCTGAGTATGTATGCTAAATCTGAAAGCTAGTGCATTTTATAATCCAGATAACCATTATGAAAAGCTACACTACGTTTCCAAAAAAATTTTCACTAGAACTCCATAAGAAGCAAGAGCTTCAACATCTATGTATCCAGCAGCTGCTTCATTTCTGTTTCCTGAACTTAACTCCGGTTTTGATAGCACAAATCCATACAGCTCATCACAAGACAGATGAATCCATTTCACTGCAGCTGTTGAACCCACTTACACTTAGGATTCATTGGACTTAGCGTCTGAATTACTAACACGGACTACATGGGAAGGCCTGAGGCAATACAATGGAAAGATCTGAGCAACTAACCACTAAATAATTTACGAAAAATATGAGGTAGACCAAGATGGTCAAGTAGGTGCCTGAAAATGAGACCTGTGCCATCTCTGACCCCTTTCAAAAATAAGTATTAGCAGGTGTCTAACAGATGTGGTAACTATTTGAATGCTACAAATTGTTTACAGAATTTTGTGCCAAATATCTTGCAAGCTAGTTTTAAAAATTACTGTATCCCTTGGTTTTTTTTCTGAATATATTTTTCTATATAACTTCCCATTTAAATTATTTTTCTAAAACAACAGCCAATCCCTCTTCTCTTTTCACTCTTTCAGTGCTATATTTTGTCCTATTCACCCTTCCATTTTTTGTGCCCTCTTCATTAAAACCATCTAAGCAATCCTCACTTCATTTCTTCTTTAATCTCAGTTCTTTTCTATCAGTTGCACACTCTCTGTATGTGAGCTACTTCAACTTACAGAGGAATGAATTGTTCTTTTCAAGGTATATATTCATTTTCAGACTGTTAGCCAAGGAAATGAGAGTTCTGTGACCTAATCTTATTTTTCTGTCCATTTGCCAGTCTCCTGATAGCCACTTTGCAGCGAAATGCAAGTCTTAAAGATATTAAGTTCCAGCAAGCCTGGTAAAAATCAGTCTCTCTGGGTGAGAGAGATTAGCACTCCTACTAACTTAGTACCCCAATAAAACACAAGCTGCACTTAACACTATCTTTCCCACAGCTCTTTCAGCAACCAGTAAGCATCAATAAACTGTCTTAATTCCTACTTTTCATCTAGCCAGTCATTTAGAAAGGAGCTGAGCATCCTAATGTAGCTAAGCAGGGAATATGGAATGGTGGAAGGTAAGAAATATGGAACATAAATCCATAGAAAAACAGGCTTCATTACTCATTCAGCAATTCAGCAATAGGGCCACGAAGATGATTAGGGGGCTGGAGCATCTTTCTTAGGAGGAAAGGCTGAGGGAGTTGGGTCTTTTTAGTCTGGAGAAGACTGAGGGGAGATCTCATCAATGTTTACAAATACTTAAAGGGAGGGTGCCAGGAGGAGGGGGCCAGTCTTTTTTCAGTGGTGCCCAGGGATAGGACAAGTGACAATGGGTATAAAATCGAACATAGAAAGTTCCATCTCAACATGAGGGCAAACTTCTTGACTTTGAGGGTGGCAGAGCACTGGAACAGGCTGCCCAGAGAGGCGGTGGAGTCTCTGAGTCTGGAGACATTCCAAACCCACCTGGACGCCATCCTGTGCAACCTGCTGTAGGTGGACCTGCTCTGGCAGGGGGGTTGGACCAGACGATCTCTAAAGGTCCCTTCCAACCCTTAACTTTCTGTGATTCTGTGATTCTGTAATTATTTTTCATTTTTTATCATAAAGGTGTTATCCAAAGTAAGAAAATAAAATCATTTCTATGCCTTCATAGCATTGCATGGGAAGAGAAAAGCCAAATCCAAAATCCATAGAACCTATATCCAAGAGTTCTATGATTTTTTTTTTCAGACTTCCATTTCATTAAATATTTTTACTATGTTGTTGGGACTTTTAAATTGTTAACATAGAATTATCACACAGTAACCTGCCTGTAACTTTCTAATTTACATTTTCATTAAAATACCATGAAATGTGAAAAAATAGTTATTTTCTATTTAGGTAACAACTCTGTTGCTTTTACTACAATAGCCTTACTTTAATCTTTTTGATGTGTCTCACTCAATCCAGTAATTTGGGTTTAACTTCTTTTTCCCCAGAAGAGTGACTGCAGCCTCAATGCTTGGAATAAACATAAAACATTACCTCTTGATATCAACTGATTACATCATACAGCTTCAGACTTTTTGTCACATACAATTGGTCCAGAAAACAGGAAAAAACTGCAAAATTATATTGTCTGAGTCATCACATAAACAGAGGTTAAGATTGGGCAGCCTTTCCTTTATAGAGAAACTTGTGTTTTATAATCCATTACTCTATTTTCTGACAAATGCCACTATTAAAATCTTCCAGCATGTTCCATCAACATCTGTATTGCATATTCAAGGTAAAACTAACAAAAATATTACACTAAAATAATAATTTTAAAATTACATAAAAACATTGGGAGTAATTATTATTCCCAAAGACATTAAAAAGGTTAATCATGTGTCTTTTAGTTCTATTTGTACTCAGCCAAATTCATTCTCCATTTCCATTAAGTTTAATGGTCTTTGGGCACAAGTGACATACTACTCGGAGCTATAGTAAGCCAATGACATTCGCTGGGTTAGCATAGAACAATAAAGCAGTAATATACAAAGTGACCTAGAAACTGTCATGGAACATAGGCATTTTTTCCACTGACATCAATGGAAGTCTCTTCAATGACAGACACCAAATCAAGCCTCATATTGGAGACAGTCATTTCTTGACACAAATGGAACTACAGTTAATTGCTGCTTTCAATATTTTAAGACAAGCGTTAGCACAAGAACCACTGCTTGCAGCAATTTTAAAATGTATGCAAAAGACAATCTACCTATAGACCAAGAAATATATTTTACTTTTAAAAAGCCTCTTCTGATGAGCTAAAAAAATCACGAAAGTAACCTGGGAAAAAGCCGGCTTCCATTAACTGATACAAATTTTTCCATTGTACTGATCACCATAGCATCAAAATGAGTCAGCATCATGAACAAATTACACGCAAAAAAGAGTTTATAAGTATTCCCTATTTATCAAGTGTATACTCCTCAAGGAACTAACTCTTTGGTTTCTTATATCTAAATTCAACAGGATACACAGACATTAGCATTTTTCACTTAGATCAACAGCTTAAAAGACATGTTAAACCTTTTACATGATTATCAACTAAAAGACAGCAGTCATTTTTGTAAATGACAGAGTAACTAATCAAAGCCTGTAAACCATCCACTTCAGAGTTGCTTTCTGCTTATTATTTGTTATTAACATATCTGAGACACAGTGTTTAGAGTAAACACTTTGAAGTGTGATATAGTCTAATTGTCACACAAAGATTTTTCTCCCAAAACGCTAAGGCAGTTTCTATGTCCAATGGTAGATGTGATGCAGACAGAAAACCATGAAGTTGGCTGAACAACCACATAAGGCACAAATGAGTCCTCCTTGTCTGAAGTTCTGACTTCCAAACTTAATGCTGTTGAATAGCACTCATTCCAAGTCAGAAATTAATTCTGCACCATTGTAATCATCAAAATGCCTGTAAGGAACTCCTCATTTACACCCTCTGTACACGCAAGGAACAGACAGACGATGTTAAATATGGATCCCTAGAAATACCAAGGACCTTTGTACACTTCAGAGCACGTCAATGAAAGAAGCACAATCAAACCTGCCAACTGAGCAAAACTACATTAACCAGGATGTCAATTCATTCTTGGACAGCAATAATTAGCGGAGTTGTCGATCTGTTATGGATCTTTATAAAACCTGATTTAACAGTGGAAGGGTCAAAGGGAAGACCAGTTACCCAGCAATATAGGTGGTAAACAAAATGTGGTTGTTCACTAGTTCTCTCCATTATCCTATTCTACGCAACATTTTCATTTTCTTACAGAGTAATAAGAAAACCACTGTAGACTCCCTTTCACAGAAGCTCATCAAGTTACTGCTCAATAACAAAATCTGTTTTCTCTGATATTCTTTGGAGCTCTGTTTTCGCAGAAAGCCTTTCATGAGCAAGTTTATCAGAGTTTCTAGACTTCCCAGGTAAAACCTTCTGGAGTAAAATGTCATCACTTTAGAGAGAGACTGTTGCTTCACCTTTGTTGTCACTTGTTTTCCTCAAAGGGGAACTGGTAAAGCAGGTATTAAACAGCTAGCATGCAGAATTCCGAAAAGTGGAAAAAGGGACTAAGTGGTTGTACTGTGGTGCCTTCAAGAAAATTAAACCAAGAAAATCTAAATTTTGAAGAGCTACTGGAATCCCAGAACTATGAACTTGTATTTACATTAAACAACACAGGAAAAAGGACAGATAAATACTTATTTTATAAAGGATAAGACCAAGGTACAAACAAAGTAACTTTGACGTTTGTGGCAGAAAGGACTTGTAACTAATGCAAATCACAAGCTCTTCTTCTATATACTCCTGCATTTCTAGTGATGTTTAGTTATAAAAGCACTGAGCCTCTCAATTATATAGATTGTTCAAAGTCTTTTATGTATTTAAAGATCAGCATTTCTGTATTATCACTAAATATTTTATTTCTTTCCAAGTTTGCAGATATACACAAGATCGAAAATGTTTTAAGAATGCATATGGTGAAAGCCTGTAACTGCATCCCAACAATTTCCTCAGTACTTTGCCGAATCTTCAGCTTGCGCAATCATGCTGGTTCTGATATTAATTTAGGTGATAATGAAATAAAGATGAAAGTAATAAAGAATACAGGAGGGAGGGGAAATATGAGTTTTGACTTCTACTTTAGACTGACCTTTATTTTGCTGTTTTCACAATACTGAAAAAAAATGGCATTTTATTACAGTGTATTACAGATCAGAAAACTACTTAACGCCATGATGCTTTAAGTAAAACAAGTTACAATCTTATTAAGTATTTGACAACTATTGAAGTCACAGAAAAAAAGTATTTAGCTAAATTTATCTTTTGGAATAGGCAAATTCCAACATGATACTAAGTCATTTTTGAAAAAAGAAGGGTTCCATATATTAGCTTTTCAATTACTGCAAGTAATTGGCCCAAGAAAATCTCTACATTTTGCAACGTTTCATTAGTGCAAGCAAATGAAATTAGGTAGAACAACCAAACTCTTGAAGGTTTAACTTCAAAACAGCTACCTCAATCATGATGATACTTTTTAAATTTAGACACATACATACCCAGTAATGTATGCGTTAACTACTTTATACACATTTTGATTGTCCAGTAGAAGGGACAATTTATACATGACTAAGTAGGCGGATTATTTTGGTAGATTTATTTTCTTTCACGCAAAAATAGATTTGTGTATTAACACAAACTGCTGACTATTTTTAAGATTTAAAAATCACATTTTCCTGTAGTCAATCCATTATTTAAAACATTGTTAAGCTCTAAGCCAAAAAAATGATAGCATAAAGAGATTTCTCTAATGTCAACAAAACACTGCAGCTGGTAATTAGAAATTAATTGTTTCCACAGGCTTTTTAAAGTGCAACATTTGTTGCCATCATATTGCAAATAGTTCAACACTAACAAATGGAAAACTAGAAATCACATTGCTGTGCTTAATTATCCAAATTTCTTTTTTTCTCTTTAACTCTAACTCCATTTTCCCTGTAGGAAGAAGCAGATAGAAAAGAATCATACCTTCTACATTTATTAAAGTAATTGAAATTTCTAAGAGAAAGTTTTCAAAACTTTGAAACAAGATAATAATTCATCTTTTTCTTTTAGTTCTAAAATAACGAACCAATTTAGTGAGTAATGATAAATAGATGCCACTTACTCTTTAAATTTCAAACTAGATTCCACTTTTGCAGTAAAGCCACTTAAGCCCTTTTTCCTTAAGAAATTTGTAATCTTCCAAACAGAGCACTATGGTGAACTTCAAAGTCTAAGTAACACATCAGTAAATGCACCACAAATGCCAGAGATGATAATACAGTATAGATTAGTACTTAGTGGTAATGTTTGACCATATGCCAAAAGAGTGGGTTTAAAGTTTTGCCATTTGCAGACCAAGTAAGTTAATAAAACTGACAATATATTCTTTTTTTTTTTTAGATGGATGAAGAAATCATAATGCACACTTACAGCACAAGCATTATACTGTAACCAAGTGGTTATAAATTACTGCTTATTGTTTTTCTCATCTGGAAAGTCTGATTAACATTCTCTGTAAACAATTGCAAGTCTTAAGCTACAAGACATAAACCAAAGCACAGTTCCAACTTACAGCACACTGCACTGCTGATCTAGGTAATGTGACTGTAGTTTAAACAAAGTATTGCTGAGGCAAGCGGATAAATACCTTACATATGGTCCAAATGGAAGAAAGAATTAATTGCATGATCTTAAAATGATATTGTAAGTATTTATAATGCTGGCAGCCTCTTCTCATCATGAAATTTAGGCCAAATGAACAATTCCCTCACATCACCTGATTACAAAAAGCGATAAAGGTTATTTTAATACTCAACAAAGTTATTTTAGATTGCTTCAGATTAAGAACTTCCAGTGTTTTACTTATTCAATTTCTGGCTGCTTTTCTTCTTATATTTTACCTTTCATATTCTATCATCTTCAAAGAGAAGAGAAAATGGCCTGAACTAAATCCTCCTAAAAAAATTGGGTTTTGCAATTAAATTTCATAAATAAAAATCTTACCTTTTTTTTCTTAATTAAATAAATTTGAAAAACAACCACATAACACTAGTTGCTCTAGATCACAAGCTACAATCTTGATTAACGTCAAAAGTATTTGCAGGGTAATCACACTGGTAGAAAAGTAGGGGAGGAAGAACAGTCTCAATGACAGAATAGAGGAAATACATTTTATGCTAACATTTACCAAAAGCAAAGAGCACTTGATTGCCCTGCATGCTTAGCACTGTACTGAGATTCATCATGCAATAAGTAAAATCACAACATTTCCAGAACTATACAGCTGGAGAGTTCTTAATCAAGTCATGGGCAGAAGGGGACACAAATCAAAACTATGATGACAGTCCAGCACTGCCAATCGATTCTCCTGCTTTTCCCTCAGGTGCCACTGGTCCATCCCGCTTATTCTACAACTCTGGCCCCACGATTTACCTTCTTCTGAAAGTAACAATGTCATATGCCATAGCCCAGAATATTTCTCTTCATTGGCTCCTTCTTGTCCAGCATTTATGGCTTTAACTAGATTGTACTTCAAGTACAAGGGACAGAAGTTAATATAACACCTCCCTGAAAATGGGTACCTGCAAGAGGAGAGCAACAAGACCAGCAGCAAGTGTTAGAACAGCAATTCCTTCTGCTCTTTGTGTTTGGAAGAGACAAAAAACAATCACCAGAATCAAAGACTATTATTCATTATCACTTGTTTTTCTTCCAAGTGCCTAGGAGAAGAATCAAGCTTTCCTTTTTTTTTTTTAGCAAAGAAAACAGAATACACTCAAGTGCCAATAATGAACCAGGTACACAGATCTCCAGAGATATTAAAGGACATTCCAAGTAAATTAGCCCAGCATCTTCCAAAATATGAAGCCACATGGGTACCACAGCATCACTGTGCTCTATCCATTTTCTTCAAATTTAAACCAACTGCAAATTGAAATTTATCCCAGAATATTTTGAAACATTATGTAGAAAAAGGTATGTTATTTAAAATATATTATTTTCAAGTACTCTAATATGAGAATAAAGTATTATCTTACAACTTTCCCACATTAAGTTACTATTAATGATAATGTAAATTATACAAAATCCTGTTGTTTCCAACAACATCACAGAAAGATAAGATTTCTCAGTAAACTGCCCAGGAAAAGGGAAGGCTAAAAACTACACTTAAATACTCTAGTTGATCATAAAATATGCAAAGGAACATGAAGAGCAGTTCTAAGACATTCCATACTCTCACTCATTGTAGAGGACTATTAAAACACTGAGTTTAAGATGAATGTAACATCATTGGTTGTAACAGGTGAGTACAGATGTTAAACAGGAATGACACCTATCAAAGTTATCCTGTCATGTAGGTAAAGCTGAGGTGGGCTTAATGAAAGTCCCTAAGTAAAACATTCAAAGTGAAAAGGGGAGCAAGGTGATTGCTATGCTGTTAAATGTGCTGCTATACATGAAAATCCTACTGCAACAGTGCTCTTGCTGCAGCTACTGAGAAGTCTATTAAACCATTTAAATAATACGAACCTATATTTCCTATACAACGTTATACAACTTGTCTATACACAGATGTCTGCGTAAGGAAGTAGTACTGTAACCTTCAACTATAATTTCATTACATGAGAAAATGTAGCACAAGCCTGTAACACGCATTCTTCTCTGGTTTGGAACCATTTTTTTCAATATCCCCAAATTCCTTCCATATGAGTTTTTCCTCCAGGTGTTGGATGACATATTTTTCTTTCTTCTCCATCCTTAGCTCACTTTTTTTTTATATATTTAAACACAGCTTTGCTTCAATACACTCCCAACCTTGCTTTAGCTTCACTTTCTTCAGTGTAGGTACAGATACCCTAAATAAATGCAGAGGACTATACAGGTATTTTATTATAACTGCAGGTTCCAGCGATGCCAGTCAGTCACTATACTCCAACAAAAAAATAACATAATGCAGTCAGAAGCTTCCCAACCACGAAGCTGAAAATCCTCCACCTAGTAAGTCAAACTTGTGCAAGTGGTATCCCAAATCCATGAGCACCCGCTAACATAGTTAAGCACGCCAATTCAGTCTTGCTGGCCTAACACAACTCATTATGATTGATACAGGCAAGATAACAGCTCAGCCACAAGATTAGACCACGCTTTGAGAGATGGATGAACAATTTTAGCAAATGTAAACCCATCTCTCCCGCCCCCCGCACACCCCACCCCCCAAAAAAAAAACTCAAAGAACAAACAAAAACCCAGCCTTAGGCTGATACTCAATATGGGAAAGCCTGAGCAATTAACGCCTGGCAAATTTATACAGAAACAAATTTTTCATAGGTCTTTTAGACAGTTATAAGTACAGAGCTACTACATTCCCTTTTAATTAAAAAAAAAAAATCTATATGAAATAGAGCTGGGAGGAAAATTTCAAGCAGAACAGACTAAGAGCAAAAGGTAAGATTTGTGTCCCTTGCAATTCTGCCCTGTATTATCTGCAAAAGTATATTCTGCACAACAGGCAGCTTCTTGGTTCTTTGGGGTTAGTTTCATATAACAATTGAAATGATATTAGAGAGAATGGGGAAAAAATTGCTAAAATACTCTGCTGGAATGTAGTACCATAGAGACATTTGTAATTCATTTTCTGAATTTTATTATTTGCTTTTATGTTAAAAAAAAAGTCTTCAAGAAGTTCTGAAATATACTAATCAGTTTAAGATTATAAAAAATGCACATAAAATGGAACAGTTTCTGAATACTAATAGTAACAGTTTCAAATATCAAAAGCATATTTTACAAACATAAAGAGCTAGGAAAAAAATTACTCCAATTTATTTCTGGGGGAAAAAAAACCCCTACAATTTCCAGATCTGTTTTTCCATGTGTTAAACCAATAGTCATGCAATAATTAAAGTCCATGCATCTCATTCTAGGATATTTTTGATAACATGACAAAACAGTAGTTTTTCTTGCTTTCTATATCTACATGCAAAAGTAAAATGTCTATTAAGCCTATGCAAATTCTGTCCTACTCTATCATATTGTTAAGTGAATTAATATCATAAATTTCAGGACAGTGCAAGTTACATACAAAGAACAAATAAGCAAATTGCAAGGTTTTTCAGATTAGTTCAATCTCCATTTCATAAAAATAGTGATAAAGAACCTACTAACATATATCCAGAAAATCAAACATTTCAACATAGTAAAGGTCTTAATGGGTGTCAGAGCCTTCAAAAGGTGCATAACAAGACAATATAACACAGGCTAATATGCAAGAAAATTATTGTTTTCTATAATAATAAGTCAGGTAACCAAACATTCCAGGTTCCACACATTAATTCAGCTTGCGAGATTTGAAGGGGGAAATAGTCAAACAGGTTAAAAATTTTCAAGAGACTTGGGGGATTTTAGTACTTCATACAAGCTTAACAGAAGAAGTTACTGTAGAATATATTGATCTTATTTAGAAGAAACTCTTCGATTTTAGTGAGCATTGCTGTGTGGCAGACCAAAAATGAAAGGAGTCCGTAAGTACAGGCTCTTTAGCACAAAACAAAGACAGGAGAGAACATAAGTGGTTTGTCCAGCCCCACATTAGTAGCACTGGAAAAGGTAACGGCATAATGAAAATCTAATCTAAATCTAAAGTCTAATTAATATATCTATGAGGTCAGCATTTAGCCTGTCATCCTACCAGGTACAGCTCTAAGACCTTTGGTAAACAACGATTAAATATGTTAGTGAAAACCAAAGATCTTCTTATTAAAAAAAAAAAAAAACCCACCCCAAACATTTACATTTGGAAATCTCTGCACTCTACATAGTCTATGCAGCCTATGTTTGTACTGCAAGCATTTCAGATTGCCTTCAAAGCTCACCATGAAAAGAAAAATACTTACAATAAGCTAAACACAATGGATTACGCTATTGATAAATGCATATGCTATTACAGAATAATTCAGTAAAAAGCAGATTAAATCTTAGCATCACAAATTTCAACATTATCTTAAAAATTACAGAAGTATTGCAGAAATACTTAAAACTTCTCAGGGTAAAGATTAATAATGTACAAATAATAAAAATCTATAGCATCTGAATCCTAAAAAAGTAGTTTAAAAAAGTAGCTGGCTCAACTAAGTGATAATAGCAAGATAAATAGCTATAGATATTTAAAGTAAGGCAATACTGTAGAGAAGTAATAATTATCTCTATGGAAGAATGATTCATTTATGATTACCATCATGGAACTTCATCCCAACTTCTCTTAGAATTCAATCAGCATTAGTTGTAATGGAAAAAAATAAAAACACATATTGGAGCTATAAAATAGCTGCCAGCTATAGACTGCGCACCACTACTTATTTATTTGCATAAGTGCTTTTAAATTTGAAGCTTGTAATACGGAATGTGGGCAAAAGGGAAAAGGTTTTATGAGGAATTTGTGAACCATATCATCAGCATTATACTCTTCAATGTTAACAGAAACCACATACAAATGCCTTTTTTCTATTTAATCAAGGTTTTCAACAATCACTCTTTCTCAAGTACCACTTACCAATATATACATGAAAAGCAGACAGAAATTTAAAGATTCAGAACTATTTTTATATTGAGAGGGAGAAAGGAGAACACAAAACTATATATACACAAACGCCTCAGCTTCGAGCTACTTTCCTGAAACAACAAGATGCATAGGAACAAACAACAAGGCATCCATTCAAAGCTTTCTCGAAATACAGAAGAGCAGAAAATGAGAGTAACTAGTTTCCAAAATGGTTATATATTCTCACAACTTTAAAATGACTGTACGCATGGTTCCAGTGTCCTGCTTCTGGAAGCCAAGCAACAGCCCATGGCAAGCTCTAGCAACCTGAAACTGCAAGAACAAAAGATACAAGTTTCTTATGGAAACATTGACAAAGTTAACTGTCAACATGCAAGCAGTACAAATTTAATCACATTTTATAGGTACGAGATCCATTCAGTAAGACATCCAAGAAGCAACATGTAACATGGCAGAAGATCAAGAACAGATAGCCAAGAAACATAAATCTGATCCCAGGATACCTGCATTAAAATTGTACAGTTCAATGCCTGGTGAGTGAAGTTAATGAATAAAAAACCCACATCAGGCTCGCTGATCTTGATTTTCCTTTATTCACAGTCCAATTAGATGAAGTAAACTTAAAGTAATAAAACGCCAAGCTGATAGACCAATAGGTCTGCCAGGACACGCTGCCTACTAAATATAGGACATCAAGGATCTACTACTGACAATTATTCAATCACTTTGATGACAACAGCTGACAAAAATGCCACCTGTGCATTAAGGCAAAAGCTCTAATACACAGTGTAGAAACAGCTCCCATCAAATAGCCCTGATGGAAAACAGGCACTGAGTTTGCCCTAACCTGCTCCCCAGTGTTGGATTACCCACTGGCTCCCACTGCAGCTGCTTTCTCTTTTGCTCAGATTTGCTCTTTCCAATGAGACGGCAGATGTTTTTTCAGCCTGCCAAGCATTTAGGTTGACCTCCATGGGGAGGTCTGCAGAACCTTTCCTATAGAAAAGCAAAGCAACGCCAAGGCCAGAACATCATACACCCCTTTCACTTATCTGTAGTACAGCATCCTAATTCAGAATTACTGTCGCTGATAATGTCAATCCATAAACTATGTTTCTGCAAAGACAACACTATTGCTCTTCCAAAATTCACAGTTATCCAGGCTCACAGTAACCCACAAGCCCTCAGCATTTCTTTGTACCACAGTAGCAACAGTTAGAGAAAGTTAGGATGACTAATTAGATAATAAATGCAAATCTTCATCATTATGTGTGGCAAATACCTGCCTTCTAAATAATACAAAAGCACGTAAATGTGCATTTGCAAATTTTGACTTGCAAAAGTGAAAATGGCAGATTGATACTAATCAATTTAAAGTTTAATTAACATGCTTGGCTCAATACAGGGTGAATAAAATACAGTAATTTCCACAATCCCTTAAGAGCACTTAAGCCTCAGCTAGATTTCCCACTTCCAGTAACACATGCATTTCAATATAAAAAAAACACTACAACCACAGAATTTTACCCTGAAGGTGACCAGTGATGTACTGGGAAGTGCGCCATCAGCTTTTTAAATCAATACCACACCACCCAACAGTGCACAGACAGAAAAATCCACACAGCCTAATCTCCCCAAAGCTTCCAAGCAAATCTGTTACGTATAATGAAGGGGAAAAAAGTTTTGTCTAAAAACTTAATTTCTGACAGGGAGAAACAGTTTTATAGGTTATAAAGTAAGAAACATTATATATATTTTCATATACATCTCATGTTTCAGTTTCTTAAGCAGCACCCTTCATGATAGCCTTCCAATAATAACAAAGCTGATGAATCAATTAGTAGGAAAGTGTTACCTGCCTGGATAGGAACTGACATCTTTGCTGTGGTGGCACTAAATGCAGATGGCTGCATGGGGCATGAGCAGAACACGGTCAAGGCAGAGGTTTTGTTATCAGCAATGTATACTGAGATGCACATTAATTTCACGCATTCATGTTTACAGTTGAAGGTATAAAGGGGAGAGATGACTCCTCATCCCAGCTCCTTCATACATCAATTAAATACACAGAAGCAGGACGCTGATGTTAGAACAAGCACAGGAAACACATTCTCTCCCTCAAAAAAAAATGTAATCCACTCTACGGACAGCTAACTGCTCTCTCTTTGAATCATAACTGCTGTATCACTCATACTCCAGCCCTGGGGAACAAAGCAAGAGCTTATACCAGAAATCAGCAAAGACTGACAAATTAAACAAGAGCCTTACCAAATTTTTCACTGGCCCATGAAATAACAGTGCTTGGGGATCGTATATACAGACAAGGATATATTGCCCAGGGAGGTGGTGGAATTGCCATCCGTGGAGGTATCTAAAAGACGGGTAGACGTGGTGTTGAGGGACATGGTTTAGTGGTGATTTTGGTAGTGTAGGTTACAGCTGGACTCGATGATCTTGAAGGGCTCTTCCAACCCAAGTGATTCTATGATTCTATGACAAGAGGCCTAGTAATCTAAAGACAATCTTTCCTGTTTTATTTCCTAAGGAAGCAGCAAAGGCAGCACATACTCTTTAAATAAGCTAGTGTCACTTTTCTAACACCATCACAACTTTTCATGCTGATCTACACATTGGGAGTTGATGCTGGGTTCACTTTCAATCCGTTAGAGGTAAAGCACAAAGAATTGCACTGCGTCTCATTCAGAAGCACTGTACCAGAGTTCTATGCATGTACAAGCTGTACAATGTATTCCATTTTTCTTGTGAAAAGCTTTAGAAAGATTACAGACCAGTGTATGCTTTCATGTATGTAAAATTCTTTCTATGCTCAATAAAAGTAAACTGCTGATGGACTTGCCTTGCAAAAAGGCTTGCTTCCACCTCCGTAAGGGAAATCTCAGAGTTTTATAATGAAAAATTAATTATAAATAATACCATTTTTCTTCCTTTTAGGAACAGATCTATAAATAAGGACAGCTGTACGACACTACCGAGATCCTGCATTTCTTCCATATCGCCGAAGTAAGTGGCTATGGTGACTGCAAAAATGTCCTAGAAAAAAAAAAGTTTAAAAAACTTGCTCAAGTCAAGAACATGTAACCACCCAGCTATCTCTCAGTACCTCACATCACACTACAATGTTATGCAGAGAGAGCAAATAGCAACCTGACATAGGAACAAAAGCAGACCAGAAAGAAAGGTGGTTAGGACACTCATCATATCCAGCCTGCAGTGGATGCAGGCTTCTCGATGAAGGCACGATGAAAGGCTTAGTTAAGAACCTTAAACACACAGTTTAGACATACAGCCCTTTAGGATTCACTGCCTAATCAACCACAACACATTATATCCTTCAGAGACTGAAGCGTGCTTTGAGCACGCTGACACTAACACTGAACTGACAGGAGAGTGTCATGGCCCTGGGGACAAACGCTTATGAGCTACTCAGCTCTTCAGTCAGAGATTGTGGTAAGGGCACATGTTCAAGAGGAGCAAGACCCAGATTCAATGCCTTGTCAGCACACGGGTTATCCAATCCATTCTTCTGTCTCCCTGCACGTGGCCTTGCTGGCAAATTATAGGATAAACTGGGAGCTCAGCCTGCTCATTCTATTGCTGTTATTACCCTAAATCACACAGAACAAGAGAGAAAACAAAAGAGAATGTGATCAT
Source organism: Chionis minor (assembly GCA_013398295.1). Taxonomy (NCBI): domain Eukaryota; kingdom Metazoa; phylum Chordata; class Aves; order Charadriiformes; family Chionidae; genus Chionis; species Chionis minor. The sequence goes on along the minus strand of VZSF01008270.1, from coordinate 30,080 downwards.
TCCTATAAGAAGGGCACTCTCCAAAAGGAAAAGCTCCTGGGTTCCCACCTTCATCTTCAGAATGCTGTGTTTCATTAAAAGGCCCAGCAGTACAGTGCAAAAGGCATCAAACTCTGGCACATTCAATTAGTGACACTTTCAGCGTGATCTGAATCTTTTGAGAAGAACAGTCCAAGTTTAAGTGATCATGACATACAAGCACACTAGCTCAAACCTAAGTGATACATTAAAAACAGTGCTTGCCATCATCAAAAGAAAACAAAAAGTCATATTTTTTTTAAAAACAATTCTCTGGTACAAACTATATAAAATTCAGAAAAATAATCACTTCAGAAGTTAGTTTTCCAAGCACATGAAAACTCAGATATAAAGCTCAGAAGACACATCACATCAAGCTTTCACAGCATTGAGCTTATCAAACAATATATGCACTCAAGTCACCATTTCAGCAGTTTGAAATATGTTCAAAATTACAAATTCTGACTGAACATAGACAGCTAAGGAATACAGTACATTTTTATGTAATTCAACTTCTTTACCTGTCCCGATTTTTGCGAAAAGCAACGAAGTATAAAATACAGGTCTAAACTAACTTAAGTGACTTAAGATGTTTCTTGTATGTCTTTTTAAGCCATCAGCCTGTAAAATCCATGATTTCTTTTGATTCAGAGCAGGAAGGCTATTTTTTAAAGAATGATAGAGAATCTTGAAACAGACCAGATCAGTTTTCAGGGGCAAGGGACTATTGATATCTATTGCCTTTGAGTAAGGAAGGATGTCTTTCATAAGAAACTTTCCCAAGTTAAATAGTAATTGAGTCTTATGTTTGAAAATATATATATATTTATATAAATACATATGCATACAGATTCTTTGCTTTTATTCTAGCAAAGAGAGGTCCAATATTTTTTTAAGCAGGCCAACTACTTATGTCCTTTTTGTCAGCAGTAGTTGTCATCTCTGCCATACAATGAGGGTGTGATTTGTCTCACCTGAGTTTACACTAAAATAATCNGGTGGGGGGGAAGGGGGGGACACAGAACCAACTTTTAAGCAAAGACATTTCCAGAGGCCAGTTTTTCTCGTACCAAAATAGACCGCTGAAACAGCTGGGATGAGTGACCCTCAGGAGATATCCTTTCTCTAGAATAGCTCTGTGAGCTACTGTAACTAGCTCAAACTTCAATACTCATTCTTAGACATCTGAAGATTGACAAAAGAAAAATCTAGTCCCTGTTTACACATTTACCCATCCCAGGAATTGTACCGAAGAGAAGATTTCAATTACTGCTGGGATCCATCCAAAGCCTATGGCAGTCTGCTCCAGGCAGGTGCACCCTCATCTCCTGCTCATGCAGATGACAAATGCTAACCTATTTCGAAACTGAACATAATATCAAAATCTTAAAAATGCAAAAAAAAAAATCAGTAAGATTAGGCAGCAATTTTTTGTTTATGTTCACTCTGTTTATTATTTATGTTTATTGATGTTTCTCTCAGAGTTATATCTTCATAAACATGCTCGTAGGAGCAATGCGAAGTCAAAGCAGCTACTTAACTTGGCTAAAAAGAGGCCTCTGGTGGCAGTTGTGAAGTATAACTTCTCATAGTTTATGAAATATGTATTTTGATGACATAATTTTCTATATAGAAACCGCTACAGAAAGCAGACTAAGCAGTTAGATTTGCAGTGAAAATTTTGACATATTACTGCTCATCTCCAAAGCATTAGCCATTTCAGCCATCCTTCTTCATGCCTACACCACAGCTGTCAAATTAAAGTTGCATATATTTCCAGTTAAGTAAAGCATCTCATTTTTAAATAGCTGCATTGAAAACTTCAATGTTAATGGATCATTTCTAAAGATAGTAACAATTAAGTTAAGGTTATGAGGCCTGCTCATTTCCTGACACCAACCATGAAAGCTCCTTCAATTTGTTTAAAAATTACATAGACTTACAAGGGAAACGCACAAAAATATTTCTATGTAAAAACGCAGCATTTCTTGGGTAAGCATAAGAATAAAATAAGCCTGCAGAGTAAAACATATTAGACTGGCAAATGCATACGACTTCTGTAAAATTCGATTCCCATATTAAAGCTTCATGACACTAGCTCATATGCAACACAGGGAACCCAAACGTTAGGCACATGATCCGGAACAACCACACAGCCTACGAGAAGCTAGATAAAGCTCCCTGCCTTCCAGAAAAAGCCAGCAGCCAGGAAAATCATAATAACATGGAGAAGTGTGACAGGTATGTTAAGGGTGGTATGAAAGACGTGAATGGAGACATGTGTCTGGAGGGACTGACAGCAGCAGAGGGCCAAGGACCAAAGTAACAGCCTGTACTGGTCACAAAGGACACCACTCCCAGCAGTAAAAGCGAGGAATGTGTTGTTACATCAAAATCCAAAGTCCTGTTCTCCAATAAGATCATAGCAAAGACTCCCATCAGCAGAGGATGCTGCATCCCAACACCAGCAGAATAACAATAAGGTTGCAGCACATCACACACCCCATCCTTTTCCTCTGTGTCCAACAGGACAAGGAGATGATGGACGTATCTTTCAAACTTTTATGTGAAACAAGGAAAAGCAAAAACTTGGCCTGAGTTTTATGGAGGTTGGTATAAGTAATGGCCTGAGGCAAAGGGCAGCCCTGTAACAGCTGATGATTTGCTTATTGGCTGGACTGGAGTAAAATCAATCCCATTACCTATTCAGAGCAGTCAGATGAATGGACAGCTGAGGACCTTCTCTGACATGGCCAACTTTTCTACCACTCTCTCTTGGTCCTTAACACTGGCATCTGAAGGGAATCACTGACGTACAGCAAGTCCCGTCACTGGAACAGACTCTGAAAGCCATTGTCATCTGCAACCAGCTCCTCTTGGGGCGAGGCTCCAGCAAGCAGCTACAGCTATCGCTTTCATCTTTCTACTTACGCTGGCGATTACCTTAAAAGCAGCCCAGGATGCAAATTAAGTTTCAAAGTTTCAGTGTTGCATAATACTCAATGCAAACTACTAATTATTTTCAGCTGATCAAGACAGGTAAGATCTACAGAAGAAGATAATTTAACATCGTTCCCATCAGACTGACCAGCCTGCAACCATACTAACACAAGAGCAATGCTAAAAACATTTACTATTTGGTATTTATAATAAATAGCTGAACTACCTAGCCAATGTGCACTGTATTTCAAAATAACTCACCTTTAATTTGTAATAATAAACTCATTAACAGATTTAAAGCAATAGGTCTATCTATTCTATCTTTTTATTTATGTCACATTTGCCTTACAAGATATTCATGATAGAAGATAAGCTGAAAATCTTCACAGAATATCTATTTTTAAAGTACAGATTTGCAAAAAATTGTACAACTAAAGCTCTGCACTTCATCTTACAGCTGCACTTTTTCCCCAACGGCGTTTCAGTGCAGGTCCAATCCAACAAAACAGACATAACTGCTCTTTCAAAGAGATGCTTTGTTTTCACAGAATGACAGCTCAAAAATTTAAAAAAAGAAAAAAACTTAGCCAAAAAAAAAAAAAAAAGGAATAAATTCACTTGTCCTGAAGGGATTGTAAAGGATTTATTACTGACAAAGTTTCTCTTCAGATTGATGACAACAACTCAACACATTGATTTTGTACAGATAGAAAGTACATCCAAGTAATGCAAGATACACTGCAAACAAACACAAAAACACTTCAACTGAGAAAATCAAATTTATATGAAGAAACACATAGCTATATGTGCAAGTATACAACGTGTTACACATCCACAACCAGGCAATAGGACACTGCAATAGCAGACACCCAACATGGATCTTTCCTCCCACAGTCTGCTCCACCCAGTCCCTCAGACAAACATAAATTTTATGTAAAATTTATACTGTGGAGATACACAAACTTTGCCATAAAGTAGCAGACCAATGGCTCATCTTTCCCTTTACCACATTTAATCTGTTTATACTTTACTTGAACAAGGGCAAACCTCTTACGGAGCAACTACAGAATGATAAGCACTTGTCTACAGGATTAAGATACTCCAAATACATAGAGAGACAGACAGACAGATAAGGAGGTGTGCCTGATCTACCCTATTTAAACACCTGTACAATGTGACTTAGCTGTAGATATGATACTATATTGCCTTAAATTAGAATCTGCAGGCAGAGAAGGCACTTCATGGAACCACACACCTTTTTCAAGCCCATGGCTCTTCTCATCCCTATGGTTATCTTCACTCAATACACTATAGTTACTAGCCCTGAGTTAACTAAGCTGCAGACATCTTTCAAGTTTCAGAGTGATTTGATCAGCAGCATAAAAATGAGCTGGGTGTACAGAGAATGAATTAGTATCCAACAAGTTTGTAGCCATGGAAGTTCCCTTAAGGAAACTCGGAGCTCTAGTAGAAGCAGCAAGCATTCTGCCAACCCACAAAAACGTGTCCAAGCTTAAATCAAGGGAGCCACTACTGTAAAGTGAGGGGTAAACCTTTGGCTATGCTTTAATTGTTAACACTGTAAATAATGTGAAGACAACAAGATTTCCAGAACCTTTCAGAGCGCTGCAGTCCAAAAGCACATTCACCAGCATTTGTACTGTTGGACGGCAGTCAGGTAGCGGCTCTTCTCTCATAGTTCTCCAGCAGCTTGACAAAAAATGGTTTCATGGAAGAGACTTCAAAATCATTCTCATGAGGTAGCTATGCAAAAGACCTGTCTGTAAGAGTGCTCCCAAAGCATCAATACTAACACTTATTTTGCAGAATCTAAGTTTATTCATGTATTTATAATGCTAAGAGTACTTCATCAAACAGGCAAGTGAAAAATGAAGGGAAAAAAATAAGGTTACAGGCACTGTAAATAATGCACACAAAAATGGCTAACTCAGGACAACAGAAAAAGTTTGATAATAATAGGGAATGGGGAAATCAAGTTTTCCAGATACAAGGTTTCACTTTAATGATCACCAGTTTATTTGGCAGGGTTTTTTTTTAATTTCCCAAACGGCACTTTTAAAAAGTGTACCTTGGGATTCTTACAAAGATTTTGGGGAAATATTCCCCCTTCCATTTCCTTTAAGGACTTTCCTCCTAATAGCTTTCAGCTGCCAAAAAAAAAGCAGTACGGGGTGAAAAAAAGGTAAGCAGACCAACATATATGTGAGTACAATAACCACTTCCCATGGTTACTCAGTATATGGCAATTCAAATTCCAGTTTCAGCTGCCTGGTGCTTTGAAAAAAATTATTTGCAAAATTAAAGACTCTCATAAAGCAGATAAGGACTTTACAGTACCCATGAATTTCAAACCAGATAGTCTGAGAATAGTAAATGCTGCCTTTTCTCCCCAGCCCAAGAATTCACATGCCTTAAATCACAGAAATAAAACATTTATCTTCAGAAATATGGATAAACAAAACTAAGGCACGTTATTGTACATCTAGATAAAGGTTTTGGAGTAAAACAGCAGGGGAAAAAAAAGATAAAAGATTTCACCTGATCTTTTCAGACTCAAAGACAGAATGATGACAGAAAGCATCAGAAATCATGGAACAGCAGTTTTCAAACACAAGTCTGATTAAATCCTGCCCCCTCTGCTTCAATGGAAAGAACACATATTCTAACATTATTTTGAACTCTGAAACATAATTCTCTTTCAATGCTAAAGCAAATGTTTGATCCATATAATGTGCATTTACTCTTCCTATCTGATACAGAACAAAAAATACAAAACAATATATAAAACAAAGAGAAAAAATGTAGGCCTTTAAAAAAAAACTTAAAGAACAAAGTCATCATTATTTGCATTTAAACTGTTGTTATTAGTGGGGTTTTTTGGTTTGTTGTATTTTTAAAATAAATGCATCTTTTCCTTACCTTGCAAACGGTCTCTGTATCCCAGGGTAAGATGGTCCTCAGATCAATAACTTCACAGGACACACCAAGCTTTTCTTGAGCCATTGCTGCCACCTCTTTGATCACATGTACCTGAAAAGGCAATGTATCATCACCAAGTAAACATTTAGTTTCTGTTTAAGATGTTCTAAATTACGCATACTGAATAAAAGCAATAATTTAACGTATTACCTGCATGTTTAGGAGAAACCTTTTTATTCAGTAATCTAATAAGCATTTATTATTCTGTTCATTCTTCTTATTTACTACATAAATTATTCCTAGTATTTCAGCACCACTTCAAAAACTAACTTCAATGAAGAATTGCTAAAAACAAAATTGTTGCTTTCTAGAAAAGTATCTTTCAATGAACAGTATCAGGCCTCACTATTTTATATTTTTAGTCAGTTTGGGGTTTAGTATTTTTGGGACTGTAACTAAGCTAAGACCCAAATGTATCAGAGTAATGTATTTTGATGTAGCAGTCACACGAAATTCTGCAAGAAGCATTATGTACATTCAAAAACAGCCCTAGTAACTACACTTATGACAGTTTACTAAAAGTGCAATAGATTACCAAGTGATCATCTCCAAAGCATTATCTTAGGAACAGTTAGGAAAGATTGCAGGTACCTCATAAAAAATTACTTGTAAACATCCAGTCTCGACCCCCCCAAGTTAAGCATATTGGCACTAATATGACAATATGACCGTTCACTGGTTTTCCAACACAGTTTAATACCAGCATTAAAAATCTTGCACTATCTTATTATTATAATTTACATTTTACGGAAACAAAAAAGTATTCCCGTCTAGCAAGAGGCTTGTACTGAATTAGAACACACGTTATTCACTATCCACCAGTCAAGGAATATATTTAGCAGCATATGCAAGTCCAACAAAGTGGATGTAAAACAATCCACACCTATTAGCATCCTTTTTATAAGGTATGTTATGATAAGAAAAGAAAGCAATACATTCAAAACTGTACCTTGACATTATGTTATACAACACTTTCAAGCAAAACATATTGTAAGCATCAGCTTCCCTAAAACAAACATTAGCAAGCAAATGCTTTGACATGGATAATAATAACTGTTAGAACAACAGTTCAAATTATCCTCCACAAATATTTCAGCAAAAAGTATTTGTTCATGAGCTATGAGGGTAAAAAAGAACTTCTTGATAGCATGTCAATAAACTCGGCTGCTTTCCTTAGTGTTACAATGTTTTGTAATGAAGGTCTGGACTGAGGCAGATGACCTCCATCAAGCAACTTCTACACATAGGTAAGGGGTTGGAGGCCAAGGACAATCCCCAATAAGCAATTTGGATGAGGTCATCTTGGTCTGAAAGGCAACAGAATTTAATAATATGGACACAGGCAGTGTCAATTGCCTGAGGGTCAGAAAGCAGTATTAAAGTTTACATAGAACAAAAATCTATGCTGAAACGAGATGATTAAGGATTTAAACATGCATCTACGTAACATAAATATCAACAGCTAAACACCAAAGGACTATTTTAAAAGGTAAATCAGTTGTAACAATATAAAGAAAAAATGACTTGCAGTGGTTTTGTTTAAACTTCTAATACATCTGCGGCTGTAGTAAGAGGGTTTGAGAATTTTCAACGCGACACACAGGATGGATGTTTTTGCCATTTCTCTGATGTGTAAGTGAGAATGTTTACCTAGTTCACGACGTAAAGTATTACCTGATGACCAGAAAACACTGAGCAGAACTGGAGAGGAACTAAAAAGCCTTTACTGCCTCTCATTAGTACCCCCCAGGAAAGCAAGCATCAGGCAATCCCACCAGAGCAGCAGCTGCCAAGCAACCATCTAACATCCAAAATCACATACGACAACTAACCAGTGAGCACATGCAATCGTTCTGCCTATTGACAATAAAATCTGGATTGGCAGCATACTTAGACATCAAGTTCCAAGTTTACGTACACAGCCAGCAAACAGCCTCAGCACAAACTCACTGAACGTATTTGATCTGCAGAAGCCTGACACACCAGAAGACACTGTATTTATTACTATGTATGCACTATGCGACTCACAGAATCACAGAATGTTAGGGGTTGGAAGGGACCTCTGAAGATCAACTAGTCCAACCCCCCTGCCAGAGCAGGTCCACCTACAGCAGGTTGCACAGGATGGCGTCCAGGTGGGTTTGAATGTCTCCAGAGTTGGAGACTCCACCACCTCTCTGGGCAGCCTGTTCTAGTGCTCTGCCACCCTCAAAGCAAAGAAGTTCCTCCTCATGTTCACATGGAACTTCCTATGTTCAAGTTTGTGCCTGTTACCTCTTGTCCTATCCCTGGGCACCACTGAAAAAAGACTGGCCCCCTCCTCCTGGCACCATCCCTTCGAGTATTTGTAAGCATTGATGAGATCCCCCCTCAGTCTTCTCTTCTCCAGACTAAAAAAACACAACTCCCTCAGCCTTTCCTTGTAAGAAAAATGCTCCAGCCCCCTAATCATCTTCGTGGCCCTTCGCTGCACCCTCTCCAGCAGTTCCCTGTCCCTCTTAAACTGGGGAGCCCAGAACTGGACACAGTACTCAAGTTGTGGTCTCACCAGGGCACAGTAAAGGGGGAGGATGACCTCCCTCCACCTGCTTTGTTACACTCTCTCACCACACTGTATTATACAGCCAACACCCATGGCTCGGACAGCTCCTAAATTTGGATTAGGACCGCACATCTGTCCTATCACTATTCACATCAAAAGAATTGCCTGTCTTAACACTCAGCCTACATTTTCCAAGCTCCAAAGCACATAGTTTTCTTGAAGGATGTCACTCCAAGTCCTCTCTGCACTACTGCCTACTGGGTAAACTCAGGATACTATTAAATAGCCACAGCCCGCTTTCAAGTCATTTATCAATTCAATTTCTGCAAATATGATGAACACTAAGATTTCATCCAAATGGAGCAAAAACTTGCATTGTTTTTTGCTGGAGAAATAAGTACAAGTAAAGATATTGAAGGAGTCCATAATGTAATACCAGTGCAAAATATCAGAGACTAGTAGAAATAACCATAGATATAAAGGAGATCGAGTAGTCTGAGGACAAGGAAACTATCACAAAAAAGCACTCAAGATTACAGAGTTCAAACAAAAAGGAAAAAAAAAAAACACACAAAAGGCACAATCCAGAGATCGATTCAATAGTCTTGTGATGAAAGTTCTAACACTCTTTCCTCTAAAAGCTTCTCAGATGTAGTTAGGCCAGGAAAATAGCAATTTCTCAATTATAGGCTAAGAGCAATAAAAAGATGCTTCTGGTAATTTCAAACTCAGAATTTCTTTTCTATAATTCTTGAAAACGAATGTGTGGGATTTTTTTACCAGATTTTTCAGTATTTGCACATCTTAATTTATGAAAATATATAAAATTATAAAAAACCCTATTTGTATTAAGTGTTCAGTGGATTTTAACTCTCTATAAAGGGAACCCCAGATTGCATTTTTTAAAATCATGCAGTAAAAATCTAGATTTTTCTTTCAGCATATTACTTTGAACTCTCCTTTCCCATTGCCTTCCTCAGAGTTACATTTCACTGCCCCATTCTTAAATATATCACTTTCATAATCACGGATAAATTGTTAGCCTCCTGCATAGGTACCTCTTCCACTTTTCCGGAGTCAGCTTCAACCAAAAATGAGCAAAATCTTACACAATAAGAAGCAGGTTTCATATAAACACTGGCAGTCATGTATTCAAGCATATAGTGATGGAAGATGCACACAGATTATTGTCTGGCACTTGAGCCCAAAGGCAGCACTATTCAAACATCACCTAACCCTCAGCTTAGGCTTTGCTGATGACAAAGAATTTGTAAGAGCATCACTGACCTGAGTGCCCCAAGCAACCATTGTCACATCACTGCCCGTCTGCAGCACCTCAGCTTGAGAGAGTGGAATATTGTAGGGCTCCACAGGAACTTGTTCCACTGAATAAATAAAAACAAACAAAAAAACCCAAGATTAGATTCCTTTAATATTCAATATTACCGCATAAAAATATACACTAAAATTTTTCTTCAGTGTTAATGCCATCTGAAACAACAGACCAAAATCACATTCAGTATTAGCCTTTATTTCAAAGATTTAGCTGTAATTAAAAATATTTGTAATTATAGTGTTAAAAACACATTCAGCATAGTGTTTAATTTATGTTGTATACCCCAGCAACAAGATACACATATACACAACAGTGATTGTAGTAAGTCCTGACATACCCCAAGTCAAAACATCAGCATCAGATTTGGAGATGGACACTGATACAACTAATTTAAAAAAAAATCTCAAGTAAACACAGCAGTTAATTCTAATAAGCATCAAGAGAGTCTTGAAATTATTCTTTAATACTCAGACAAGAAGGAAAAGCTGTGCCAGCACCCTCTTGATATCTGCCAAGAATGACGGTCCACAGTTTTATGTCTAAATAGAGGGAAAAAGTTCTACACAGAAAGTGCCACCAAGAAATTGTGATTATAGCAGTTTTAAGTTACTATAAATATTTGTGCATTGAAAAAAATGTTATCTATTCACCAAAAATACATCATATTTAGAGAAAGTAACCAAAAATTACTTCTCTAAAATGTCTGAGGTGATTTCACTCAACTTAAGACCTATTTACTAATTTACAGATGGAAACACTGGTCAGTTAGGTCAGTTGTGCTAGTTTTGAATCCATGCCCAAATGATTCAATACATTTGCAAGACAAAAAGTACTTCTTAAAATAAATTCCAGTGATAAGGGGAAAAATAAACTCAAAAAAAGTAATCTTGCTCAACTCCTTCTAAATACATAGAACCAATTTATAAATAAGGTACTCTACTTTTTTGTTAACATATTCCATCGTTCATAAAATAGTTACTGAGTTCCTGCTGAACAAAATTGCTTCTTGAAGTTATGTTAAAGAATCCTACTGAGTGATACCAGCAGGAGAAATTTAGTGTTTCGTATTTTTCCTTCATTGGTATGGCAGACCAAATACAAGTAGAATGACCTAGGTTTTTTCCTGGCTTACAAGTTATAAATATAACTTTTCAATAAATCAAGCAGTGAATATTTTTTTAAATTACAGCAGATTATTTTTCCCAGCAATTATATATAAATACTACAAATTTCACAGAATCGAAGAATGGCTGAGGTAGGAAGCAACCTCTGTCGAACACTTAGTTCAAGCCTGCTGCTCAGAACAAGGTCACCTAGAGCCAGTCGTTAGGGGCCACGTCCAGTTGAGTTTTGAGTACTTCCATGGCCAGAGACCCCACCACCTCTCTGGGCAACCTGTTCCTGTGTTTGATCACCCTCACAGTAAAAAAAGGTTTTGCCTATGCTTATGTTAGAGCACCTGAACAGACACAGAGGAGGCATATATATTAACTAAATCATTCTTCCTAAAAACAGAACAGGAACTTTTTTCCAGCATAATTCAAGAACACATGTCCATTCAATCAAGGAAAATGAAAAGAAAAATTGAATTTTAAACACAAAGTACTTTTAAACACAGAACAAAAATCAGATCTCTTTGCAAACTATTATTTTCAATGTACTAAAATACCAGCGTCCTCCTGTAAGAATTTCTTTGAGTAACAAGCAGCTAAAGGAACAAAGGGCAGGGAAAGAAATAGGGGAAAAGCACATCCAGCCCTTGCTCACTGCCCTTTACTGGTTCACAGTAAAGCAAACCAGGCTTCTACGGATTTTGCACATTGTAAAACCCTCAAGCAAAAGAAAGCAGAGATCCTGAAAGATAATGAAACCCACCACTATACTAATTGGCATTCCCATGAAAAAACACAGTTATGCATAGTCCTTCCTACGTGAACCTTGGAGAACAAGAACCTTATAAAGATGCCACCAAACCTTTGAGTGGAAACCCAGGCAGCTGACATGAATGTGATGGTTTTGAAGTGACAGTAGGATGCAACACATGAAGAACTGGCATGTGTATATGATACAAAAAGAGCTCTTTCTTTGTGTAATGATTTTATCCACTTAGGGAAATTAAATATAACATACAGTTACACAAATTAACTAATTACTTATGACAGCTAAAACATTCTACAACAAGATGTCCATTGGATGCGCTTGTCTAAAACTCCTCACACTTTTAAATGCAAAATTCAGCTTGTCAAAAATTTATACGGAAGTCCAGATTTGGCAGGTTTTACTGAAATGCTTTTACAAAAACTCTTTCCTCTTTTAACAATGATGAAAAAGCAGCATACCAGATTATTCTATGCATATTCTTCCATAATAATTAACCAAACCAGAACAATGTTTATATACAAAGCAGGCCATTCGTCTATTACTGAAGATATAAATATTTTAAATCAAATATTTCAAATACAGATTTCAAATAAAGTAATTAGCAAAAACTTGTAATTATCAGAGTAAAAGGGCCATCACAAGTTAATTTTAAGAGCCTGCACCATCTGTTGCTTTTTCTAAAAGAGCAGTCTGAACAGCAGAAAGAAAACACGTGTTTTCTCACTTTACCTGGCTTGTCTCTATAACAACCACTGATGCAAGGCGTATTTATTTCTACGCCAATGTCATATATAGTGCAATCGAATGAAACTGAAAAGGTCAAAAAACATCAGAGTAGGTTCTCCACAAGATATCTAAACCTGATAATGTCAAGGTGACTCATCTTCTCCTTTGATTCATAATCATTATATGCTCTTGACACTGCACAGGCTGTTAGCTCCTTTTTATAAATCAAAGCCTCCTTTTCCTTTTTAATTCAGATATTTTCTTAGTATCTCTGACATTTCAGGGGACGTCACCACAGCACTTTCAACAATATTATAATCTTGTAAGCTAACCAGCAACAGGATTCTCTCTATATATGCATACTTGTATATTTAACTCTGGACTTTTACCCAGAAATGCTTACATTTCTTTGCTCCTTTCTAATTTTATACAAGGCAAATTAACATATGCAAAACTTCTGATGACCACTGTAAGGCTATGTGGAAGGAGAGAGCATCTGCTCCCTTAAGAGGATCCAGACAAGGATCTTTCCAATGCAAAAGGGGATAATAGGAAGAGGGAGAAGCCACGAGGAAGAACATACAGGGACACAAACCTAACCAACAAATGATGAGGGAGGCTGTAACCAGAACCAAACTTGCTCAGTCCCACTTATTGGTAAAGGTAGGAGGAATGTGGGAGTGTTTCTTTGAGCAAGATTATCTGATGGAGGACCTTGTCAAATGGGATGATAAAGAAAAAGAGATAAACAAAATCTACAGAGACACAAACGTGAAGACAAACGTAACAGAGACAAAGACAAGAAACAAACCTGGTCAGGAACATTGAATGAAGGACTATCAAGAAACTATGGGTAAACTAGGACCTTGCAACTGATACGCACGCAAACCTGAGGGTCCAGGGTATTGCAGGGGGGAACACGGAACTACATCAGCTGATGAGTGCATGTGAAGGTGCAGGAACAAGGTGGAGAAGAGAAAGGGATACAGAAGGGGCAAGTTGCACATAAAACAGGGCATGTTTGTCTGACCAAGCCCTGTACCTCATCATGGTGGTCAGTCCTAACTTCTTTTGAAATCCTACCCTGTGCAGGCGCTTGTGCTGCAAGGACTAAGTGCCCGGTGCTGGTGAGGCGAGCATGAGAGACAACACACCGGGCCAGCAACAAGAGTCAAACCGGGGTGCAGATGCCCTGGGCCTGTGGCGTGAGCTACAGGAGCAAGTTGGGGGTCCTGGCCACCAGCTGCTGGGGTGGGAACAGCATGTGTCCCAAACAGCAGCTACCGGGAGGGACTGGACTGAGGTAAGTAAAAGGCTGTTCCATCTCCTGTGGAAGGAGGATGCATGCAGGGCTGCTAGACTGCCTAAGATCCTCCACCCAGGAGTTCTGAAAGGAAAAGAGCTGTCCAGGGGAAGAAACACCATCATTCCCCACTCCACACACGTACAACCAAGCTGATGGTGGCACTGCCAGAACTGTCCAAGCAAGTAAACAAAGAGTAAGGGTGAGTACTCCACAGAGCCCAGGCACACTGAGGAACAGCAAGTCCTCTGCTAAACAAACTGCTAGTCAAGGGGGTGACGGTGCAAGAGAAATACAGTCCTGCCTGTGGGCTTAGCCACAGATGCAGCACTGTACTGCTTCAGAGTATGGGAAGAAGAAATCTGCAATTAGTAGCTATAACTACACGTTAAGTATACTTCTTTTTCTTTTCTGATCCCGTTACTGCTTTATGATATATGTCTTCCATACATGTATCTATATAAACATATACACACATAGATAACATGTGATATATACCTATACATAACACATATATCTTCTGTAACTTTTAAAACTTAGTATTAACAGCCACCCAGGCAGTTTAAGATCTTAGCTTTAAGTGCACTCCCTCCTTTTGGTATTACTAGGGCTACTGGGGTATCTAAGCTGTGAGTTACTTTTTGAATGAACTCAAAAATGTTTTCAAAATGTTCTTGCAAAGCTGTCGGTCACTTTGGAAGTTGCCTTTGATCCTCGGTTCATCACAGTGTGAATGTGGTGAACTTAAGGCAATGCTACTTTGTTATCTACCTGACTAAGGTGAAGATTTAAGGCCTAATTTCATTCTTCTATCTTGTGTGGGCAAGGGCATGTTTGGGTAGCAAATATTCATGTAGAAATGAACGTTCATTTAATAACATAGTTAGTTTTACCTCATGTCTGAATAAGCATACAACACACTCGAATAAGCAAATCTCTGTTCATTTGGGAAGACATCCAGCTAAATTCATCATTCCAAAAAAACAGCAAGCAATCACAATATCCATGTGATAATCACACTAAAATACTTTGTGCTACAGCTCTGATTTACCTTGGAGACCAGACTTATGTTTCAAAACACTTAGAAAGATTCTTTTTTTGCTTTTGTACAATGTCTTTACTGCTATGTAAAAAAAAAAAAAAAAAAAAAAATCTATGCTTGAACCTTGAAAAACCTGCCTTGTGATCAACAAGCCAAAAAAAATAAAAATTCCTTGAAAGCAATTGGCGGGCCTATATAGCTTCTTGGAGGTATGCATTGGATTAAAAAATCACAAGGTTGGTTCTGCACAGAGCTTCCATAAAACAGCGGCAATGACCTGTCACCCTGCTTAACATTCTCAAAAAGCAACTTCAGGTTATACATCCTAAGCTAGATATATAGTATCTTCCATCACTAGCATCCAACAGCTCAATTCAACAATAATAGCAACACTTGGAGGCATAAGCAGACAGAGGGCATAGTTTTTTGTTTGGTTGGGGTTTTTGTCTTTTTTTGTTTGGTTTGGGTTTTTGTTTTTTTATTTGAAATAAAGCATTAGTAGCTTCAACCTACATGAACAGGGACAGATATCCTTTTTTTTAAAGGCTGTCCCATCTACTGCCTATTTTCAGCTGAAATTTCAAAGATCTTAACAACTCCGAATGAAATATTATGGATAGCTATTTAGAAGCCTTATAGGGAGAAAGAAAATTCCATTAGAGAATGATGAAGCTCAAATGCCTACATTAATTTTACAGGTAGAAAATACTACTTCCCATTATCGTCTTTGACACCTTAATTTTTCAATGAAGTTCCTACACACCCACTATAACATCAGTCATTAAGTTCTCTGCAACAAACATGCCTATTCACACAAAGCTAGAATAAAAAAAATGTTATGGTAGCAGCAATATAATTTCATTATTCAATACCTTAGCCACCATCATAGAAATAAAGAAAACGTTTTTTGCCTGGAACAATGAGGTCACAAATCTTGGGTGAGTTTTTATACCATATTACACTACTAATATCCAGTCTTTCTCCTAAAAATGTATCAATGTCAAAATGGAAGTTTTGATAGAAATCAATAACTCTCCCCACTCTTCCTCCTCCAAAAAGAAGGC
>VZSF01008270.1:0-13425 GCA_013398295.1 Chionis minor | reverse complement strand
GGGGTGGGGGGTGGT
This sequence comes from Chionis minor, assembly GCA_013398295.1. NCBI lineage: Eukaryota > Metazoa > Chordata > Aves > Charadriiformes > Chionidae > Chionis > Chionis minor. The sequence continues at coordinate 13,410 of VZSF01008270.1, read as the reverse complement.
GGTGGTGGGATATGAAAGAAAGTGTTGTTTTAAAGACACAGGAATTTTAAAGTTCCATTTTTTCCTTTGTTTAACAGGATTCTAATACTCAAGTTCATTTTCCAAACTACTTCATCTAAATGAAGAGTCAAAGGTCTTTATTGCTAAATTTACGTTAAGCTCTCAAAACATACTGAACTTAAGGAATGCAATACACTTTGGGTACATCACACCACACCACGCTAAAAATAGTTGCACTTTTAAAAATACATTGCTAACAGGAATGCTGGGTCTTTTATGAAAACATAAAAGCAAATAAGCAGTTTCCCCAGTAAACACCCCATTTGTTCCTGAGTTATCCTGCTATTTTTTTGTAGCTTTGATGTCTACTTTCTAAATCTTTCCCTTATTATTCTTTGGTTCTCCTCTCTAGGAAGAGAATAAATTTACCAACGAAATGGATGCACTGATGGAAAAGTGCTGTTAGAAGATCCAAAGTAAAATACAAACATTTTGCCCACATACAGAATCAATTTACAAATTGGATTGACAGATTCAAGCATAGTTGGTTTATATATGTATATATGGCATAGAAACACTGAAGGTAAGTGATGGCTTAAGTTCTATTTTACTCACCCAATCACTCTGCCTGTCTCCACATGCAAATTTTGTTTTCACCCACTATCTGTTCTCAGTCTAGTTTCTCTAATCAAAAGTATTAACAAGCTAAATTTTACAGCCAACTCAAGCACTATCATCTTCAAATTACTCTGTTCTTATATGTTATGCATAATGATAGCTGTTAAAACTTCTTTGAACCAAAAAGTTTACTATGACTAATGCAATGGAAAAAGTAATTGCAACAACACTTCCTTCAAGAGAAGACTGAAATCTAAGGGGGCAGATTTTCAAGATTTTTAGAAATTAAACACTTCAAAGAAGTTTTAACTTTGTGAAAATAGTGATGTTTAGTTCTTTCAGAAAAATAAAAGCTGATCTGGAAACTTATTTTAATATCTAGAGTTATCAAAAAAAAGCAGTTTAACTTCTGTCAAGTTCATACTGCAGTTTAATAAAGGATAATGCCTCTTGGTTGTTCTTTTTTAACCAAGACTATACAAAGCATTCCAAACTTAACTAAGTATGAATCAGACTGTAAACGTTCATCTGACTTTGCAGCAAAATTCAGAGATCTTATTCAGTTTTCACAATTCCTCTAAAAGTATAACCCCCAAACATAACTAGAGATAAAATAAGTCCAAGTCAAGACTTCTGCTACAGTATCAATTTAGCTGTGACTATCAAAATATATGTAAAGAAAAAAAAAAACCCAAAACTATTGCTTTATTGGAAAATACAACATACATATTTTTACCTGCAGCTCTGTAAAGTATTTTAGGTTCAAAGAATATGCATGGATTTTTATCCTCTATGCACGACAGCAGCAGTCCTTTGGCCTGAAGAGGACTCCTTGGAATAACAATCTGTAAAAATATTTTTTAAACCATTTACTTAAACTGCAATTCTGCTACAAGCTTCCTCAATTAATAGTAAAAAACAAGTCATTATTTTCTTTAAATAAAACTATGTACACATTGAGCAGTTCTTACAAAGGGAATTAATATCAGTGCTACACCACTAACACAAATTCCAAACAGATTTTATTCTGTACATTCATGAGACTTTAATACTTCCCCTCTACACCATGACTGAAATGCTAATAGACTCCCCTCCGATAAAGTAGAATTAACATCTTAATAATATTTTGAGGTAGCAAGAACAGAAGAAAGTGTCAGTCAAGTTAAAAAAAAAAAAAAAAAGAATTAACCATTAGTTTAGTAAAATTAATGTAGATGTATGACCAAAAAAAAAAAAAAATCAGCTAAATGATCCTCAGTTGCTTGGGTAAAGATTTGCCAGAGCAGGACTGGAAGGTATTCAGACTTAGTCCAGTAACTTCTGAAGACTTAAAAAGGAAATAGCTATTTAAAGTTGACTTCTTTTTCTTATGGTGGAAGCATGAAATTTGTTCATTTTGGAAATGAACAAATACCAAAAAATACCTGAAACTACTACTAAGCAAAGAGAAACTAAGCAAAGTGTCCCGATGTAATCTGAATACTTGGAAGGAAAAAGTGTAATCAATTTGCCAACAGAAGAGTTAATTTTGGATGATCTAAGAGATTGTGGATTATGAACAGAAAAATCACCACACGATCACAGTTTAAATGAAAATAGAACCCAAGAGCTGAATTCCCTCAAATCTGAAGGATCGGCCAATTTACACCTGAGAGATCTGAAAGAGCTGGCACATGCAGCATGAAGTCTACTAGCAAACGTTTTTATAGCTATGACATTAGAAATGGCACCTTCTGGCTGAAGACATTAGTTGTAGCACTTGTTTAAAAAAAAAAAAATCATATAATTACAGACAAGTTAACTTACTGCCTTCCAGAGTTTCCAAGGCTTCAAAATATTTTTTGAGAGTAAGAACATTTAATTATATAAAAGGAATAGAAAACATAACCTAAATCTGCTATCACATCAAATTAACTTGATAAGTGATGTTTCTAAACAAGGGAGAATTAGTCTATTAATATTTCACTAAAGCATTTGGTAACAGACACACAGGAAATTACCTAACTGATGGATGTTACTAACGCAACTTCCTAGGAATTGTTTTTAGGACAGACTATATTTACCTTCTTCATTATCATGTTAAGTCAGAACATGGTAATGAACACTATTCAAAAGCCGAGAGTCACTACCACTACAGAGGATGAAACCAAAAAGACCTAGTTCATATTGATTACAAAAGCAAAAGCAAACTGAACAATACGTACTGAGAAGTCATACATTTAAGGACTACATTTTTGGTATAAATTTAGAACTTGGCAGTAGAAATTCAGATTTGAATTTATTATCTGCACAAACGATGACTAGGACACCATGCAGTCCAGCCCTAAAAAGGCATAATAATATAGTCAAGGCAGTGTTAGTGCTATTGCACAAATCAATGTTAAACATTCGGCTGGAATACTTCACGATTATATCAACTGTTTTGAAAGAAAACGAATGAAACAGGTGCCAAAAGAGCTTCAGAAATTGTTAACATCTCTTTGACAGTTTGATTTGTTTCGTCTAACAAAACAAAGACTAAAGAGAAAACAATTGTTCTCAGCATATGAAAGGGAAAATGAAGGACAGATAAGTTAAATATACCAGTTAGTCAGGAATAAATTTAGCCTGGAAATGAAAAAAAAAAAAAAAAGTCTTGTAGCTATGACAGCAACTATTCTGGAGCAATCTTACAACAGAATGGAGAGAGTCAATATGGTAATTTTGGAAGACAGTCTGATCCATTAAGACATAGGTCCTCACAACAGTAGATATAAGATTCAACCATTTAGCAATGTTCTCGTCACCCCAGCAAGCCTTGTCTTAAGCACTAATGATTCCAGTCCTTCCCCCAGACAGATGAAGATGTGCAAACTACCTTTTGCTTGGGAAATCCAAACCTCACCTTTCACTGAAAAAAAACAAACCTCAACTTTCATAAAAACACAAAATAAAAATCTGAAGTCATGAACCTGCCAGAGACTTTAATAAGAGTGTAGTTTTGAAAACCATTCACTCCAGGGATCATCCCTACCCTTCCCAGCTTGTAATACATGGGTTTTCCTCCTGTAATTTGGAGAAAATATGCATACATAAAGGACATTTGCAAATGTATCTGAACTACAAGTTCACTTTCATTTATCGATTCATACGTTAATGGTTGGGTTTGGACTCATTCAAAAAAAGACCTGCAACCTTAAAGATAAAGCCTTAAATATTATTAATTGCATCAATGAACAGCTTTGCAAAAAAAAATATTCAAGGAACAACATTGTTCTCACAAAGATACAAAATTTGAAAGATAAATCAAAAATACTTCCCTGTGCATCAACTACTAGTATATTGTTCCATCCGTTCCACAGAATTGAATGTGCCCTTTACCCTTTAACTGAGATGACAGCTGTTAGTGGTAGGAACCTATTTTGGCACTTCACCCAAAGAAAAGTGAAAGAGATGAGAGAAAAGAAATTAGATTATCTAGATTGATAAAACAGAATTCTGACTTAGTAACGTATTCAGAAGACAAAGGACAGTAGGTACTAGGTTGCTATGAATTAGAAAGAGTTTTAATCAGTGGACCACTGATCTCAGCTCTTGGTTCAGTATAAAGGTTTGAGACTGACCAACAACATCAGCATTGATCAAATCCAACCATGAACATAACACTGCTAAAACCACTACTAAACCATGTCCCTCAGCACCACGTCTACCCATCTTTTAAATACCTCCAGGCATGGTGACTCAACCACTTCCATGGGCAGCCTGTTGCAGTGCTTTACAACCCTCTCGGTGAAGAAATTTTTCCTAATATCCAATCTAAACTTCCCCATGCACAACTTGAGGCCGTTTCCTCTTGTCATATTGCTTGTTAGGAGAAGAGGTCAACCCCCACTTCGCTACAGCCTCATTTCAGGTAGTTGTAGAGAGCAATAAGCTCTTCCCCGAGCGTCTTTTTCTCCAGGCTAAACAACCCCAGTTTCCTCAGCCGCTCGTCATGAGACTTGTCCTCTAGACCCCTTTGTTGTTGCCCTTCTCAGTGTCTTTCTTGTAGTGAGGGGCCCAAAACTGAACACAGTATTTCAGGTGGGGGTTCACCAGTGCCAAGTACAGGGGGACAGTCACTTCCCTAGTCCTGCTGGCCACACTATTCCTGACACAAGCCAGGATGCTGTTGGCCACCCTGGCCACCTGGGCCCGCTGCTGACTCATACTCATCTGGCTGTCAACCAACACCGCCAGATCCTTTTCTGCCAGGCAGCTTTCCAGCCACTCTTCCCCAAGCCTGTAGCGCTGCCTGGGGTTGTTGTGACCCATGTGCAGGACCTGGCACTTGGCCTTGTTGAACCTCATACATTGGCCTTGGCCCATCGATACAGCTTTTTGCTTAAATCCTCCACATTAATCAATCTATGAGTCATTTCTCAGTGAATTGGACACCACTTAAACCAGAAGTACAAGTCCACAAACAAAAATTTACTCAGAAAACAACGAGCTGACAAACAGGACTTTCTTAACCTGAGATAACTAGATCCCTCCCCTCCCTCTTCTCCAGGAAAGTTATCCACCTAAATGCTAGGAATCATAGCTTCAAGGGATGACACCGTCTCACACAGAAAGCTTGCTTACAGTTATCATTCACAGAATCACAGAACAGTTGAGGTGTCAGGGACCTCCAGAGGTCGTATGGCTCAACCCCGTGCTCAAGCACAGCCACTTAGAGCTGGTTGCCCAGGACCACATGCAGACAACTTCTGAACACCTCCAAGGATGGAGACTCCACAGCCTCTCTGAGCAACCTGTGACAATTGCTTCCTTATGTTCAGACAGAACCTCTGGTTTTTCAGTTTGTGCTCAGTGTCTGTCACCGTCATTCATATAAATGAAGTCGATAATGCACTTAAGACAAATGCGGAAAGAAAAGTAAAATACTACTTATTAGTGTTAGTTTTTCTTTTTTGTACTGTACTAGACACAGAACAGATGTAAAATGTATGCTTTTAGTGCAAAAAGCACATAAATACAAAATGCTGTATCTACTAAAGACTGCTTCAATAATAGCTATAAATTCTCCAACTCAACACAGTTTAACTTCTGTAACTTGAAACTTTTTTAAAGAGTTTTTTATTAACATATTCAGATTTTTTGTTGCAGACTGACTTCTGTTCTTCCCCTGCCTGCATTCAGACTTAGTCAGGTTCATTAAAAAAAACAAACAAGCAAAACAAACAAACAAAAAATTAATCTTCATAAAAGAAGAGTTACTGTACCTTTATTCCTGGACAGTGAGCAAAGAAAGCTTCTGGACTTTGAGAATGATATAGTGCACCATGACCCACACATCCCCAGGGGGCTCTGATGGTGAGGTTTCCACAATTAAACAGATCTCCAGAGCGGTAACGATATTTTGCTGCTTCATTAACAATCTGGGAAGATTTATATACAAAAGAAACATTCAGTCTAATACCTTTAGTTATGCATCATTAAGCCTCTACAATACATAAGATGTAACTACATCATCTGCATCGTGTATGGGATTCAGAGGACCAAATCAGAAGCAAAGGAACCCTGCAAATCAGTGGAAAAGCAAACACTTTCCAACGCAAATGAGGTAATAATTTAGTGTGTTCAAATTAGATACCCAGGTCTCAGGAGCAGCCATATAACCCAGTTGTTTCCCCATTCCCATACTGTCAATCAGCCCAGTTCATATCTGTCGTTCGTCCTGTGGACACATGGCTGGCTGTAGCAGCATAGAGAAGGGAGGGAGAGACGGTGTTGGGAAGACGCAGATGAGGAATTTAAGGCTGCTGAAGCCAACACAGCCACAAAACCAAAAATAAATTAAAAAAACAGACATTCGCTTCAAACCACATCTTTAATGTACATAATTTAATGAGCCTTCAAACTGGCCTTGGTATGTTCCTGTTTACTTCAAGCATGAATAAATACTAGTAATACAGCTATATTTGTATATAGCTGTAATATATTTGTAAAAATTACATACTCAAAGCAAGTATTAAGGCTAACAGAAGAGTAATTTAAGCAGTCACAAGATTTTTATTTTTTTTTTTGACTTCTCTCGAACATATTAGTACTAACCTGATCAAATGCTGGAAAAATGTAATCTGCAAACTGAATTTCTGCGATGGCCGTAGCACCTGCAACAGCAACTCCAATACCAAAGCCAACAATTCCTTGTTCACACAAGGGGGTGTTAAAAACTCTATCTTTACCTATTAAAAAAAAAAAAAAGAAACAACAACAACAAAATCCTTTAACACATCAGCTCAAAGTGGAAAACTCAGCCCCAGAAATATTCAAGCTATAAACAAAACACCTGCAAATAAGCATATGGCTCTTTAGATGGGCTTTTTTAGGTGTAGCAACAATAACCATCCATTGCAGGTAAAAACACATTCACTTAAATCTGTAACAGGAGAAACAAAATGCAAGATAAGAACTATTTCCATAACTTACAATGTTCTTATTAACAACTCAAGGAAAATAATTTGTTCTGATGTATATACAGATAAGCCTGCACACCACTCATGCTTATGTGGGAGAAGTAACGAATACTTTCAACTATTAAAAACTGTCCATACTCAGAGGCAGATGGAGCTACAAGAATATCTGTATGAAAGTATACTGTGTTCTCTGCCACGCTGCCTGTAAACAGTGCCCAGTCTTACTAGCCTTCTTTCATGAGGTAAGGCTGGGCTTACTAAAGAATTTGGTTTGTCTCCAAGGCAAGAGAAAAAAACAGCTGTTCCTGCTGTTGAAGGCACAAGACTGGAAATCAGATATTCTGGGTTTTCTGTCTTCCCTGTGGGAGTGCAAAAAGGTCATTTTAGCCCTGGCATATTTCTGTGCCACAGTAATTTCAGATTCCAAATATGCATCACTAACAGATGGTTGAAGACAAAATTGTTTGGTTCGTGAAATTAAAAACAAGAAGGTCGGGGAGGGAGATGAAACACCATTACAGTATCTTCTATAAAACATATTTACAATAATTGCCAGCAGTACTGTACTCCCTCAGCAGATCAACAGGAGAACCTAGTTATGCTATTATTTTTCCTTTTACAGCACTGAGAAATAGACAGTAGACTTCTGTAGGAGTGCATCATGCATGAATATGCCAAAACTTCAAACTGGATGGGAAAAAAGTGAGCACAGTGCTCGTCAGTGGCTATGAAATAAATTGAACAAAACTGAATAACCACCAAATAAATAACTCATAAAAGAAAGACCAAATTAATCAATTAATAATTAGGAAAGTAATTACTATGAAGTCTCCTAATTTCAATAGCTGCAAGTTAATGAACTAGAGAAAGGGAAGCTAACACAAGGTTTTAGAAAGGTGTAAGAGCAGAACCATTAACCACAGCTGTATTTACAATATACTAAAAGGAGGCATGTTTTACAAATCTTTTAAGTACTGCTTTCATATCCACACATTACCCAGCACAGCACTGTCACTGCAGCCAGCTCAGTAATTAAAATTGAACTCCAGATCAACAAAATTATTGCATAGCTTTTGAAAGAAAGTGGAGTTTTCCAAAAGTGGACGTCAAACACACCCAATATTACCCTGATCAACTCTGAATCACAGCAAAGTATCTTGCAGATCAGAGAACATTTTACAAGTAGAAAAACCTGCGAGCTTTCATTTCCAAGGTATATGAGCAAGTTGATCTCAGTAATTTCCAGATGTGGGTCATCTGTACTTTGTTTCATATCTCCCGGAAGAAAAATAATAATCTCTGCAGGTACTGTGCTCCTAAGTTTTTCAGACTAAAAATAGCATAGGAAGTGAGAATGGCAATACCTTTGTAGCGCTGCCATTTATTCTAGCGGAGTATTTATTTCATCATCATGCTGCAGTAATGCTACTAGTCTGCATGTTTCTATTATTTCTTTACCAGTACTACCAATGTTTCTGGCAATGTCACTACATAAAAACAGCTCCATCCCCAAAAGATTTTAATTCCAAGTAACAGAAAGACAAAATACACTGGGAAACCCAGAAGTGGGGAAGGTATCTATAGAAAACAACTTGTTTTTATTGTCCCATCATTAAGTTATACTCACTTCTGACAGACCTCAACTGTGTCTTGGCTTTACTGCCAAGAATTAACAAAAATCAGTTCAAAAAGCTTCGGACAGGAATCATGTCTTCCCTTAAGAGTTGACAACCGGTGAAGATTTCGGTCACATCAGTACCATGTTTCTCATGCAAAATAAGAAACTTTAGCTTTCAGGGCTATTTAGTCCCATTTCTACAGAGTAAATAGATCAGTAAGCTAATTCATAGGATGAAGAAGGAAAATAATGCCATGGAAAGATGAAAGAACGTCTATAACAAGGAGAATACAAGATTATTTTTGAACTTCGAGAGAGTATATACTGCGTAAATTGTTCTCATTCCTGAAGGATGGCTGTAATTTCAGTTCCCAAACTATACAGCATCCTCTGGTGCGCTGCCTCCACTGACAGGCATCATGGTCAAGGAGAGAGAACATAAACCACCCATGCAAACGAGTGGTTGCCCCAGGCTTTACCACCTGGGAAGGTGGGGAAGCCCTGCTTCGGATGTAATCGCAGGAGCCACCCCTGTACCTGTATCCATCTCTAACACTATAAACAGTTAGGCAACTTCTCCTTCCCTCCTTTTCATTTAATCTAGGGCGCCATGAATTACAGATTTTATTTCCCTGCTCTTTCACTGATGCCTTTAAATTTTTAATTTAAAACAGCTCATATTTTAATAAACTAAAAGTGCATTAACATTACCAAGACATACTACACTTTCCTATTTCTTAAAAGTCTATTGGCAGATCAATACATTTTACTTCATTTGCGTACATGATAATTTGATATAATTTGATATGGAATGGGACCAGCAAGGAAAACACTGGAAAAACATGACTACAGGAAAGGCTGGAGAAAAAAAAACCCAAAAAAAAAAAACAAAAATGGAAATTCACATTAAATTTAGAAACCTGGTGTCGTTACATTAAAATCAAAATATTCAGTTGACCGTTTTTTCTTCATGTGAATTCTATTTTATTTTAGCACATACCGATTTACTGAAATGTAGTTAACCCTGGTTTAAAACTTTAACACATAGCCTACATAAATAGACTCATGCCTGAGCAGAATAAAAAAAACCATGTCATTGAGAAGCACCCAGAAGTCAGATCATACCAAGCTCATCTAATCTTATTCTTTATTAACAGATTTTTCAGAGTACACTGAAATTGCCTGATATGTTAGTTCTACAAAAATTGAAATGTATTTGAATAATCCTGTAAAATCAGTTTTCAACTTATAAAAACTTGAAAATTAATTGTTTAATTGTGATGGGTGAATGACTTTAAAAGCATGTTAGATCCACTATACTAGCTTGACCCTCTACGATTCGGAATATAAAAGACATCCTAACAAAACTGCCAAAATATTATTGAGATATTAAATTAGTGGCAGCATGCTGCTATCAATGAAGTACGATGACCTAAATGAAAAGAGAATCAATAAAAGCAAATGTGAAATACAACACGACAGTTATAATACGATCAGCTTGAAGCACCTAATTTGGACTTTGAGAATTAAAGGTGTAATCCTGAAGTACTATGGCTCAAACCTACAGCGAAAGAGCCAGGTAATTGTCACTGAATGAGAATCACTACTCAGGAATAGTTTTGATTTTACATGTACAACAATAATACCGATCCCTTCTTAAAAGCAAAACCTAAAGCACTTTGTTGTTCATTAGATGGGAAAACAAGCCTTGGATAGAGTTTCAAGGGTTGGGTTGTTGGTTTTTTTCTTTAATAAAATGTAGCCTTTTAAGACAAAAACATACATTATTCATTTCCCCAAACATTAAAAATCATATAGCATGGCTTTAACCTTCTAGCTTGCTTTATACAATATGAAAATCATTACTAAAACCAATATAAATTATATAAACATTGAAAATTCAAAGGCAATGAGCCGATGTACTTTTAGTTATCTTATTTCACTTTTTTTTTTTTCACAATGTGAAATGGAAGTCAATTTTTACAAACAGCCATTCACATCACCCTTTGCAAGCCATTCACTCAGCTGAAATCTGACTCAAGTGGACAAATAACCCAGAGATACTTTGTCTTTCCCTATTTCATTTCCGTACCAATGAAGAAACATTTCCTAAAATGTACTCTTCTCCTATTACTTGCGTCAGCCGCGCAGCTCAAAACAAGCGAACACAAACTCCACAAGCTGACTTGTCACTCCAGGTGAACGCAGTACCTCTACGTTATCTGAAACCAGGTGCGTCAGAAAGACGTTACGCTGGTGTCCACTCCAATTAACCTGCCCGGCTTTATAAACATCCCTAGTCTCAGCCATCTGAACAGGCTGGTGCCCTTTTCCAAGCTCTGAGGGAAGCAATATGGCAAACAGGGCTATGTGAAAAAAGGGATGATTCTTTTCATCTCTCCATCCCAAAAACTCGGGAAGAAGATTAGATGCATGTTAAGCAAGTGAATAAATACACTAGAAGTGTTGCCTAATAAGGTAAATCCAAAAAGATTAAAAACAGTAAGGAAAACGCAGTATTTGATTAAAAGCAATTTTTAAACAATTACTTCATCCTCCCCTGATCTATTTTTACTTAAATAAAGAACGATTGATCTTTATGATTTTCAGAACAGAGTTAAGTACCCCACAAATGTTCAAATTACCACTGACCCTACATCTAAGGGGCAACAGCTTTAAGGCAGTCTTACAGTCCTCTTCCGTTCCTCCAAGAATAAAAAGTTTCATAGCAACCTAACAGAACATGTTTACAGACATATGTAGTCAATTATTCTGCATTAATGTTTTGGCCTGCTTCATCTTTATTTGTTCCAAGCAGTCAGGAAAAAAGTATTTCAGATTTCCGTATCACAACAAAATATGTTCCTGTCTCAATTTAACTTCAAAAATGAGCTATTAAACAATACCAAATCTCCTATGTTAACACAGCACCCAAGGCTCCAACTCCGAGTAATTTCACATCACTCTGCAAGAGCCTACGTTGGATGACTTGAGTGGTTTAAGGAGCACTGCTGGTGATTTAGTCAAAGGAGGACGTTCTGGTTTGTTTTTAAGATACCTCTACATCACTTGTATTAAAAAAGGCACCTTAAAAGACGTCAGTACTGAGTAGTATTAACCATATACCAGGGCAGCATTTTATTTCTCCCCATGATCTCATTAATTTACATTTAAAACATCCATTGCAAGTCAAATAGGAGAGTCCAACAAACTAAATGTATTCTGTCCTCAACTGCAACAGCCATGAATGCATGTGGAGAAACAGAGGACTGGAAAGAAAAGGCAGTCCCAGCAGATTAGCGTCTTTGCTACTTTCTGGGGTCTTCATGTAGAAAACTCAAATAGAGATGACCAATTTCACATCAGTCTTGCCTTTAAAGACCTGTTCTAACCCTAGAATATCTAGGAGGTTTCGTAGATGTACATCTACATAAGTCTACTAACTCTATTCCTTAACATAATTTAACACAATCTATCCAGCATTCAGACTTTCTTGGTCCCACAATCCCTTTTAGCCCCAGTTCTACAACTGGCGACGCTTGTTATCTTCCATTTCTCTGGTACTGTGTGAGAGGACACACATCACAGCAAATAGTTTGGTAAATTCATACTCAGGTCTTTTAGAGCTCCTGGGTGAACATGAAACAGTTCCAACAATTTCTTATTAATTTTAATCTATTTGTTCTACCATTTCTATTGACATCCTAGTCACAGTTCTTCAGCTTTGAAAAAGGCTGTGCAATGGACAGTCTTCCTCGATATTAAATATTGGTAAAAACGCATTAGCTTCCAGCTGAATAATGCAAACTTCAAATCTACTTGTCCAAAGCAGGGCTTCAGTTTCACAGACACGGAGATGTTTTACCTCTCAATCTTGCATCCTTGCACACTAATGTGCCGTGCCATGCCATTTAAAAAGCTGCTTTTTCCAGAGCTGCCCAATAGATCATTTCACCTGCCTAATAGGTGAAAAGTAATTACATGACATGAAAAGAATTTCATATGCAAATAGCTTATAACTTCTTATGATTAATTTCACCTACTGTGTGTACACATTTTACAGAATTAAGTTTTACCCCTCTCCTGTTCTTCCCCAATTGTGTGTTCTATAAGAGTTGCACAGTCTGAGCCAGGAACATTTGTGTGTGCCCAGCAGGCTTCAAGGACTCAGCCATACCTCTGGCATAGCTCATCCAGCTACACAGCAGAGCAACCCAGTAAGTGAATTTAAAGTCTCAAGTCAAGTGCAATGAGTTGGGTCTATTATAGGAGGAACAAACACACACAACACACACACACCCCCACACACACACCCCCCACACCACACCACACCATACCCACAATGTGTATATGCAGCCTGTACTTTCAAAAGACGCTCAACTTTTAGGTACTCTGAATGGAAAATTAATACAAATTTTGATTAACAACGAATTCCATGGCAGATTGCCATCACTGTTTCCTTAAATATTCCAAAAAGTCATGTTATGGCAATAACATATGTGAATCAGTCAAAAAAAAAAAAAAAAAGGGTATTTCAGAAATCTATGAGTGACCAAGAACAGGGTCAGAATGGAGATTCACATGCACTAAACTAAATTAGCTGCTTCCTCTTCTGCTGCTGCAAAATCTGCTACCATGCTACTCTGCAACAAAGGACCCAACTTCTTATTCTACACAAAAGTTTTATAAAGGTCAAATGACGGGTAAGTCTTACTCCATTTCACTTGTTTA
>VZSF01008269.1:494789-546798 GCA_013398295.1 Chionis minor | reverse complement strand
CCGGGGTGGTGGTGGTGGTGGGGGGGCGGTGGCAGGGCGAGCTTGTTGCTACGGTGGGGGTGGCCGTAATTCCACTTAAATACGGGCGCCGAGGAGGCTGCCGGGCTCGGATGGATCCTCATTGTCTGGGGAGTTGGACCTTTGTGAGCTGCCACCTTGCAGTTTACAAACTGGATTAAAAACGCGTTAAGGGTCCGGCTCCTAGCGGTTGATGTTGTGCGCGGGGAGCCGTTGCTCGCAGGGAAAATGGTGTTAGTAGTTCTTGTGGTGGTGGATCTCCACCTTTTTTTTTTTCTTTTTTTTCCACCCTCCTTTCTCCTTCAAGTTTGTAAGGGCAGCCAGCCCCGCTGCTCCAGCAGCATCATGCTGCACACTGGCAGATGCAGAGGTGGTTGCATCAGCTGTCTGGAACATTTAGCATAAGCCTCTCCAACCACCAGTGTCACTCCTCACAAATCAAAACAGACCCATAGGAGGCTTCCATGTGTGAACTTTTTTTAGAGGTTGTAACCGTGGTGTGGGTGGGTTTGGGGTTTTTTTTTTCCTTTTTTTTTTTTTCTTCCCCTTCCTTTTTTTTTCCATTGAAGTGTCCTGCCTGTGTGGCGATGACAGGACAAGAATTCCCTTCTCTTTATCTGAATGCTGGATAGGCTCTTCTTTTTATTGCGTACTATATTGTGACGCGTAATTTATACAGCTTGGCTGAAAAATAAATTCAGGTTGACAGTCATGAGACTGTTTTACAAGTCAGCAATGAGGAGGCTTTGAAATGTGCTTTCGTATATACAGAAATTGATGGAAATATGACGAGGGCCTTTAGGTGATTTGAAAAGACTAATCTCTTAAATGTGTAATTGACATCGGGCTAAATGGTAGAGTCTGTAGCCAGTTAAAGATTGTGCTGCAGAGTAATCACTCCGGTACTGTTTAGATAGATATTTTTAATGCATTATTTTAAAGAAAGGTAGGGTGTGTAAAGGATGGCCTTTTGCATCACTTAGCTGTATGACTGCGTAAATATTCTCAAATGGAAAAATGCCTTTGTTCAGAAACTTTTACCTTTGTGATTTTGTGTGGCATTAGTAAGTTATGATCCAAGTACATAATATTGAATATATGGAAAGCAATGTCACTTGGCTTTCTTGACCTGTAAATAATTGAAGAGGGAGATAAACTGTAATAGCTTACTGTAGTTATTAGAATATGATCCTAGAAATCCATGATCCTATGAGAAAGCTTGATGGAGCGTCTTTTGAAAATGTTTCCTGTACAGATAATTTAATATTGATTTGTATTACAGTCAATGACATCTTGAAAACATCTTGCAGTCTTTGCTATAAAATTATACAGCCTGAAATGACATTACTGTGTTTCAGCAGAGAGAACACGCAGCCATTTGACCTACACACATGAAATCAAATATCTGGGATCCAGTGAGTTTCCTGTTTTCAGAGATCTCGATTTTATAAAAGAAATAAAAGAAAAAAGGTGGCTCCTTGGTGTAGATAAAAGGACCAGTAACTGTAAATTTCAATATTCAAGTGTGCAGAATTCCGTAATAAAAGCAATCTTCTCACTATGGATCCTCTCTGAACATATGGAAAGATTAACTTAATTCATAGTTTTCAGCTATTCTGTTCTTTGGGCCTTAAGAGAACCCGTTGTGCAGTATATGAACTATTTCAGTGATTCTGCAGAAATCTTTGGTTTTTATTAGAGACAAATTATAGTAAAATGGAATAGCCTTTGCTGAATGGGTGATGGGTGATGGTACATGATTACACTGGGGGAGGTTAAGAGATTTGGAAACGAGAAGTTTTGCTTCCCATCTTATCCTTATTTAAGTAATGATGGAAAACCTGCTGACTAATAAACTGCAAATCGATAATTAGGAGGTAGCAGGAATTGCTCAAAGATGGATTTTTCTGTAGAGAACTCAAAAATACTCATTGGAAATTGCATGCATTACGAATGGCTCTTTAGGTTAAAATGTGGATGTGGTCAACTATTTTAATTGCTGCAAAATATGTTATAGCTTTTTAAAAACAGATTTTGTATTTGTTATGATCTTCACAATCTTATTCATGAGGTATTCAAGCTGGTTCAGTCATATATTCTGGGAAGAAATATAAACATTTGCTGTGATTCAGCACCTCCCTCCTCCTAATCTTAGGGAGTTTAGCAGCAAAAGAGATTAGTGAAACCAAGGACTTAAATGAAATGAACAAAATAAACATTGGAAGAAGGTGTGAGGCTTTTAAGATGCAAAATCTTGATGGCAATGAAAATAGTTTGAAATGGTTTCAAGCTGAAGCTTGTAAGACCTTCTGCATTTTTGGGACTGCCACATTTTTTTACTCTGGCAAATGGTAGGCTTGACATATCTGTTACATTTTTGTGTCTTCTAATGAATGTATGTTTTAGGACAGTTGCCATGTTGCAGCATTGTATGGCGTCTCAGAGGGCATCAAAAATACTTTCCAAGTTCAATGGATGTTTCTAAAGTTTTAGAATAGCAATATTTCTGTAACATTGCTTTTCAGATTTCAACTCAGTTGTATTTAATTTCCTCGCTTAATGTTTTATTTGTAATGAAGAGATTCCGTACTTCAACATTTTAGAAAATTATGTTCATTAAGATTATATGTGTTTTACTAATGCTTAAAGGCTTTTCTGACCAGAAGTAAAATCTGGCTGTGCTAGGCAAAATATTGTAACAGTTAACAAGACAGTTAGAGTACACATAAACAAATATAAATGTATATATACATCTCTAGGCCACAATCTGTTTGCTTTGGTCAAGTAAGAAATAGAAGTGAATTTATGTTTTGTTTTCCTTTCCCTAAGTATCAAATGGAATTCAGGGATATGATGCACACAATGATTTGCAAATAAATAGTGATAATCAGCTGTATTACTGTTTTTTCCTTGGACGATAATGTGACAATATGACTCATTTTACTGATAGGTTTCTGTATCATAAAGGAAAGTTCTTTGTATAAGAGAGTTAGTAGAAAACAACAACATTTCCTAGAAATAGCATGGTTTATTTAAAATGCAAGCATTTAATAGTTATAGATAATATTTATGTGATACTTGAATTCTATTTCTTTTGTTTGGTATTAGGTAACAACAACCCAGAAGAAATGAAATCTTGTGAATCTTGCTAAATTACCTTAGAGTGGGCTTCTAACTGTGTAATTTGGTAGCTGCAAAATCAGTGCCCTGGCGGCTATGAAAAGAAGTAACATTTCTAGAAGTTTGTGTAGGTTTGTAGGCAGGACTGTAGATTGATGTAAACTTGTAGTGAGCGGGCAGATTCTGCCACGTCAAAAACTTATTTTCAGGCTGTCGACAGCAAACTTTAAAATGGGAACATTTAATTCTTATCCAAGCCTGTTGATGGCTGAGTAACTAGGAAATTGGTTAACAGGGAACTTACTGCAGTGTTAAACAAAGCAGGTATGAAACTTTCTTATTAGGAGACACCGGATAATCCAGAGTTTAGTGTCAGTGTATGAAGTTAATAGACCGATGTAGAACCTTCTGGTTTAGATGCTTCTAAAACAGAAGTGGTAGGACCCTCTAATGGTTTGTGCTAATGAATACCTTCACTTACCGCGTTCTGTGCCAAGCACAGGTCTATTACCCTTTAAAAAGTTTCACTAGTTTATGAGTTGATTTTAATCAGCATAGATGATTACTAATTCTAATCAGTTTAGTTAGATTTATTCTACCTGCGTTATGACTGTGAAATCTGTACCTAGTAAAAGATGTGCTTACAGTAACACAGAGTATGCGTGTTTATGGTGATAAGGTTGGATGGGAATAATTTGCATGCTTCTTATTGTGGGAAGCTACATTAATTGTCCATAATTGTGATGTCTCTTTTTCTTGACTGGGCTTAGAAATCCATCTTAAAAAAAAAAAAAAAAAAAAAAAAAAGCAAAAAAGCACAGGTTAGCTGCAGGCAAACTTTTTGTCTCAGTGCAGTTACCTGATCCTCTCAGCCTCTTCAGCCTCTTGAACTGTGTTCTCCCCTATTCCGTCCAGGCAGGGATTTTATCGTGCTACTATCCAAAGAATTCCTTCAAAAAGTGTACCATGTTGTAGAAGGCAAAGAAGTGTAAAATTTACACATTTAAAGAAAAACTTGAGAGTGCTGATGGGGACATGATCCCTCTGGCCCTATAAAATAATCTCAGGGGATGTAAGATAGGGAGAAATAAAGGGTGTTCTCTAGAAAGAGCATTTTCTCTTCTTCCAAACATCCCAGTCCAAAACTGCGGGTGCCTGTTTGCATCCATCCATCTGACAGGCCAGTGACTTTTTGTCACTGGTCAGGAGGATTGTTTCGTGTAATTGTTTCAGCTAGCTTATTTTGTGTGGGGCATCTCTGTCCTTGTCCCAGTTATAGCTCCTTTTCACTTTTGAAGTTTAGTTCAGGTGCCTTGATATGAACTAGAAATGTGTCCCTCAGAAAGTATTTCTAGAAACTGTTGCTAGAATAATTCCTGATATGCAAAAGTTGAAGCCTTCCTGGAAATGGATTGAGTGAAGTTCGTAGGAAGCTCTGCAAATGTTGGTCTTCTTTGCCTTGAATGACTCCAGTTTTGAATTATTCTGTATCAGGGCCTTTCTTGAGAAGTAATGTCAGATTAGCCCCGTGGGTGAATAGGCATTATAAGCAGGATGTAACCAGATATATTGTTACGAGTGGTGACTTCAGGAAGGTTTAAACTAAGGTGTTCCATGCTGGGAGCGCTGCATTGGTCGGTGGCGTCAAGAAGGGCTGTACACTGTTGTAACTATGAATAACTGATAAAGGTACCTGAATCGTAGAAACACTTCACAATATCATCATCTTGAAGACTGGCTTCACTGAAGTCACCGTGAGTTTTGCCTTTGATTTCAGATGAGCAACAGTTCATTTACTAGAAGCTCGATTCGTGCTTGGGTTATGCTGACCATGGGGGTGATTTCCAATGACATGATATTCATAATCTTCACTTTGGAGGAGCAAAAGTTAGGCAGTGCAACACAGAGATGGTGTTATGGGGGACGGAATCAAGCAGAAGCAGCAGTGGCATCCATAAGATGTGTCAATTTTCTATTTTTTCTAGTGAATCCTTTCAAAAAGAGTTTTTAAAACGCCACAACTTTCCTCCCTTAGTCCAGCCTCAGAGAGAGGGATGGTATAAACATACAGGCACTAGAGACTGCATTTGCAAATGACAAAGTAAAAAAATACTTTCCCTGCATCATTAATGGTAAAAATGACAGGTTCTTATTAGCTTTGTAATTTCTAGAAGTTTGAGACTAAACTCATCCCTAGAGTACGCTGTGCTTGGGGCTTAATTTGATACTGCATGATTGGCCTCATTTAACAAATGTCAGCAAAATCTTGGTCCCTCTCCTTGATTCAGCAGTAACTTCACTGCTGACGTATGAGTCAGATCCCGAGTCTGATAGTCTTATGGGACTGACTTGTACAGAAAAGTGATAAACCAATATATGACTTGAAAAAGGCTCGAAAAATTTATTCAGTGGTGCTTTCGTTTTGTGTTTGATTGTTAAGCCCCCCAGGCAGCGGGTATGTTCCAAACCCGTGTCTATGAAGTTTATGGTCAGCAGGGAGGCAACAGCTGTAAGAGACCAGAATTACACAACACGTCTGATTTGTACTAGTGTATTTTCTAGCTTTACCTTCAACGCAGGATCCCAAGGCAGCCGTGAAAGGTGTGCAGTAAGTTTGTGGGGGGAGAAGTTAATTTTCTTTGAATAAAATAGTTCTTTAAAGTATGTTTTCTTTCACAACTCAACTGTTACTCTTGGTAATGACTGTAGTTTTTTCTCATTACTCTTAAAGCGGAATTGAGCGTGCTGTTTAGATTCTTAACCTTATTTGTAAAGGGAACCCTATATTTCAAAATACTTTGCTTCTAGCTAGAGTATAAGCTTCAGGTCTTAGTTTCAAGGATGAAATTTCCTGAGAGTAAATTTCTAAGCTCCACGTAGTATTGGAGGAAGAAAGAAATTTTCCAATGGAGAATTCTACGAAGTAGTAAAGCAGTGTTTTCTAAATCTACTTTTCTATAAAACAATACCTTTCAGAAACATAGCTATTTAGGATAAACATCAAAAATCCATCTTGGACATTTCAAAGCTGCTTTAAGGTCCAAGCAGCAGTTTGAGCTGTCAGGTTGATAGCAGATGCATCTCTCTTACTGAAAAAGGTAATTGATGCTACTAATCCAGTGGTTCTAGTGAAGCACGCTTGATTGTGATAGCAGTAAAGAGGTTTGAACAAAAGCAAAGTAATAAACTGGAAACTATAGGTCAGTACAGTTACATATTTCAGTTTCAGTCGTCCAAGTAGTCATAATCAAGAGTGAATAACAATGGTTTAACAAATAAATTGTTTTTCATGAAATTATGCTTTTGGTTTGGGAAACAGTCCTTTGAAGATATATGTTCAGATTTAGCCAAAAATCAAATGATACACTCGTTTTTGTTGTATTGTATAGACTTTCTGTGATCACAGCTATTTCTACTGGAAGTTCACCTGCTTTGTTAAAGAAGTGAAAAACATTGGAAAAACATGATGATAAAAATCTGTTCTATCTGAGGTTAATTCGTTTCAGTCAAAACACAGGCAGACAACAAATTCGGGTCATATTTACCGTGGCTAATAGATAATAATTATTCCCTGACTTCATCCGTTTTCTTAGTCTTCCTCAGCTGAAAATAGTGAGACCTGCAGTTAAATGTAATTTCATTAAGTTCTAAGCTGAATTATATTATCTCAGAATTGCGGAAGACAAAGAGGTTGGACATGGGTGTAATCAGGTACCGTGGCTCACCTGTTTCACAGTAGCTTTTGAAGCCACTGTGCTCTGTTCATGGTCCCAGACCCTCAGAATGCGTTTAGTCCCAATTGCTCTAACTTGATGGAAATGTTTCGAAATGTATTTAAGCTGAACTGCTGAAATCCCAGGGTACACATAAGGCCTGGGAAAAGTGCTTCAGAATCATTCCAGGTAGATAAATAACCTACTGATGCAAAATGCACCTCCAAGTGTTCAGTGTGACTATTGTGCATTGAAGGTATTGATATTCTGTGGAGAGGTGGAGCAAACGGGCTTCGCTTTGTGGATTTTACTACAGGTTAAGAACTGAATTCCCTTGCTTGTCTCTTGGCAACACACGCTGACACAATTTCTATAGCAGTTTATAGGCTGTGGTAGTATCTGTGACCTCTTCTATCCCTCAGGCCATAGCTACATAATCACTTTAATTTTACATAACTATGCACAGCAGCCAAAAAGGGCAGTCTTGTCTTTCCCCATTGCCCCCAGCAATTCGTTCCTGTCCCTTCCCCTGTGCTGGCACTGGTATTTGTACCATCAGTCAGTGAGCAGACTCATTTAGCCATTTAGCCTGGCTAAAAACTAACCCCCCCAAAACCCAGCTGTAATACATTTTTACAGTGGAGCAACTAATGAGATACTTAAGGAGCTGGGGATTTGCACAGCTCTGGGTGGCGTCTCTGAGAAAAGTACACCCTCTGGAGTCTCACTTTTGTACAACAAAATGGGGGTGCTTAACTTTTTAAATAAAAAGCTTTCCGTGTCCTTGGCCAAAAGGGTAAAAGATCCAAGCCAAAGGAAGATACAAGAGAGCTCTTAGGTTACCCAAATCTGTTGATTGCATATATATGCAGATAACTGCTGGCATTATTTTTTCTATGACTTTATTTTCTCTTTTACTGTTTTAAATTGTGTTAGATATTGGTGCATAAAGCGTTTGAACCCCATTGGAGTCTTTCTTTCATTCTTACGACCAATGAGCGTGGAAGAAAGTGTGAAATAAGTTGCTGAGAGGGCTTAAGTTAGGTATAGACCTGGGAGGAAAAAGAATCAAATGTAAATAGGACTTCCAGAGGCCTCGTAGCATAGCGTTACATCTAACTTTCCATTTTCAGCACAGTGCAACATTGATATTTTATTTCATTCTGGGGAAAGAGGGGAGAAGGCTGGCACTTCAAATTAGCAGCAGCTGCAGAATTAAGACGAGGGTGTTAGTGACTCATTTGGAAAAGTACTAGCTAAAACATTCTGTCTCCTAGAAAAAACATTTAAGAAGGGTTTATGATACAAACTTTGAATTTCATGAATAGTGCCTGTGACCTTCTGGTTCCCCCCGCCCCCCCCGGTAGCTTTTCTGATTAGTGACCATTTGCTTTTGACAATTGCATATTAAAGTGAGGAGAAAGCACCGGGACGTTTCGGAGGGGGAAACATCTGTTAGCAGGGTCAGAGACTCCAGAATGCCTCTTACTTCTTTTGACCTCGTCAGCCAAAAATTCAGATTCTTATTGTTCCAGGTAGAAGGAAAAAATGGTGATACTTAGTTGTAACACAAGGATCTTGAATAACAGAAGCAGTTTCTTTGTTCTCAGTCCCAAATTGCTTTCCCCGATTCACTATTCTCTCTGTTTAGGCCTTTTACAGGACTGTATACTCAGTGCCTATGTTTAGGTTGTTCTCTACTCTTTCCATATCTGTATTTGGGTGAGTTTTTTTCCGCCCTCTGATGAATATGTATATTTCCCTGCTTTATTCCCAGGTCCTTCCAATGGCTTTATTTAGCTTTAAGAAGAGAAGGCTAAGGGGAGATGTAATTGCTGTCTAAATCTGTCAAATGAGAATGCATAGACAAGGTGGAGCCAGACACTTGGAGGTGCACAGGGATAGGATCACAGGATAACTGAGATTGGACGGGACTTTAGGAGCTCTCTAATCCAACTTTCTGCTCAAAGCAGGGTCAGGCCAGGTTGCTCAGGGCCTTACCCAGTCTGGTCTTGAAAGCATCCAAGGATGGAGACACACAGCCTCTCTGCACAACCTGTTCCAATGCTGGCTGTTTTCACGGTGAATTTTTGTTTTTCCTTATTTCCAACCTGAACCTTGTTTCCGCTTACGCTTATTGACTCATACTCACACCGTGCACTACTGTAAGAACCTGGCTCCTTCTCCTTGATAACCTCCTTGGAGGTTTCCATTCTGCAAATGGAAAGCTGCTAGGAAGTTCCACCAAAGCCTTCTCTTACCAGACTGAAAAAACCCCAGTTCCTTCAGCTTTTCACAGAGCATGTGATCCAGCCCCAAGCCATCTTGACGGCCTCCACTAAACTTGCTCCAGCTTATCAATGTTTTTCTTTTACTGGGGGCCCAAAACTGCATGTAGTATTCCAGATGGGGTCTATCAAATGGGGGGATAGTTAAGGTCCTCACCTTAGTGCAGCCCAGGAGGCACACCTGAGTGCCAGAGCACGCTGCTGGCTCATGCTCAGCTTGCTGCCTGCCACAACCCCCCCCGGTGTGTTCCGGCAGAGCCGCTCCCCAGCCAGGCAGTCCCCAGCTAGTACCCTTGCCAGGGACTCTTCCTTCCCAGGTGCAGAACTTTGCACTTCTCTGATACAAAGATGTGAAACACTTGAGTCGCAGGATAGAGCCTTGTAGTGCTCCACTTAGTACTGGCCTCCAGGTACAGTGTAAGTCATTAACTGTGATTCCTCTTAGCTTCATTCCCATCTAGCTATCCACTCGTACAGACTGTAACGTCCTTAGATCCAAGAATATAGTGGATCACAATGCCAAATTCCTTGCTGAAATCAATCTAAATGACGTTCACTGCTCTCCTCTTCTCTACAGATCTAGTAGTTTCCTCCTAGAAGGGAACAGGCAATAGGATACAACACAATGGACACTAGTTGCGACATGACAAAATTGTAATTAGGCATGACGAAAATTTGTTTGCACCATAAGAAGTGGCCAAGCACCTGAGCAGGTGCCAAGAGAGGTTCTGGAATCTCTTGGAGACAGTACAGACTCCACTGGACGAGGTCCTGAGCAACCTGATCTAGTTGAACCTGCTCTTGGAGGGAAGCTAGACTAGACGACCTCCAGAAGTCCTTTCCAAACTAGTGTGTGATTCTGTAAGGTAGACCCTGATAACTATCATCAGCGTAAGAGGCTCCAAAGTTTCATCTATGTTTCATCACTGAAAGCTGCGATACGGCATGTGGAAAGGGAAGGTATAAAAGGAATTCCCTTTTTCTATTTAACAGAAGATGCATTCTGCAAATATGCAAATGACATTTCAGTAATCTCTTCAGCATGCAAATTCCCTTATTCCATTTTAGCAAATATCTTGTTTAAGCCGCTTAAAATTTAAGGTTTTAGGTTTGCCTATTTGTTTTTCTCCTGGCAGAACACTATAGTGCTACAAAACTATGCTGTCAGTAGTGACAGACATGGATGCATTCTCATACCAAATAACTTCTTTAGGCTGGCATTTCTTGTTCCTGCATCAAATCTGAATTTGTTGACAAGTTTTTGTCTTGGACGTGGATTAAAAATTAAACAAAATAATAATTAAGCCCAAATTAAATCTTGTTTCTTTCCAAGCAGACATTATTCAGAGAAACAGCAAAGAGCACTCAGGAAGACAGTGTTCTGACTTTCTAGTAGAAAAAATGGGAAGAATTAGTGTGTTCCTGTTGTCCTTCACTGACAGTTCTATATCTCAAGTGGCTTTTCTTCCAAATTACAGTAAGTTCATCAGCTGCAGAAGTTATGGATATGTGAAGTGCTTCCAAACCCACCTACCCGGCTTCTTCAGCCCGCTCTGCTTTTATTAGCATGTCTTTCCAGTGTCTTTTATATACTCACTCCCCCATAATTTCTAAGGATTTTCAATGGCTGGTATAATAATAGGAATCTCTCATGATCCCAGACCCTGAAGTCAGTCTTAAAGATGCTGCTTCTACTAGATCTTAAAAAAAAAAAAAAAAAAAATCACAGCTGTAGTTGTCAGCCAGCCTGATGATGAGAAAAACATGTAAACCCCCCCAAATGTCAGTTCATTTTTCCTCTGCTAACTAAATAATGAGATTGTGGTTGTTCATTAATTCTGAAAATGAGGTTCTTTGATAGGTGCCAGAATACATATTTAGGGACCTAAGACAGGATGAAGTTGCCCTTAAGATGACTTCCTCGTGGCCAGAAAGTTGCAGAGACAGCAGCATTATCCCTCCAAGTCATTATCACAGAAATTACCTAATTGAACACTTCTTTATTTCCTTCTTTGTCCTAGCGGGTTTACCTTTATGGTGACTGGGCTATCTGAACATAAATAAAAGTGAAGATTTTTACAAAAATACAGAATTGAGAAGAAATGAAGAGATATTTGTGCTTGGGGATGTTTCTGCTCTTAGGAATTTTAAATGCTGTTCTTGGACATTTATTTCGTTGAGGGCCTGGGACTTTGGAGGAGAGTTACCCAGTAGCCAACACTGACATGCTAAGTAGCTGTGCATCTTTCTGGGAGAAATAGCAAAAAAATGTGGTAAAAATGAAAGAATAACAGAAGTTTATTTTGCCATGTTGCTCCCAAAAGAGGCAGAAAAGCAGCTATGCGTATTTCAGATTTGCTACCGCTTTCCTTCTTTTAAAACTGAAAGTGGAATTCCATGTCAGATGAATAATTGAATAATGAACAAATGAATAATAAATACTTTTTTTTTTCCACTCATAAGAAATATAATGGGTCATTTTCCATGCTTACTTGCACTCTATTCAGCTCTGTCAAGGTTAATATAAATGGCTCCTCTTTTACTGATATTTATTTGAAGTTTAGAAATGCACATCTGTTGAACAGCAGCACTCCTGGCATTTCCACAGCACACCTTTTTAAGAGTAGAGCCTTATCTGAGTGTTGTCTTCAAAAATTTATTAGATCTTCTTCATTGATGGAAAGTGTGCTGCATCTCGCCCAATTGCTTTTGGCAGCCAGGGAGGATGCTGCAGATCCCTGTGCTCTGGTGGTGGTTGCTAGTGCTTGGATATACACGGTTTTAAAATGTGTTGGATATATATTTTACTTTAGATTTACCTGTCAATTGTTAAAAAAATGTTCACTGTTGCGTCAGTTTTCTTGATTGACTAGTTATTGTTATTCGGTGATTCTTGACACTGTGGTGTCTACTCTGCAGGATAACCTGTGCTTCACGTAACTTAGGTACTGAGCAATCTAGTGAAGTGTGTGTGTGCGTGTATTATTTATAAAATATTCTGGGTTGCTGTCTGTATAATCAAGGCATTCATGTGTAAAATGGGCACTTCGCTGTGGTTTTTCATAAATTAAGATCTTAGTCCTTCTCTTGACACTGATATTGAGCTCCATGTGTTCTCTAATTTAATTGGCCGTAGAATCTAGTCTTTGCAGAAAAATCATGCACCGGAATATTAATTTTATTTTGTCTCAAGAAATAAGAAACATTACAATATTAATTTTCATATTTATTTCATTACAGCCCCCATTTTTCAGTTTAAATGAGTTGCAAAATCTCCAGACCATACCAGACTATTGTTCGTGCCAGCCTCTGGCTTTAAAGCAGAATTCAGGAGCCATTTGCTCTGCATCCCTTGGGGACAGCGGAAAGAAAGCTCACCGGTATCGAGGGCTGGTTACAAGTCTGAGGAACTCTGGCTTGCCGTATTACTGGAGGATGTCAGGAGACTGAGCTGGGATTTCTGGGAGTAGAAAGCTGAGAGCCACGTCTGGGAGTGACAAATATTTCACAGTTTTAGTGAGAATCTTTTGGTAATTGTTACATTTAGGAATAGCATCTGGAAAAGAGGAAAGGAAAGCTCGAGACAGATAACAACAGAGTAGTAGTTTGGTTTCCGTAATTTTATATAATCTTGGTTTCACTGAGGCCATAGACCCCTTTGGGAGAATTACCTGCTGTTAGTCCTTACTCCCGCATTGAGACCCAGAGCAGCTGGGCTCCGGAGCGGTGGGTTTGCACGGAAGGGAGGTGGCTCCACGGGGAACGCTGTGCTTTTTTTGTCCCCCTTGCGCTGAGCTTATCTCTGAGAGTGGGTTAAATAGGCTCTGAAAAGCTGGCTGCGGACCTTGTCTCTTGGGCCTGGTGTTGTCATTTGAGGTAGGAAAACCGGAAAAGGTAAGTGAAGAATGTAAAGCTAGACGGAGGGAAAATACAAGGAAAACTAATTTTGAAAGAGGGAAATTGCTGTAGAGAACAGATAAGGGAAAAGAATAAGAGAGAAAAGAGCAGGGAAGAGAAAAAGCACAGTTCAGTGGAGAGGCTGTGGCATGGCTGCCAGGGCATGGCACAAGAAGACACCTCCAGCTGCCAGGCCATCCACGGGGAGCTGCGTCTCCAACAAAAGGAGATTGAAGGCAGCATTCTGCAAGAACTCGGTTTGGGGACCGCTAAAGTGCAGCAAGAACTGAAGGTTATTTTTACAAGAACAATGGCAGGGTTTGGGGAACAGACAGGCAAGACCTCTGGGAAAGGCCTTGTTTTCTATAGATTGTGAGAGGACAAAAGCTAGTCGTGGGGCAAATTTGGCAGTTATCTTTGCCTCTTAACTGGTGCAGCCATATTGTGATACTGTAGGTAAAGTTCTAGAGGTAAACTCAGAATTTAAGACTTTGCCATATTTTTTTAATTTCTTGTAGGCTATACATCTGTTTTCTTATTACGCTGAAACTAGAGTAAGCACAAAGACTTCCTGAACATGCTGCTAAGTGATGTGGTGATGTTGTTATTCTTTTTGATATTTTATATGGTCAGAAATTCTCTTATCCTGATAGGTCTGGCATGAATCTGAATCCAAGAAAATCTACAGTATAGCAAAGACTAAATGGAGTTAGCAGCCACTTAGCAGCCAGAATATCACTCCACTCTACCACACACCACTCCTGGCAGAAGTGGCTAAACAGAAAAGAAAACCAGAAGACATCCATCTCAGTATAAAAAATTAGAAGATTATGCATCCTAAATAGAGTTCAGTTAAAATTATACAGTATATCAGCCAGAGTGCAACTTTGAATTTATAGCAACATATTTTCACGTCTTCAAACTTTACACATACAGAGGCGTGCTTTCTTGGATTAAAGTTTTCATTGTTCATTTGTGCTGTTTGTACTACGCGGGAACACTTATGTGTCCAAGCACGTTGTTCTGGTCGCGTGTCAGTCCGCTCGGAGGCTAAGGTCCATCCTAGCAGCCTGAGTGGATCCGGTGTTTGGCCTACAAATAACATTCCAGTATGCTTTGGTGAGCGGAGAGGTGGGGTTTCTGTTTAGATAAAGATCACTTGGAGGGAAAGGCAGGACCAAGAGAAAGTTTGAAGTGCTAAAGTCCCCACCAGAGAATAGCAGTATCACTTCCTACAACTGAGATGGGATGATTTGTATATTTTAATTCATACTTTTTGTGAAGCGGCCAGAATCGCTCTCAAGTGTGCTGTGGCCTTTGGAGGTGGTGGAGATCATGGTATTACAAAGGAGTAACACAGAGCTCGTATTGCTCTGTCACAGTCTACCCCCGTAGCGCAACACAGCCCAAAAGAGGCCTTTAGTGTTATAAAGAGAGAGTCACAAATAATAACTAGTGATTTTGCACTTTGAGTATGCTCTCCTGAAGCTATAACTACGTCTGACCAAGAGAAGATCCTTTTTATTTTGTTCAGGTTTAATGTCTCTTTTTTGGCAGCTTTTAGGTTTGTTTCTTTTTGTTATTTTTTTAATCATTGGTTGTATTGGTGATGTTAGCCCTCAAAAAATCATAAAGTCCCAGAGTTTTCAGTATAGAATTATAAAATCATAGAATGGTTTAGGTTGGAAGGGACCTTGAAGATCATCTAGTTCCAACCCCCCTGCCATGGACAGGGATACCTACCACTAGAACAGGTTGTTCAAAACCTCATCCAACCTGGTCTTGAACACTTCAGGGATGGGGCATCCACAGCTTCCCTGGGCAACCCGTTCCAGTGCCTCGCCACCCTCATGGTGAAAAATTTCTTCCTAATATCTGTACTAAATCTCCCCTTTTCCAGTTTGAAGCCATGACCCCTCATCCCGTCACTACATACCCTTGTAAAAAGTCCCTCTCCAGCTTTCAGTAAGCCCCTTTCAGACACTGGAAGGCCGCTGTAAGGTGTCCCTGGTTTTGCAGCATATAGTTTCATCCTGTGTCTCTCTCGTGTGCAGTGATCCTCTGAGCGGGGTATTTGGCATCTAGTTCCTTTCTTCTGACAGCGGGGATCTTTGCGAGGTAACTGCTGTGCAAGCACCGTGCACAACATTAGCACAGCGAGCCCTGGTGGGAAGGCCACCAGATTGATTAGGTATTCTAGAATAATTATCCCCAAATCTTTTCAAGTGAGCAGAACTTTCTTCTTGAATAAGAATACTGTTGTCCAAAACAGCGTAATCCGCTTTCAAAGCCACCTAAACAAGAACAGGCATTCTCATCCTGAAATGTGATTGCCTTCTTATGGCCTTACTTATAAAAGTTGTTGTATTTTAAACTGTTAATCTGATGGAATTTTTACGCCTACATGAGGCTTTGGTTCCTGCTTCTATCCAGGGCGAAGCCTTAAAGGTTTTATGATACTGAAGTAAACACTCTGGAGTGTTTGAGAGTAAAAGCTATCAAAGGTGCAGAATATTGATGCTAACAAGATTTAGAGCTTGTCTATGCTTTAAAATATAATGGAATTTATAAGGAAATACTTTTCTGGAATTACTGAGTGTTATAAATTCACGTATAGATGTTCACATATCTACACATCCATATCAGGTGTTATTTCAGAGTAAGTCTGGTAAATTTCCAAATGTAGACAAGACTTCATTAAGCTGACTTGATGTGCTCAACTCATGTCACCTAAAACTCTATTAACTGCATTGTCCTCTAATTAATAATTTTAATAGATTTAATTATGTGACTAAATCCAGTAATACCAGAAGTAAATAAATGCACAATGAATATTTATTCACTTCACTAAGCGAGCATTTTGCCTGCATGCAGTATTCAGGACTGAGCTCCAGAGTCCTTGGCAGAACACAGAAGAGATTTCTCTGTGTTCTTTTTGATGCCTCCTTTCTTGAAAATTATAAGTACTGAAGTTACACAGGTATCTTGAGTTTAATTTTAGATTTAAAGGTTTCTAGGATATGCAGTAGTGCAAAACACAAGTAATCACATGAATGTGTGTATCATATTAATACATTTATATTAAATTGTAGTAGTTTATAAATAAAAAGTTATGTTACCCAGAAGAATGGATATAAAGTTGCTTAGCTTTATAAAAAACACATTTACAATGATGTATATGTATACATATATTTAATTTAATTACACTGTGTTGGCATGAGAGACCAACTGTGCTCAGTTATAACCCTCCAATTAAAATTGGAGGGGAATGGTGTTAAATAAGTAATGCTGAGTAGAATTTGAGTCTAAATCCAGAAAAAACTCAGTTTCAGTCTGTAGCATATTCTACTTTTGTGATTCTTATAGACTTCAAAGGGAGTTGTACATTTGCATCCCAGGGCAGAAGTTGGCCGTGTGCTTGGAAGCATGAAATCTCTCAAGGTAATACTTCATAACTATGGAATGTATCCCATGACTGATATGTAGCTAAGAACTGAGAATCAAATTACACATTAGAAATACTTGAAATTAAATATTTTTCTAGTACGAGATGACATGGCACTGGGTAAACAATATATGTATTTTTTTTTCTAGAAATGTATTGGAGCAGAAATATATGAAGCATTTAAATATGTATGTTTGTATTTCCTGGGTTTTTTTGAATTTTCATAATACTTCTTTAAGAAATAAGAATTTTTTTCTTGAGTTCATTTATTAAGGATTTTATGGTTGACTCTTATAAGTATTTAATTTCTTTTTATAGTCTTCATTCCAGTTAAGTTTGGAATTTCTGATCTTAAGCAATTAATTTCCAAACATACAGACTTGTTTCTTAAGGAAGAAGCAAAAGTCCCTAAATCCTTATTGGCGCCTGCACAGAAGCATCCACTAAGGCGCTCTCAGTGGTCTTTTATTAATAGAAAAACAGTTACTGAAAACAAAAAATAAATTGGTGAACTTTGTTGTCCATGTCAGTGCATGTAAGATTGGCAAGAATTACCTGACAATTCATTTTCACCGTGGTCCAGACCCTTGCAGGTACAGATGAGCTGTTTTGTCCTCAAGCAGACGTACCTTCTGTAGTATCAACTCCACTCGCTTTTCCTGAATACATTCCCAGTACAAACTGAAGCCTTCTACTGGTCAGGTTTAATGGGGGGTATTGGGCTCCATCCATCTTGTCTTCTTCCCGTGATACTCCTGCCTTGTGTGGTAGGTGGGGAAGGCGATGGTCGCAGTTTTGGCTAAACAGCTTATAGTTGGGGAGACCCTTCTCTGTTGCCTTTGATCGATATCAGGAATTGCTGAGGACCCAGCCAAACCTGCAGAGAGCAAATTCTTGTAGGAAACAGAAAAGGATGTTTATTTGAAATAAAAGAAATAGTAAAGTAAATGCACATGTTCTTATCTTTGTTATTTTACCTGAAGTTCTGTTCACATGAGGCCAGGTGGTCATGAGGATTTTCTGTGGAAGCTGGATTTGCCACCGCGTGCGATAGACTACATGGTACTTGGTGATTGATTTGGGTTATCGGTTGTTACTCTTTGTATTATTGAAGCACCGTGGCAGCCCTCCACACAGATCAGGAGTCCTTTGCCGGAGCTGCGTGACTGCCACAGAGGGCTTTCATGTCTCCGTGAAACACAGGAGACAAAATGGATTTAGGAGGATAAAAACAAACTGGGTAGTCGTAGTTGCTTAGTGTGATAATCCTCAGGTTTAAGACAGACTACCACTTTTTTCAAAATTTTGTTGCATAATGTGCATTCAGTATCCTGTGACTAATGGGTACTATTAGGAAAGTCTCAATAGTTAGGGAGATAATGTCGGACTCGTCGGAAACCTGATAAAGAACAAAGCAACACATTAATTTCAGTGTCAAAAGAACTATACATGCACCTCAGTTTCAACAAAGTGCAATGTTATTTTTTGCCAATACTCAATATCTATCAACTTTAACAACCTTCAGCTCTGTGTCACAGTTCTCAAAATGCTTCATCATGGGAACAGCATTTGTAACCATTCATGTAGCTAAGAATATTCACATGATTAAAAATGTGAAGTTCTATTTGACCTCTGCAGATCAAGTCTGAAGTATTTTGTCTGTCTTTACCATAGCTCTGAATTGTCTAGATTCTGACAAACTTGTTGATAAAAATGTAGGCATGTTGAACTTTGCATAAGTTTTTAGACACATTTAGTTGGGGTTGGAGAATTACTGTACGGGTTATTCTGTTACGTTGCAAAATAAAAGCCAATTACAAAAAAGCACATCTTGAAGTACTCGTGCCCGAAAAGGATTTCACATCAACACTATGCATTTGTATGAAACCTAATGGCCATCTCTTCAGTGAAATTTCACTGTCCTGCTGAGCATAAAATATAGAAGCACTTATATAATGAAACTTGGAACACTGTAGATTGGGCCTTTTGAACAGTAAATGAACCTGCCTCTTACATTAAACTGAAGTTTAGGAATGTAGTGTTCTTTGTCTCATACTTGTCTGCCTACACACACCCAGTCTGCACTTCCAATAACAACTCGCTGTTGAAGGAGCACACGTGTCCTATATATTTGGCCTCAACTGTGTATTTTTGTAGTGGAAGATGTCTTTACATTAACAAAAATAGCTTCATAATGATTATACATTAGAGTCAATAGTGCCAGCTTTACATTATTATGTGCGTACAGACTTGTTAGAACATGAATGATATTTTCAGAGTAACCGTACAGTGTGTGGAACGATTAAATGTTTTTGGCTCCATTAAAATATTCAACAACATGTTTGTTGAATATGCACTTTTTTTTTCTTATTAATCTAATATTGCCATTTGTTAGGCTATGATGAATATGTTCTCCAGACAGCTAACAAAAGATAACAATAGATCGGTTCTCTGTCCAGGAAAATGACACCATGTAAACAGAATATTAGAGCAGAGCTTTAGAGGACAACCCATCATTCTGTAAAAGAAAAAGGTCAGTCTGGTGCGGTGTCTCTAACTGTGCCTCCGTACAGGTAAATATAAAACCATGAAGAAAAGCAATTGTCACTGAAAGCTAAGTGTAAAAAAGCATAAGCTTCATTATCGTGGTGATCTGGATGAACCTTAAACCATGTTTACAGTAAGGTTTGGAGAGTTGCCTAGCACTGGCGTATACACAATTAAACAACATAGCTGAACTTTTCTTTCATGTCAGCATACTGCTAAAAAGACCTCCATGGTACTCATATGATAGTCGTTCTTGGAACTTACAACATAAACAGGAATAGAGAACATTTGCTTGTAATTCTATCCCATGGGAGCTGAGTGAGTGCATCAAGGGGCATAACTGCATTTTCACCGATACAGCTTACCAAGTAAATTAGATATATAAAATAAGGGTGAGGGCACAGCAAAACACGAACTCTATTCTGACATGTGAATGTGCACGTGAATTTGGTAGTTGCAAGTAGGGACTGATATTTAACATCTTGCAAAATAATTTGATTGGTTTTGTGCACCCTTATTTCTGTGACTAAGAAGCATCTATATACTCAGCCTTGCTTTGGTACAGTAACTCAAGACAAGCAAACGCAAATTACTGAAGGAATAAAGGAAAGCTAAAGCGACATGCCACTTGGTAGACTTTGGAAGTGGGTAATCTGAATTGGAACTGCAGTTTGGCACGTCCTTAGTCTCAGAAATACTTTTGTTTCACATGATAACAGTAGGAATTTCAGAATCACCTGCACGTTTTCATAATTGTTCTAGTTATTTTTAATTTTCATTTTAAAAGAAATTATTTTGGATACCACTTTTGCATATGTATATATCATAACAGTTCTTGTAGTGCTTTTAACTAATGTTATTTCATTAACTTGCTGCACTCAGTTTCTATTAAGCTGTTTATTTTTATGTAGACACTATAGCTGAATGAACATTTTTAATGAAAAACTGTTAATCTTGATGGCTGTATGTAAAAATGGAAGTTAATGTAGGGTATCAGTTTAAATGTGCCATATATGACTTGTTTAAATCTAGGACAATTAACTAGGTTGTATGCAGTTGATGACACTGCAGAAAGATGAACACTAATTGTATTGTATATGGAAACCGCTCTGAACTTTCATCAGCATCCAGAAGAGAACAGTTCAAAGCTTACAAACAAATTATAAACATAAATGCTTCAAACAGACAATGTTTTCTTTCAAATATTCTTTTTTTTTTTTAATTGAGACCTCTTGACCTGTGCTTTTTGTAGGAATAACACCAATCCTGTGCAATTTCAGATAATCACAACACTCACTCATCAGAGATTAAAACACATTTTTGCAGTATTTGTAGACTTGAAATTAAAATGTTTAAACTATACATTCTCTTCACATTCACTGAGCAGTTTTTACTGCTCATTGACAAAAAATTATTCACGCTATTGTCTGAAATTGCAGTTTATTACAGTTATGATAGAATAATTATATTCTACTCTACACTAGAGCTGATAGCAAGCGGAATAATCATCATTTTATGTTGAAAAACCCTTCATCCCTCTGCGATGTCTATTCTGTACCAATTTTTTTAGTTTTAAAAAAATGGCATCTCGTTTGTCGGGACGGTTATTCAGCTGGAGAATGGTGACATGCCAGTATTTCTGCTTTAAAAGCACAGAACTTGGGACTAGTGCGTGGGCTCTTGTGCGAGTAGCAGATAAACAATTTCATTAGCAACCCTGCAGCACGTTTGCTAACAGTGTTAGAAAGCGCTCTTCCAAGCAGCCCCATCAAGAAGCTTTTTTGTCTGTGAATGTACAGCAACTTTATTACATTTGAAATAGATTTACTCAAAATACTGTCCTGTCTGCTAGATGCGGTTGATATTATTACATTGCCAACTATTGCCAGTACCTTTTGCTCACATACTAAAAAGTTCTTTCAATATCAACTCGAGTTCTTGAGTTTTACATTAGATGGGTTTTGTATGTCCTGGGAATCCGAAGAAAGTCCCTGGCTTGCAAAGCCAAATTAATAACGGTGGTGCCAAATTAATAACGGTGGTGCTCTAAGTACATAAATCACTGGATAGTGACTGCGTGGACTGTTAGAGGAATTCACCCCTTGCTAAACAGGCTTGGTGCGCAGCTTTGTGCTTGTAGGCTGGAAACAAGCACCCTATGGGGACGCTCTGCCTTGAGGCGGTGGCTGGTATTTAGGCATGCAAGAATTGTAGGCTGAGGAGAGTAAAAGGAAACGCTAAACCTAAAGGCGAATGGCTGCCGCGAATCAGGAACGTCACAGCTGTGCCCGCTGCGGACCTGCCCGCTGCCTTAGCTGGGGAAATTTTTTGTTGATGTCTATGGGTAACTCCACCAGTATTTCCACCAACTGGAACGGGCTTATGCCCAACAGATAGAGGTGTAAACTCTGAAAGCCGTTACAGTTAGTTCACTTTCAATTGCAATTATCACATTTACTTGAAGGCATTAAGAATGCTGTGCTGTGCTGCATGTCTTGTGGCTGTAAATAATTCTGTCTTAATAAAGTTTTAATGTCTGCTATTATAAATCTACCTTCTCCTCAGTGGCAGCACATTTCTCTTCTAATAATACCTAACGGCATGCATTTGTAGCTAGTCCCTCTGTGTACTGGTGCCAGCCATCCCTGTGCAGATAAGGGCTTCTCACTGCTTACATGATAAATTTGTATTAGCTAGGTTTAGAGCTAGACAGTATATGATTCTATGATTCTATTTTATTTGTTATGTTAACTCATAAACTGGGACTCTGCTGAAAATTAATTTATAGAAAATAGTTTGTACAAAATATGTTTCTCTGATTTTTTTTTTAATGATAAATGGAAGATGGCATCTTATTTGAGCGATACGTTTCTTTCAACGTTGACTTAAATTAGCTTTTTTTAAGTAAGCGAGAGGATGTTACCCAGTAGCTTAAAATGTGGGCCAAATGACTTTATGTTATAATGATAATTTTAAGGCGTTCACTCAAACATTAGTAAAATAAGTGTTAATATAGTTATCAAAAGACAAAACACAAATAAACTGCATCTTCTGGTAGGTATTTTCTGGTATATGTTTGTAATCAAATCATTTCAGTGTAAGGTGCTACACAAAGATGTCCCAAAATAGGCCTAAGCATTGCATTGGTCTCCTGGCTAGATCCACGAACCAGTTTCACAGCTATTGCGATTATCTCTGTAGCCTTGAAACATCCAGTTCATGCACACGCGTGTCAAGCTCACTTCAGCTATGCAAATCATTATTTCAGTGGCATTCATAGTCGCCGTGTTGTACCCCAGAAAGTCAATGATATGTTCACTCAGTCTCATTCACTGTTTCCAGGGAAAGCTAAAATGCATTTGTAGACCTTTCTGTCCAACACACTCAGATGCGCAGGTTTAATTTTGTGCAAGTATTCTTTATTTGCACAGTCCCTAACCACTGATGTGATTGGAATTAGATAAATGAGGAATCCAGATACAGATCATACAATAGGTTTCTCTCCTAGGTCATTGTCCCCATAAAATCTTGATGCTTAACCTATAAATTGTTTAAATAGTTTTGGGGTTTTTTAAAAGATAAATTTTAAGTATGAATTGCCAGAATGTTGCTGTCTTTATGAAGTCTCGCTATTTACTGAATTTACATGTGTTCATGAATTCTTCCAGAAATTCGTTTTTTCATGACACAAAAAGCATGACGAAAAAGGCACGAGCCAGTTCAGCTTGTAGACATAAAAAAATACAAACCGCTGTAACCCATTAAACTAATTATGGTATTAAAAATTAACATCTCCAGACTCCGTGCTTCCTTTTTTTAACTTCTGCACAAGGACAAAAAGGGATGTGGCGTGCATGCGAAGCAACATGAATTTGCAGTCAGAAAAAAGGACTATTAACAATAAAACCTCCACGGATGCAGTCCTGAAGGACTTTTTTTCCAAATGTGTCCTGTTGTAAAGCAGTGGGATTACTTATAGTAGTAAGGATTTGTTCTGGGACTTTACAGGGTTGCCACCCAACCATTTTGTGGCTCCCAAGATATGCAGACCTTTTATAAAACACAGAGGAGCTGAAGAGAAAATGGAAAGTACTTTTTTATATGTAGCCTTGCCACTTCGGAGACGCCAGGATGTTTGGCCCTTATGGTGCCATCACATTTTAAGCAGAACTCTCCGGTGCTTTCACTAGCAAGTTCTACTTGAGAATTGATGGCAAGAATATGACCCCGGTGTGGTGTGTGCTTGCAGGCTGAGCGGTGGTGGGAGGCCAGCTGTGGAATGTGGGAAAGCGGCTGAACTGCTGAAGTCATGCAGGGAATGTTAAATGTGTCTCCAGCTGGCAGGGAGCTGCGGCTTAAACTCAAGCTCCGGGTCCTGGGTATTGCTGAGTGTTCCCGGTACCCTCAGCTCCTGCTGCCCTGAGCACGGCGCCGATACATGTCGCAAATGGATCGAGAAGAAAATGAAATGCCTGTTGCCTTTTAGGGGAGTGTTAATGGCAAACAAAGCGAGGCGGTGAAGGCTTAAACTTTTTCATTACAAACTAAACTGTTACAGTAGCCCTACCCAGGCAGTGAGAAGTGCGGTCGAGAAGTTAATTCTGCAGCTCTCAGTAGGGAGAGAAAGGGTTCTCGTATTTTTCTTTTTTATTTCCTTGGGGTATGATCCTCTTGGAGAAAACACAATTCATCCTTCTTTAACAACCCTCTAAATTAGTGGGGATGTTCTCCAGTAACTTAGCCGACGAGTTCCAGTTTCACAGTAAAACCCCCAGGGGCAGGGACTGCCGCCTACCCGGCACGGCAAAGGGCAGAGGGAGAGTCAGTGGGAAGTGTGTTGCAGCCCTCATTCTGGGTGGACATTTAGAACTTCCTCGGCTCTCCCGGCATCCCTCGATTAGCAGGCAGCTGCTGTGAATACCCCTAAGGGATACCTGCAGGTATTTTCACATGTTTTTTTATGGTGCTGACATAAGCTCACTTTGACTCAGCCCTGAGCTAAAGGGAAGCTGTGTTGGGGCAATGCTTAACCTGAGCTAGAAAATCCTGCTGAGGTGTCAGCGAGGTGGCTGCTGGTCCAGGGGCACAGGCTGGGTAAGCCCAGGTCTACTAGAAGAAGACTGTGTAGACGTACTCTACGTTGTGTAAAGGTGTACTGAGGAAAGAGTTAGAGAGCGTGACAGTAAAGCTCAAGAGGTGGCAACTGTGTTATGAACAACATAGGAGTTTATAGAATACTATCTATTAAATATGTTCTAATCACCAGCAGAAAATGAATTAGCACGAACTGCAGCATTTAACCGCCAGACCATGTAAGTCCCTAGGAACAGTCCTCATCTGGAAATTCCGTGATGCCTTCCTGAGGTTAATTTTCATAATAAGATTACAACTTTAAATCATCAAGCGAAAGCATTGATCGGCTGTTTTTCAGCTTTTGTTTAGCTAAAGGCTCCACCCAAGGAACTCTGGTCATAAGACATTTTCTTCTGTTAGAGTCATAACTCAGGATGTGTCACAAATGGCATTAACATTGAAACAGCAATGGGCTGTGCCTCCTTATTTCTAATCCTGACCACAAGCCTCTCGACTCTGGATCTGTAACAGAATGGAGAAACATGAGAAAAATGCATTTTTTTAAACTTTTCCTATGCAAGCAATAATTTAGGGGGGTTTAGAGATTAACTCTGGTGAATCTTGCTGCACAGATTTCAGACGTTACTTTCCCCTGCTGACCGCGCTCCCTCGAGGCCCTGCCTAGCCTCTCCCTACTCACGGACCGGACCGTCTCAGCGGAGGCAGCAAGGGGACATCTGCCCCTGGCTCTGCTGTTTCCTCGCAGAGTTTGGTACCACCACTCAAGTTCACTTTCCTTCGTCAAGCAGCATCATAAACACTGCTCCTGGAAGCAGGCTGTCCCCACCTTGGTAACTATGGAAGGCTACCTGGGAGCAGAGAAGAAAGTTTGCCGTAGGCAGTAGGTGAAAAAGGAATACGTCTGGCACTGAAATGCAGCTTCATTGAAAAAGATCTAGTTGGGAAAGGGGGTGGGGACACAGCAACCAAGGGAGGAGGGAGATCAGAAAGAGTACTTTGCAAGCACAAGGAAGCTCATCTTCCAGCCTCCTCCTCAGTCCGTCCTCTGGGAATAAAACGCTTCTCGCAGTCAGGAGGTGGAGTGCCCGGACAGTAACCCTAGTGGTGCGGGAAGGTGGGGAGATGTGGGGAAAAAAGGATGCTGAGTTAAGGTACCACACGCCGTGCTCGGAGCAGCCGAGGCACAGGCATTCCCTTCTGCTCACTCCGCTACTCTTCTGGCAGAAGAGCAAAAAGGACACCTGGAGGCAGCAGTACTTCAACGTGCTAGAGGAAGGCTTGCAAATGCTCATCTGCCCAGGCCTAACTGGTAGTAAGAACATTCACTGCTCTCCAGCAGTCAACAAAGAAAGTTGTTGCTGCACGGTGTCAATAGAAGCAGCTGGTGCAAGTAGCGGGTCTAAAGGAGATGAACGGGAGGCGAACGTTAAGTGCTGGTAATTAGTGCTCCAAGGTCTGCAGCTCAATTCAGATCAGTATCCTATGGTACAGAGGATGCTTTGTAAAACCAAAGCCGTGTTTTCGGATGGATTCTTTTGTAGCAGGACCAACTTTAAGCATCCCTCTCCGTCTCCAGCCGTTCTTTCCCCCCACGTTACCCCATGAACAATGCCCGCATAGCTGTTAGTGGGGCCATACAATGAAATAGATCTGGGAACGGGTCCAGGTTAAAAATAAACAGCAGAAATGAATACCAGGAACAAGCAGGATAAGGGGGGAAATGTTTATGCTAGCGCTGTTGCTGAAAGAAATGTATAAGAAACTTTGTGCTAGTCAGTTCTCATTTACTATTGGAGAAAAGGACAACTGATGATGTGCAAAGTAAAATATCGGATCTATGTCCTGACAGTCTGAGGAGAGCAATTGTGATTATTATTTACCTTTGTATCTTATGAAAGGGATTACAGTAATGTGAGCTAGTATTCATTTATTACATAAATGTTATTGCCATGGGAGAATATGGCCTAGTCAGGCCCCCCTGTAATCTATAAGTAAGAAAGGGGTTACAGAAGTTAAATAATAAAAATTGCTTTTGTGGCACAGTGGAGGAAAAAGTAATTGTGAAACTCAGACTAGAATTAGTGAGTTTCTAGAGAAAATCCTATGCTATAGTATTAGAGTATTTCAATACTAGATTTTGTAGTCTTTGGTATAAAATAGACCAACAGTCGTGATGAAAGGCTAATTGAAATATATAAAGAATGGATATTTATTTTCATCATTAGAAATGAAATGAGAAAATTAATTTAATCTCAAAGTATGGAAATAGGGGAAAAATGAGCTACCTTTTCTGAGTAAAGATTAATGACTGCTGTTGTACAGCATAAAAAATAATCCAGTCAGTCAGTCTGTTCTTACTGGTGAAATCATCTTCATAGCACAGGGCATGAAATAAGCTCATAAAGTGAAAATGGAATGAGAAAAATGCTGTATTTGGGTAGAAATCAGATTTACGAAGGCTAGGACACCCTGTCTGATGTATTTGCAAGTAGGTCTTTTGATTCATGTAAATAGGGCATGGCACACACTGTATTTCGTATCTGCAGTTCGTTAAAAACAAACAAGAAAAACACAGCAGTGAAGGACTGGGTGTAGGGATGTTGAGATACCGGCGTTCCCTGGGTGCAAGGTGAAGCAGGGTGCCACGGGCAGAGGTCTTGCCACACACAAGGAGCGTCGCCAACCTCTTCTAATGTCCCAACACCTTGAAGCCTTTGCCTTAAAGCGGGGATTCTGTTAAATAGTTTCAAACACAGTCGTATCTTATCTGGGCTTTATGCCTTATAAAGCGGATCAAAAGACTAGATAGTTTGGGGGACTAATGTTTATGTGATAAAAGAACTACCTGAAGAAATTTTTGGTTTTTGAATTGCTGAAATTCAAAAACTGGGAGTGAAAGGCAATACGTTTGGAGTCCACCTGAACTGGAACGTTTTTAGGGA
The DNA here is from genome assembly GCA_013398295.1 of Chionis minor. NCBI lineage: Eukaryota > Metazoa > Chordata > Aves > Charadriiformes > Chionidae > Chionis > Chionis minor. The sequence continues at coordinate 519,734 of VZSF01008269.1, read as the reverse complement.
GTTCAGTGAAACAAGAAGTTGAGAGCATCCTGCTTCAGGCTGAGTTAAGCATTTCATTGCCCCAGTTAATTTTCAAGATTTTTAAAGCTCATTTAAAATTAAGTAAAGATAACTTTGAAATGTTGTATTTAATCATTTATTAAGAAAAAGGTTAGAATGAAATAAATGGGTGTATTGTTGATAACTTTTGTGAGGTTTGTTGTTGCTGCTGCATGGTTGTCGTTCCTGATATCTATGTAGAAATTAGCTGAGATTTGTTAGTGTGTTGTCTCTGGGCCCTCCTTGCGCATCCATCCTCCAGATAAAATGCCTCCTTCTATATTTAAAGCTCTGTCCTTATTTCCATGCCCTGATTTCTGGAAGACAGGGGTATATCCTTTATCTTCTTCCTGGCTAATAAAAGGGTTGATTGAACTACATTGCTGTAAGATAAATACTTTTTAATCAACTTCTGCCTCTGTGGCTTGCTCCTCTATGCCTTTGCTTTTCATAGATTTTGCAAGTAACTTCAGCAAAAGTGACATGGTTTCTGAGAATTCAGTTTTAAGTTATTTTACATCAGGTAAATTGTCGCATTGTTTATAACGCTTGAGATTTTAGAATGCGAATGTAGTTTATACAGGCATGAATGATGTTGACATGTCTCTATTCCATCCACAACTGACTTAAAAAATCCTTATTTCCCCCAAACATACGTAATTTCCAATCTGATGTTACCAACGGAAGTCAAAGTAGCTAGTGGAAAGTGAACAAAGTTGTCAGCGTTCAACAGTTGTTGGCAATGTGACGTGAGATGCTGGTCTCAGCCTGTGTTTGTCGTAGCTACAGAGGCCACTGTCTCAGTTGTCACCCTTCCTTGTACGCTCAGCAGAGAGTTAAAAAAGAGAATTGCATACTTGCTCCTTTTTGAAGGCAAACCTCCAAAAGCAGGATTGAAGCAAACCCACAGGGCAGTATGGGGAAGCGTGCTCTCCCACTGCCCACGTTGTATCTCCTTTTGTGGAAAATGGAATCTTGTCATTTCCAGAGCTACTAAACTAGCTTTGAGGTAGAGAAGGAAGGGATTTGATGTTTAACTTCAAGATGAGTTTAAGTTTTCACTTTGAGATTAATGTCTTAATCCAAATTTAAGCAAGTCCTTAACTGAAAAGGCAGTAAGTAGAATCACGTTCAGTGAAAAAAATAATTAAAAATGGGGTCATCAGGTAGCCGTAAAAAGGTTGAGAATAACAGACTGCTTCAATACCACTGGTACCCTGGAATGATCTACTACAGCTAACTTGGGAGCTGTTAGTTATTCCCTAGTTAGTCAGGGAAGTTTAAGACTAGATAACATTTATCTGCTGGCCCTTGTCAGTGAGGTTGAACAGGGCATAGATGAGCAAACGATTTCATTGTGAAGGTGTTAAGACACTGAGTATTCAACTTGGTGCTGAGTTAGTGAACAAGCTTTTAAAAACTGATGCACAAATGGGGAAAAGTCTTTAAAGCTTGCCGTCTTCTGTTTACTTTTGAGGACAGCCCCCTGAAATGGTTACAGATGTTCCACCATCTGTAAATGAAGAGTTTAGTAACAGTGGTAAACAATAATAATAAATATTAATAGTTATAATAGTGTTGGGTAGATTCATTATTTGTGTGGTACTTTAAGAATTAAGTGTTAAATAAGTCCAATTAGTAATTGAAGTTTTATCTATTAGAAAAATATGCTCAATGAGTTAGCTTGTAAAATAATTAGACAAAATTGTTGTTCCCTCTTTGGTCCATCTTTTGTGGAAAGATGAAACCCAGGATTGTTATTTTATACACTGTGAGAACTGAGTAAGAGTTAATGGGTGTTTTATAATTAAACGACAACACATCATGTTCATTAGCATGTAGTTATGGAACTACGATATTCCCATATGTGACTGTAATATATTTCAGTTTTTCTAAAACATTTATATACTTGAGTGCTGCACACAAGCACAAATTCTTTAAAGCACAGCTTCTCATTGCATGGTGAGAGCTGACGTTTCAAATACTGAGGAAACAAATTGCTGCCTGACAGAGCAGACAACAGGCTTGCAGAACTTTGTGCTTGAAAATAATGAATTCAGGAAATACCTTGTGCCTGACTCCAGCAACAATCTCTTCCTCCCTAGGAGTGATCCCTGCTCCGTGCTCCATAGTGGCAGCAAACACACAGGCTGGGGCGGGGGGAAACGGAAAAAGAATCTACAGCTAATGCAAATGCCTTGTCGTATGGATCCATGTCACCATTTTTGCTTACATGAGTTCTTTACTTCTGTCAGGAAAAACTCTGCATTCTGCAACTGAAGGTACCATTTTATTCTCAAAGAACAGCATCCTAAAGCTGTCCAAGATAGCAGTAGGGTAATGTTTTAAATCCAATCTGCCTCTGCTCTTCAGCCACCATCTCCAATTCAGTATTGAATTTCCATATGTTTCCATAACTCTCCTCCTCCCCGACCCGACTTCTGCTCTTTATGACTAAGTGAGCAAGGAATCTATACATAGATCAAGAGAGTCAGCATTATTTTATGCTGTGAATTTGTCTACAAATTTGGAAGAAAGCGATACTGTGGAGTTGTTCATTTTATCTCTAGAATTGGTTATATCTACTGATATATCCCTGAAAGAAAAAAAGAAAAGGAGATACGAAAGTGTGTTAAAAAAAGCAATGTTTTGTATTGGTAAACACGCCCTCTGCCTCCCTGAGAGGGCTGAACCGAGAAACCAGAAAAGCTTTTTCTATACAAGAAAACAAGGTATGTCGGTATTGTTGTGTGCTGATCATCATGGTTTTTCTGGGTGTTCCTAACCAGAAGAGACAGGGGGTGCAATTCTTTATTGCCTTGCCCCTCATGAGAGTATGTATAGCAAAACAAAGTGGGCATAAGGTGTCCGTTATGCAGTCTTCAAATAAATCTAAATCAAATCTTCAATAGTCTTCTAACACCAGAATAAATGTCTTCCCAAAGTATAGGGAATTCATGGGCTGGATCCCAGATCTCCCCCATCCCAAACTACCTGTTTGTCATCAGCTTTTCAGTAATGGGTAGCTCAGGTAGCCTGCAAATAACCAAGACAAAAGGTTGGTCCAAGAGTACCCAAGACAGTAGGAAGTCTACCAGCAGGGACACCTCCTAGAACATTGCAGTTCCTAAATCATCCCTTTAGTTAAAACCCTTTCGTACCTTCAGAGAAATAAATCCTGACTTCTGCATTTGGAAGAACGATACTGCAACTATGTAATTTCCCTATTATAGGTAAAGAACGTCCTAATTTGCTCTCAAACAGGGGTCAGGTTTCCAGACCTGTCAATGCAATGTCTAGTTGTCCTGTCTAAACTAAAAATCTGGACTGGTCCAGCAATATGTGTTTTTATGTCAGTCAGATGCTTAAATCAGATCTAATCCCCATTATCAATGTTTGTAGGCTGCAAACGCACAGCTTATTGTCTGATGACTGCCTTCATACTTCCATTTCGTGTATTTCATGTAGTCATTATCTATTTTGTAATATTTGCAGTAGCCTGCCAGATCACTTCAGAGGGTAGATGGAAAAAATGTCACTTTTCTCTGTGAGACTCTTGTGGCTTCTGTTGTCTCCCTTTATTTCTCCCACTTAAAACCAGCAGCAATTAAACATGAATAAGATAATAGATCACCACCATTTTCATTTGCTCGTGTATTATCTCTGTAATCTGTTAGATTCTTCTGTTGACACGTAGGTCGTAAGTTAAATTATCCCAATTCATCAGCATATAAAAGTTTGAACAGTAATCTGTGTGAAGGGAACAGTACTGTCTCCAGTTCCCAACTCAGGTCTGCAGTGCAAGGAACTTTAGACTATCCCACTTTGAATCTACCTTGTGTCTCCCATGTTGACTATGGAGGTTTTAAGACACTACAGTAAGAATTAGATGATGGTAATCAGTAGGGGTGCTGTGCATTCTGCCATAATCACCAAAGGAATATTATTCACCGACTTTATACTCTGTTTATACCTGGTTTATGCACTGTTTTGATGTTCCTAAATGATAAGGCTATCAAGACCTGAGATCAAAAAAAGAATCGAAACAGCATTCCACCTCATGGCTTTCTTGACCCTGACTAAACTGGTGCTTGTCAAACAACTATTGATTGCACATTTCAGTAACATTTTATTTTATTTTGATGTAATTTTCTTTAATAGTAAGTGATGTTTTTGAAATACTGTAAGTCTTCTACTCTCTCTTTTATGTTATGAAGAGATCAAAAGCAGTACGAGGGTGAGAAAAAGATTGAATTGGGTCTCCCAAATACTGTATGAGTCAACTACTTTAAAAAAGATTGGCATAAACATCAAGATTCCAAACAGGTAACATGAAACACGGGCAAAACTATCAGCTATTATACCGTTTGGGTCATGCTACAAGTGTGCAAGCAGAACTGCTTTAAAGTCAATATTAATAACCAGTATTGGATCGAATAAAAGGTCAAAGTACATCAAATCTTATTTAAATTCCAAAGATAAAAAAATGCTGCTAGAAGCATACGCAATAACAGGTCTTTTTAAATGTTCAAACACGAATGGAAAAGTAACAGTAGATAAAGAGCAACCATAGCTCTAATATCATAGTATTAATGCCTCCTTTTTCATGGATAGGTTCAAAATAGCTTTAAATTATGATCCCAGGATTACCAGTGTATTTTACTGCGGAGGAATGAATGCACAGTGGAGGAATCATGCAGTGGCAGAAGTAGAATAGAACCTATATAGCTCTCTTGCACCCTGGCGTGGTATGTTAATCACTAGACTCCTTTACCATGAGAGTTCTTCCTTGCTAGGGGGCTCAAAAGGGCAAACTTTAAACTATGTATGTTTTCATCTCCCTTTTGTATTGGCTTTGGATACTTGGATATTTGTACTGCAGTCCTTTTGCTGAAAGAAAATTAGTGTACAGGTTAGAATCTGAGGAGTAGGAGTAGCAAATGGTAATGAGGGGTTAAAGATGCTTGATTAAAATGATAAATGATATTCTGAGCATATCATATCAGCAATCTGTTACTAAAGTTTTAAGCTGATGGGCAATAATATGGATTTCAGAGGATGCTGAAATAAAAGCATGTATTGTCAAACTTGCTGTGAACAGACTCAAACCTATTGTCACAAATAGTGCCTTTTTACTGCTCAAATGTATGTCTTAAGCTTTTGTGCAAAGTGGTTTTCTCTTCTTTTCCCTTCTTGTAGCAACTGTGTTTCCTAAGGGGAAATGTTGAATGGGAAAAGGAGAAACTTCTAGTTATGCTGTTAGTTCATTTGATAAAGGCAAAACACATCTCTCCTGCCCAAACACCACTTTATGAAGGTGTTAAAGACATTTTGGAGGGATGGAAATTAACTGAAAAATAGATCCCGGGACGGAACCCAGCTTTTTTAGCCAATGGCTTGGCCCAAGAGCTGCCTTGTGCCTGCAAATTGTGTGAAACACCAGAGCCCCTGGTTTGGAGAAGTGTGTAGGGACCCCCCCAGTTTGGTGCATATAGAGATAAATCTGCTGCCAATGGATTTGGAGGTAAAATACCTGATGATTTTAGGAAAACCAGCATTTACTTCCTATTCCAGCACATGTGCCAGGGGAGCCTTGCCAGGGCTGAGTGTTTCTGATCTGCATTCTGCTTGTGTGCGTGAACATCTATAAGCCTTTTTAGACCAAGCAGACGCATATAGAGAGTATTTTAGGGAGAGTTTTGACTTCCATGCTATTTTTGAAGTACATTGTGAACTGGTGAGTTTATATAAATACTGCGTAGCAGCGATAGCCTCAAAACTTCAAGGTTGCTTTAAATACCGGGATGAGTCAGTGAGGCTGTTGGCAACAGGGAGGCAGCTCTCTGCAGAACTGGAGGTTGGGGGTGGGTGGTGAAGTGTTCCAAATACATCATATGCAAACTTCCCGAACAAGTAAAAATGCAATTTCCCTAATTGAATATACTTTTATTCTTCCTATCACGGGGATTTATGGGCTCCCTCTAGCGGGTAATTGTAGCGCGTGAGCTTTTCTTAGGGGCTCGGTGCCTCTCGGGGAGTTTACAGCCGGTAAAACAAGATGGCTGACGGGCTGCGACAGCCCCAGCCTTCAAAAATCCTCCGGCGTTTCTGGCCAGACCGTTGCTGCCGCCGCTCTCAGTAAAGTTGAGGGGAAAGTTACGCAGCCCGTAGGATGCACCCGACCTCACCCCGTCTGCGGGGCACCCGGCGCTCCGCCAGCACCCATTTCTGAGGCGATCCCGCCGCCTTCCCCTCAGCCGGCCTTTGCGCCGGCAGCCGCTGCGACCCAACCCGCTGGCGGCCCGGGCCGCGCCGCGGCGCTGCCGGCGGTTTCCCGCCCAGCCCGCTCCCTCACAGCCGGGGCGCCGGGCATGGCGCGCGGCCCTCCCCGCCCCGGGGCGGGGATTTCGACCCCGCCGTAGGAAAGCGCAGGGCACCAGCCATCACCCCAGCCTGGCGTGGGCCGCAGGCGCCCCGCTGGGTGTCGTGGGGCCGGGCCCGGGCCTCTCGGCACCGCCCGCTCTCCCGCCGGTGCTGCCGGCCGTCTATTAAAAACAAATTTTAAAAGCCTTAAGCCGTATTATGATGGATACCCTTTATTATTAAAGCTGGGAGCGTTTGTAGGGACCTCGCTTACTCTTGATCGCTTTAGAGAAAACATTTCGATGTAGATAAGAAAGAAATCGGTTTAGTTTGTGCGGCCCCCCCCCAGTTTTTTTTCAGTCCATTTTACTTCCTGGTTCTCTTTAACAGAGTGCTGGAGTGTCTGGGGAGGGAGCTTGATGTTGTCATGTATTTCTGTTTGTCTTAAATTCTAGTTTGCTTAGTATTATTTGTTATCAGGTTCGGAGTTTGGTGATTTTCTGTTTGTTTGGTTGATGTGTTTTTTTGAGTTTTTTTTTTTAAAGGGGGATTTTAATAGGGGTTTTAATAATTTTAATTATTTGGGGCTAATTCGACGCAGGTAGCGTCCCGCTGAAGTGTGCGCCGCACGCAGAATATGCGCCCGTCACCCGAGACGTGGGTAAGGCTGGGCTCCTCCAAGGAGAAGCGAATGCCTGGACTCTTGGAACGCTGAATCCTGCAGTTATCTTAGCTGCAAAAGTAATTAAACTTGGTTGTTTTTCTTCTCATTATACTGGCAGAAAATAAGAGTGGGAAAATGTCACTGAAACAATTAAAACTGGCAGTGAAAAATAAGAGGGTTTTTTTTTTCTTTCCCATACCTCCAGCATAGTTACATTTATAACTGAGTATGTGTCTCTTGTGGTCTCGATTACATCCTGTGTTTTTAGCTGGCAGCGTTTCCTCTGCAGAGGCCCCGTTCTATATGCCAGCATACGTTTCTGTGCATATTAAAAGAACAGACTCAAGATGAAATAGTAAATGAAACTACGCTTCCCCCCCCCTCAAAAAAAAAGTGGGTTTTTAATACTAATGCTTGGAACAAAACAAGAAGCGGTATGTCTGTCATCGTGTTTCTTTTCATAAAATCAGGGAGTGTGCTAGCTTTGCGTTGTCAAAGAAGGTTGAGCAATTCGTGTAAGTCATCAAATGCGTTACACAGACCTTTCTGCCATTCTTTTATATTTAAATATTTGAAGACTCTATTTCCTCAGTAACATTTTCTGGAAGTGGAGCTTGGCTTCTCCAGAGGATTCTGTATTTCAGAATCAGGATGCAAATCCTCACCTCCAGAAACGTCTCTTTTTTTCAGTTTGCATAGAAATGTTTTTGGAACAGTGAACTCTGCTAACAGCTGTATTCAATCTTGAGTAAAATCACTTCCTGAAAAAAGTGAAATTAAACTTAATATACAAGCTTGCTTGGAATATAATACCATGGAGTTAGGGAACTTTGTGATTATGAAACCAAATCCATTCACCCTGCTGAGGTAATTTCTTGTAAATTGTACACTATGGAAATCTTTAATCAATGTCAATGTTTTTAAAGCTAAAATTCATACGTTTCAAATGTGCTTTTTATTTCCCCTCACCCAGAGAGTGTATTAATTTGCTGGGTTTGTTTTTGTTGTTTTGGGTTTTTTTTTTAAAAAAAGAAGATTTTTTTGCTGCAGTTGTGCGAGGTGGGAGAGGAGAGGAGTTAGGGCATGAAGAATGGCACTCTTATCTGCCTTAAGTGTTTGGCATCATAAGTCCAGTCATGAAAATCATGAGACTGATTTTTAAAAAGACAGGTATTTAAAAGCTACATCTGATTCTGTAAAAAAAAATTAAAAATTCAAAAATCAGGCTGTTCTTCAGTTTAACACTGCGATGTTACACAGAAGGGGTGGGAGGTATGCTGTATTTTTTTATCTATTTAAGATGAAATGTGAGATTCTGGATATAGTTATACTAAGATCCAAAGGTAGAAACCGAGCTGGCATGCGTACTGGTAAGTGTCACTCTTGTGGTATAGACTAAAACCATGCAATAATGCTCAGTTTGCAGCCAGACATAAGCCATTGAAGCTGAAACCCACCTTGCGGCGACTACACTGCTCAGGGTACATGAGCTTCAAAGGGCAAAACAAAACCAAAAGCATCCACGTACTGAAGCTGCATGTTAAGAGTTCTTGACATAAATCTGTCATTCATCTGACTTCAGGATCCAGGACTTCAAAACAAGACCAAAAAGAACAACGCATCAAACCCAAATTGCCCAGTTGTATTTCAATGTTAAATAGAGGAATAGAATGTTTAAATCTTTACAGGGGCTGACCAGCTGAGTCAGTCATTGGGGCACTGCAGTGAAGTCCTGCCTTAGTTGGTACCTAATTCTATATGTACCTAAGGAAAATATATTTTGCATATATTTCTGCATTTGGTAACTTGGAAGCAGAATATAAGGGCAAAGATTTGAATTTGGCTTTCTTGTATTTGGGATGAGTGCCATAGCCACAGGTTACAGAGTCTATTCCCCTTCTTTCTGATTAGCATTTCATTATTTTACATAAAACTGTGACCGCGTTGACAGCAGAAACTGAGAGAGATGCATTCCCGAATGCTCCAGGCAGCAGGTGCTAGGATGGGGTGCAAGTCCCAGCTCCAGCTTAAATTTGGGGCTCTTGTTTCCCCTGGGATGTTCCAAAGGTGTGTTTCTCCCTGCAGCTCCTCGCATGTATGGTTTTCTTCTGAAGCATGTGTGGTTTCTCTTCCCTTTCCCTTTACTCATGGCATGAGTAACCTAAGGGCCTACCTTGGAGCAGGAAATTCCAGGAGGGGGAAGGCCACCTACGATGTGCTACAATAGCTAGCCAAGTGACTGACAAACTGCCATTTGACTTCTGCTGTCAGCTTTAAAGAGAAACCTTCCTTTCAGCAGGAGTTTTGCTTTAAAATCAAGTTTCGCTTCCTGATTTGCCAGGAGAGAACAGAAAAAAAGTCATCTGATACATTGTAAACCACTCTAAATTCTAAAAAAGTTAAATTTTGTGTAAGCGTTGACCTTTTGGGCTGTATTTAGCTGACAAAGCATGTGCAAAATTTCTCCTATGTGTCATATTGTGGAGTCAGGAAAGTAAAAAAAGGTAAATGTTTTAACTCTTAACCCCTATGTTCATAGGCACACTTCTCATTTGATAAGGACAGTCTTTAACTTTAGTAATATTTGCTATTTTTATGATTCATCAGTCTAGAGAACTTTCAGGGCAATTATCTACTGTGAAGTGGTAGGGTTCGCTTACTGGTTTATATGCTATTTTACTTTATTTTCGGATTATCTGTATTTTTCTGTGCAAAATACAGATTTAAATTGCAGTAATGCAACAGACGGCTCATTGCAGTACAAATACTTTTGTACAAAAAGTATACATTGGAAGTTTTCTTTTAATGCAAATCACAATAATTGCTTTCACCCCACTTGAGCTCTGTTATGGCTCTTGGGGAAGCAGAGTATACCTTAGGGCTTCGGCTGCTTTATGGTTAGAACGCCGTATTTTAGTTGGCTTTCTTGTAAAATGGAGATGATATACTCATCTTTTGGATGATAAAGCCCTCTTGGGAACAAAATTAGTTTCTTTCTTAGCATGGTTTCTCATTATTTTATCCAAATTCATATAACTAAAATTAAAATTCTGCCCACCCCAAACAGTTTTTTCCTTTTTACCACCAACAAAAGAACTGAGCATTTTTTCCATTCCTTGTCCAAATTGTTAAGATGCCCCTGAGGTCCTTTGTTTACAGTGTCTTCTCATTCTTTTTTTCCTTGACATTCTCCCCTCCCTCCAGCAGTGAGATACTAATTAAAGAGAGGACACAGTGACCCTGGGTTGTTTAGAAGTCACAGGGGAGGGGTGGTGACACAATGACAAAACCATCCCTGCAGGAAGTAATCAGGCCGGAGACCCAGCACAATACTCACTTCCATCACCTGAAAAACCCTTTCAATTTGAAGAACCAGCCCAGAAGCAGATTTATTTTCCCTTTAATAAAGTACCTTCACTACAAACAAAGCCCCGGTGTCTCTGTGTGTCACTCTGTTTGTTTAACGGAGTTATTATCCAAGTGCTGTTTTTTCTTAAACAACTACTGAAAAATATTTCTCTTAGTAGAGTTTGTAAAGTAAAAGCGGGATTAATAATATAACATGTTACCGAATATCATCTACATTTGTCTTTAATTTCAAGGGAAAAGTAGTTGATCAGCATGATATCATCCAGCAAGATTATGGTCTTATCAGTTATATATGAGTTTCGCAATATTATTATGGCGCTCATTACTTAATTACTATCTCACTGATACTTCGCAAGCACCTAGCGACAGAGAAACCCAGGATTCGTTCCAAATTAGATTTTGTAAATGGGACCAAGAAAAAAAAAAAAAGGCATCCCTTTGGATTCACACCTGTGAAAACAGGGTTTGTGTTTATCCAGACCTCTCCGCTGCAGGGCATTTCCAGCCTAAGGTAAAGGCAGGGTCCTGCAGCAGGCACTGCCCGCTCCCAGGCAGCATTCTGCTGGCAAAGCCCGGGAGACTCCCTGGATATGTTAGTGCAGCCAATTAGATAAATCAGCAGGCTCTAGCCCTAGCATAGCACTCTGTCCTCGGTGTTATCTGCACGGTTTTATCTTGTGCCCATAAAAGAATCCAGCTGATTGCAGTAGCTATCCGCTTGGGCTGGCCTGCGTAAATCAGATTGCAGTGTTGGAAGTCAGCAACATGATACCTACCATTCCTGTTGAATACATGGAAAAAAATAAAAAAAAAATGCCACTGTCTGGGAGCTGGATCAAACTGCAGACAAGATGCGCTTTAAAATGCATAATTAAGGGATTTTTTGATTTTTATCTTTGTGGTTTTTTTTTTTTTTAGCAATTAAGAATGAAATCAGCTAGGAGAAACATTCAGAAGAGCCCTGTTTGAGGCAGAGAACACCGTTGTGTCTTACTCCGCAGCCTGAACAAATCATTGTCTTCCTAAAAATAATCTCTTAGCTCTGAGGTTTTTGTTTGTTTGGTTTTGGTGGTGGTGGTATTTTTTGTGTATGTGTGTGTTTTGTTTTTTTTTTTTTTTTAAATTCTTGGAGGTATGGTGATACCTGGAAAAACTGTAAGTCTTAAAAAGCCAATTTCAGTATCAATCTGTGCAACAAACTTCACACTTAGTGAAACATTTTATCTTCAGCCCAATTTAAAGTCCAAGTGTAACCTGAGTACTGTAGACACTGTATCACTGAGTTCTGGGCATATTAACGTGCCTTTCACTTTCAGTGTTAAGGGATGTAAAATAATATGACTACAAAGAAGTTGTTTATATATATGTATTTTCAATTATTCTGCAAAATCTTTGATTATACCAATCAAAAATATCCTGATCAAATGTAAGGATTTACGTAAGAGTAGACAGTAGTGCTGCACCAGAGTTTTGGTAGCATTTGTTCTGTAAAGGCTTTTTTTTTACTCTTATTTTTTAATGGCCTACTGATGGCTCAAAAACGGAAGGCGCTGTCAGTTTTGATCAGCGAGCAGCCTTGTGTCTTCAGGAAGACACTGTGCCCCAGCACCCTAAACCAGCCTGAAAAACCGGATCATGTCCTTCCCTGCAGTGACTCTGTGACCCTTCGCACCTACCCGGAGCGTGAGCTGGCTCGTGGGGCTAGAGACCCGCCAAGTTATTACTGCCGGGGCAACAGAAAAAAGCTAAAAGCGTCAAAACCTAACGCTGCGATCCCGTTATCATTAATGCCAGACTTGTGCCCTGTGGGACTGCTTGGCTGGGCAAGCGTGATCCAGATCCGGGACACGAGCATCTGCGAGCGGCGTTTCTGCAGCTTGAGGCAGAGTGCAGCATACGGGGCTTATTGTCCGCCGAGGTGGTGCGGTGCCCGCAGCCTCCCACCGCCGGTGCCCTCTTTTCTCGCTGAATGCAGGCAGGGTGTCACCAGCTCCTGAGCCAGGCGGGCTCCCGGCACCACTCAGGGAGCAGACTCGGTGTCTCTGCTGCGGCAGGCTCTGCTGGGGGTTGAGCAGCGGTGACCAGCATCCTCCAGGGTGTTGGCTTTTTGGGTGTTTGGATTGTTGGTGAGAAGCCAAGAGAGGCGTGAATGCAGTGACTGTCCGAGGGAAAGAGCCTGCTTGAAATGGGAGCACCGACATTTTGGGTGCCGCTGGGGAGCGTGATGTTGCAGTAGAAAGGAGACCAAAAGGGACTAAAAATTGCCTCAGTCTGGGTAATCTTCAGTTACAGAGCAGTACAGATGTTTGAGACTACGATGAGGCATACATAATGCTGGACTAAAATTGTCACCTTTCAAAAATATGGGAAAAAAATATGACATACAGTTTGTTTTTTAAGTAACTTTTGCCAAGGAGAGCCCACTTGTGCCGAGTACTCGCTGCATCGCATTGTGTGGCTAGTGCAGCTTTGATTAGTAGAGAGTTTCCTAAAACTTGATTTAGTATCTCAGGGAATCACAGCACAATCGATCCAGACCAAAAAGTATCAGCCAGTGTTCTTGACATCACTGTTGGTTATTGCGCTGCCCATTTGACTGGATTGTTATTGTTCGGATTCCTTTCTGGTTTTGTAATGGCTGTATTTCACATTAAAGTTCAATGGTTTAATTAAGGAAATGACTGAATAGGAAGTTACTGTAACCATGATTTCAGCTTTTAAAGAAAGATTTGCTGTACACGTGAGGAAATATGTGAACTTAAGCCTTTTGTTAAATATGCACCATCTCCACTTTGTTTTTTAAACCGCTGATATTCAGCTGGGTAAATCACACCATTTTCCTTCTCTTTGTGGAGCTTTATTAATTTGTTTCCGAGCATAGAGTATATTGCAGTGTCTTTCCCTAAAGTATGGTTTTAAACAAAGATGATTTCATCTGCAAGTTTAATTGAGATCTGAAGACAAAACTGAGGACGTTGTGTGTTTGCAGATGTCTCTTGAAATGAAAATATTTTATGTGCTGCTACGTAAAACCCTAAGTAGCTGCTCGCTTTCAGTTTTGAGCCTGGTCAGGGCTCTGCAGTCAGGCTGCATCTCCACATCGCGTTTCCCTCAGCGCTTGGGTGGGATTTAGAAGTTCCTGCCTCTGTGCCCGGGTCCAGCCAAGTCTGTTACGTGTTACAGCTGCTCTCTACATCAGCACTGGGAAATCAACCCGTTAGGAAAAATATATATGTATATCTATAGATTTAAACTGTATCAGTTTACTTTTCCACTTCGTAGCACAGCTGCAATCCAGCTAAGGAGTGTGGTAATGTCTGCTCCGAAGGGTGGAATAAGTGGCTGGCATGGATGCGGAGAGGGAATGCTGGGGTGGGGAGAGATCTCTCTTAAATCAGATCTGATACAAAAGGAGTAGCAAGATCTCAGTGGAAAAAAAAAAAAAAAAAGGAGCTCACATCTACTCACTACAACAAGTATCCACTCTGCCAAATGGTATGTTTATTAGTTTGATTGGCTACCAAATAATTACAGCGGTACAGTAAATAGCATTAAGTACTATGCGTCATCTGAAGCCTGGAGTTTCTCAGCATGAAAAGGCATGACTTTTTTTTTTTTTTTTGGCCTTTTCAGTGTGTTTACTTTATAGTTTACAGTTCTTGAAAGGAGCAAGGAGCAGTCTAGTAGTCCAGTACTAGCTAAGATCCGTAGGTAGGAATCATAAAATAATTTCCATTGTAGGATGAGCTGCTTAGCAGGCAATCGACACTGACAATCAAAAAGTAACTGGTAGTTAATGAGAAGCACGTTGCCTGGCTGTTCTAACGTTTTAACAAAGGACTTCTAGCACAGTTTTGATTCAATTCTTGAATTTTATCAGCTAAACATAATAGAAAATCAGTAATTAGGCAATTTTAAGCATTTAAACCAACTGTAACTGAGGAATCTAAACTATAGATTATAAGAGGATGTGTTATTTCAAATGGAAATGTTATGGTAATACATTCTAGAATTAACCTTTCAGTTAATTTAAAACTGCCTGCCTTTTGTTTTGTTAAAAAAATTAAGGGTTGTCTGCATTGGTGACATTTCAAAGACTTAACCTGATTTTTAAAAGGAAAATAAACAGTTTTTTTCTGTATTCTACAATGACACGAGGAAAAACTACAGTGAGAGAGCTCAGCATGAGATACTTTGCGTGATTCTGCTTTGCGTGATTCTGCTCAAATGGATTTGGGGTCAGATTTTGTGTGGTTTGATACAAGATGTGTAATTTATTGTTTAAATCTTTAAAATTAAGGCTCAGGTTGGAATTTATTTTGCAGTTTAAGTCGTTTATATCTCAAAGTTTTAGCATCTCCCATTCTTCTTTTCCATCCTGTGAGTAAGAAGAGTTGGGTCAAGTCTGCTGGTGTAGCCAATGCGTAGCCCACTGAATATAGTCACCAAGGGATTAATACAGTGCTCTGGCTTTTTTTCACTCTGGCCTAGTTCCTGCAAAATCATGTGCCTACATGATTTGCTCACATGAACCGTCATATTGCGTGTCGTCGCTAGGAAAAAGGGTTTATTCTTTCTCAAGTTACCAAATACTGAAGTAGATAAAAAAAAAAAAGCTACGGACCTAGTCATGTCAAAAAAGTGAATAATTTTCACAAGTTTTAGTGACTGGTGTCAGCAGCCTGCAGTTGAAATCAGTATTACCACATAAGGGTATTTCGTTACTCGTGCCTTTTGTCAGTATGTTTGTAGTTGATTTTACAATGCTCCTTTTTCTCCAGGTAGTGTCACTAGATTGGGTACATGCAAGCGCAGAAGTTAATGCGTATGCTTAAATGGTCTGAGGCAGTGTTGGGAACAACCCTTCTATGGAATGAAGTAGCAACTTTAGTGGAAATATAGTGAACAAAGGGATTAAAATGGAAGCATTTAGGCATATTTAGATTTTCAACTTTCTTTTCATGTCTTTTAAATGGTGTCTGTAATTCTGATAAAAAAAAAAATCTTGAGTTGTGAAACAGTGGGCTCTACTCAGAAAACAATCTGAAATTTCTTGGATACAAAATGTATTTTTTCACTCTGCGCAGAATGTGATTTATATAACATCTCAGCTGACATGATCTGACATGTTTTTATGAATTCCTTTGCAAGGCAAAAATGCCTCTAGTTGCAATTTATAGTAATGAGACTGTCTGCTGTAAAGTAACTGATTACAATGAAGGTATAAGAAGCAAGCGTGTTTGCCTTTCCAAGCCATTAACCTCTCCTCGCTTCTAGAGTACCTACGCCGATGTTCTGCAGGGATGTTATCTGCGGGTCTCCAAAATCCATCTGTTTGTCCAAACGTAATTTCGTGTGTGCTTCACCAAATATAGTTGGATGGTATTTCAGACTGGAGTTTGGCCAATCGGGCTAAGTAATATATCTGACAGATAACTGTGAAAAATACAACAAACTCCATCTATAAATCTATAAACAAGTATTCACGTGAAAACTTCTCAATGATCTTTAAAATAATGAAGGCTAAATTGTGTCTGAGGGTCAAAAGCGATGTTATGATAGTACCCAGTTATCTTTATTATGTACTTCTGGATCACGTTAGGAAACAACTGGATCAGGTCCTGAAGCGGGTGGTTATTTACCTATTTCAATGGACAGGCAACAAAAACCTGATGTGCGTAAAAGGGTGCATGTTCCCATAGATTCATGTTAAAATACTATAGAGAAAATCATCCACCATTGCTTCCTGCTAGAAAAAGATCATCTATTTCCTCCTAATAAGTAGTCCTAGAAAGTTCCTGTAGCCATTTGCTGAAATCTTTTTTGTCTTAGAGCCCCGTTCAGCAAACGCTGCTGGGAGTTTTGCTCTGCTCAGAAATAAGCGCAGCAAGTTGTACTGCAGGCACCGAAACATTGTGAAGATCTGGTCCCTGGGGAGCTGAGTGCAAAATTCTTTTTGAAGATCCCAGAATGGAGAAAATCCTGACTATGCAGAGCCTCTGATGGAAGCTGCGGTAGTGGAAGATAGGGGAAGGAGTTGCCAAGGCAGTGGAGAACTTCAAAGAATGCTGGAACTGGGGGCGAAAGTTCAACCTAATTCTTGCGTTATCTGAACTTGCTCACCCAACTCTGTTGCAGTGCATCTGCACAAAATGGCTGGGATCTGTTTGAGGCAATAACCTCATTTTTCCCAAATCTGACTGTATGGTTAAAAAATGGTCGCCAGTGAAAAATGTTCTGAATACAATTCCGTGAGTTCCGTGAGACCCCTAAACGGAGAGAAGCCACCCAGCCAGCAGCCCCTGCTCCCACGGGGGGACACACCTTCCCCACCTTGCCTGCTCCCAGCTGCGTGCTCCTGCCACTTCACTTGTGATGGTCTTGTTAGACACCTTGGTGTCCCAACTCAGCCCCCTGTCATGGCAGAAAGAGAAGCGTAAAGATTTCTGCTGGGTTAGTGAGTTGGATCAGGAAGCAAAAGAAACAGAGGATCAGGCAAAGGGCTGGAAACCATGAAGCTCGGAGCAGGAAGTGGGAAAGGAGCAGAAGATTTCCTCCTTCTCAGCATCCCCGGGCAGTTAAATGCACTCAACAGATCAGAAAAGCACGGTGTAAGTGCTTTTATTCTGGGTGAAATCTTGGACCCACTGGTAAAGCTCCTATTGACCAAGCCAGGATTTCATTCCAGGTTTTATCTTTGATTTATGTTCACTGATATTGCTGAGCAGACCTGGGAAATATGGTTGGGCAGTATCTGATAGATACTTTGAATCCAACGCGAGAGAATGTGTTGAAAACAACTTTAGGAATCTATTTACCTAAATAAACATAAAACTTAATTATGATGCAATGAAATATTTTCTCACCGCGATTTGTGCTGCTACCAGCCTGTGACACTTATTATAGAACAATTAGTAAATAACTCTATGAATCACTCCCTGAAATAAATTGTCCTAGCCATCTTGATTAATTTACTGATTACTGAACATAAATATTCAGATCATCTCTGAATTTAAAATTACAGGAACTGAAATGATGAAGGTGAAGACACAGACTTGGGATAGCAATGAAGTTTCTCGCTGGTTTAGCCCAGAGTGGAAGTGGCAAACCCCCCCGTTTGCTGCCGATGGCTGTGTAGTGTGTCAGGAGATGGCCTTGGTGTTCTGCTCCTGCTTTTCACCTGTCTGTGGTGTGTCAGCCACATCCTGTACATTCAGCTATAGAATCCTATAGCCCTTGAGGGAAGGGCTGCATCAGCAGGAGCTACATCCTTCTTTCACCCCCGAGAGGCGGCTGCCGAGTGCCTGGCTGGTGGAGGGATCTCCTTGCCATGATGCTGAGTGCCTGGCTGGTGG
This sequence comes from Chionis minor, assembly GCA_013398295.1. Lineage (NCBI taxonomy): Eukaryota > Metazoa > Chordata > Aves > Charadriiformes > Chionidae > Chionis > Chionis minor. The sequence continues at coordinate 501,944 of VZSF01008269.1, read as the reverse complement.
AGCGATCTCATTGCCATGACCACTGGGCGGATGACGTTTGTGAGTGCTGAATTTACATGGGAGAAAGAATTTTCTTATTCCTAAGATGCGTCTGTTGATCATTTTATTCCGTGTTATATTGGCGGTGTGTAGGTGCTACAGATGTAACAAGCGCGCAATTTCAAAACTCAGAGGGGTAGAGCAGGCATTTTTAGGGGACAAACCCCAGTTTATAGCTTCTTTGGCAGACTGGAACCTGCAATACCTGTCAGAGATGTAAGCTACACCAGGTACCTCAGGAGCAATTCTCTCAAGGTTTATATGGATACTTTTATTTTAAAGATATTGAAAATGAGATAAGATTCAGACTCATTGTTGAATATTTGCTTAACTTCTGACACATGATCTTGTTCCTTCCTTTTGTAGTCTAAATTAGGTCATTATAATCAGATTGTGTATTATAAACAAATGTCTTTCTGTTTACATGTGATTATAAAACAAACTTGGAGGGTAAAGGCTATAATTTTGAAACAGATAAAATTTATACGTCCCTTTGAAACCTACATGGAAATTAGTTTCTCACACTCCAGCTGAGATGATGTAAATGGACACCAGTGAGCCAGTACAGTGTTGTCAGTGTACTCAGGAGAGTTTGAGCACCATAAAGACATTTGCAGGTCAGAAATTAGGTTAATTGACAGGGATGTGTATGAGGACAGCAAAAATTTGCACAGTGCTTGTCAGCAGGTAGAGCTGTGGGTTCCACACTTGACCACTAGTATTTGTCGAACAAACACAACAGGACTTCGTTCCAGGGAAAGGGGAAAAAAAAAACCAACCAAAAAACCAGGAAGAGTCATCTTAGGACAACGACATTGTTTGGAAAGAGCTGTGCTTTGTGGATTTGTTCCAAGATATCCACAGGTATACACCTACTGTACACAATCTCCGGTCTGGCTTGTCGCTCCTGCCAGCGTGACTGCTGTCTGCAGCAGAGGTGTGCGGAGCAGCATCTGCTCTGGTTTTTCCTCAGGTGTCCTTCCAGCCCATAGGTGGAGTGTGCAAGCCTGGTTTTGCACTAGTGACAATAACTCCGTCGGTTTTTTGGCATATCATATTTTAAATTACTTTTTCTGCCTTTTCCATAATGAACCGTTTTGGATATAGTGTCTGTTGCGATTCCAGCCTGCTCTTCATTGCTCGAGTACAAAATTTGCTTATAATGCGAATAGTGCATGTTTCATTCAAGGCTTCAATGTATACATCCTGTTTTATAGACATGGAAAGACCAGACAAGAGTTTGAATATTTTTTCCCCCCTAACTGCAGAGTACTGACAAATCTGAAGGTACTTCATGGTTAGATACCAAGAAAACAACACACAAAGGAATAAAATTTATGTCTGGCTGATTTTCGATCAGGCCTTCCACTCTAGCCGCTGCGCAATGATTTATCTCTTCAGTGTCATTAACTGTTCTCAATCTTTAAACATATTTTAATTGTAGGAGTCTTTTCATTTCTTTTCTTTCTTATTTCTAAGATTCTAGTAAAATAGTAACCATTCAGGCCTGGCCCACACAGTGAAAAATTTCCTCCAAGAAAATCCAGCACACCAAAATTGAACGCGTTGTGGCTAGAAAGAGCTTCTTTTCTGTTGGCAAACCAGCAGCTATAACCCTACTTTAGAACCATACTAATTCTGAAGTTTTAGGAAAAAATACTTGTGTATTTCCAGATTTTGCTTTATCTTTTATTAACATTTGTATTGAAATGTAAATATGTGAAATATATTAAAAATCAAACAGCTGTATAGAGTCATTGTTTCCTGGAAAATGCCAAATATTTTTGCTGCCTTCTTCTACTGCTTCATAAATTTATTCTGCCCAAAACGTAAAAAATACAGTCAAGAAAGTGTGTTGAAACAGCGAGCTCTTCTTAGTAGTCTCACTTAAAACAGAAATATGTTTTAATATAATGATGAACATCTTCCCACATAGTTAATAACAAAGCAGAAAAAACAATATACTTTGTCATTTCAGACAGAATTTATTATTTTGTTCTACAATAAATCTGGCAACTGTTTACAGACTTTGACTGCTTTATAGTTTCAAACAAGTGTCTGGCAACATTATCAAGCTAATGGCAGAATTCAGCTATTTTAGAGCCATTTTAGTTAATTCCACAAATCAAGATGGGGTTTTGTCCTGTGTTTTAATTACCAATTATCAGTGGCCTCCTTAAATTCCTGTTATGTAGTGATCCATTACAGTAATTCTGTTTCATACTTGTGCTTCCCAGAATATACCGGGTATATTTAGGAAAGGGGTGTTTGCTTGATGGTGGAAATACTTCTATAAGGAAGTCTCTTGTTGTGGCTTTCAAAGAATAAATAATGCATTCCATAATATAAAATGCTGACATGGCATTACCAAGAGATTGTGTTGCGCTCTATGTTCATATTCTTAACACTAGTCATCAGTGAAGGAATGGCAACAATTACTTATAATTGTGCAATTTATAAAGTGTCCTTCCAAGAACATTTAAGGAAGCATGGAAGGAATGAACTGCAAGCGAAAATGAATAGGAGGAGTCAAAACATGTCATGGGAGGCACAAACCCGGTGGCCACAGCAGGGGCGTTCTGTGTTCGCTGAAGGGAGCAGAGGCCTGTTTCTTTTTCCACAGAGAGCTGTTGGATTTAAGGGAAAAAACCTCCACACTAGAGGCGATGGGAAAATCAGAGGCAGGTTGGAGGATTCCCAGAGAGAATGAGCTGACGGGTTCGAATTAAAAGAAATCTGTTATAGTGACTGTGCACAGGTATTTTATAATTACTGATAAAATGGCATTTATCTTTTGTATTTTAATCTAGAATATAAGTAATAAGTAAAAATGGTACATCTGGAAAGGATTATTTTTCTTCCCCTTGGTTGCGATCGTCATGGAGATTCTTTTCTTATTGTTGAATATATTCCTGTGATTATTTTGAAGACTGCATTCTTAAACAACAGCTTCTCGTTTGTGCAATACCTTTCTCTTAGTAGGCAGTATATTTCTGCAGAAGTAATTTTTTCTTAATAATTTTCTTTTTCTAAAAAAAAAGAAAATTTACATAAGTTATTATCTAGAAAGAAAGCATTTTGCATGTTCATGGCATTCTTGTGTCTCATTCCTACTGATGTTTCCTTCTCGTCCTTATTTAGCAAGAGACAATTTATTTTTTCTGTTTGGGAATACTTAAATAATAGTTAAAACAATTAATTATGAGTTTATTTATCTCAAAAGGAGCTTCCCATGTAATGAACTTTATTCCTTTGGCTGTTACAAATGCTTTTCTCGCTTTCAGTTCTGAATAGATGAATTTAAGCCTAAAATTAAAAATCTGCTTCTGTACAATATTTAGCTTCCCATACCCCATTATTAACACTCTTCAGGAAATGCTTAATACCTCTCCAAGTTCAGCCCTGCATGCTGTTTCCTTGGCTTGCGTAGGGTATTTCAAAGTATTTTTGCGTCGTCGTGGCTCAGCCTCCTGCCTACTCTGGTTTGTATCTTTTGACAGGTGACTGGGCGTGAGGAAAGGATGGACCCTCAAGCAAGGGAGTGTTGTGGTGGAAAGCCCGTAGGTCTGCTAGGTCCTGTCAAGGTGGGGAAATGAGATGCCCATAATCACTTCTCCACTAATGGGTCTTCAGGAGGCCCCGAAGCAGCCGGGGGAGCAGGGTTGTGAGGAAATTCAGGAGATCCAATCTGGACTCGCAGGGTTTTGCAGTAGACTGAGTTTCCCTTTTAAAGCCGATCCAGGGCTTGAGGGACCATCTGTCCCACAGAGGCACGGAATGCCCTGAGGGGAAATAGCTACTGCGGTTGAATTTTGAGATAAATAAGGGAAGCCATGGATTTGATTTAGAACAGAAATGGTAAAGTAGCGGCTTGAATGTGCAGGACTGCTTTTAAAATAATGGCTTAGTTTTGCCAGTCTGCTATTTGGTAAGACTGATAAACACTACTAGAAAGATTCTTGAGGACTTCCAGTTGTCTCCAGGTTTTCAGAGAAATCTTTCTTTCTGTATTTACCCAGTCTCTCTGCAAACCTAAATTTCTGAACTGTACGTAAAAAAGCCCAAACAAAACATAATATGGAATTACAACATTGTAGCTCCAAAATGCATCAGATCTGCTCAGCAAGTTTTCCTTATTTCTAAATAAGCAACTCTGCGTAATTTAAAGCAGCTCTGAACATAATTTATACAGAGACTTAGATCTTCTTAGACCCTACGGTCACCTTTTTCCCTCAGGATCAAAATGAATTGCTCATTTGTAACTGTAGGCAGCAAGACGCCTGGCTACCTGCAAGTCTGTTCACACCTGTTGTAACACAGTTAATAATAAAGTCCTTGAAAATATGATTTAAATTATCACATCTTTATACATTTTATAGATTAGGTGCCTCAGTTTTGGGGTTGCTAAATGAGTAAGACTGAAGCTGTTCTTTGCAAACAAGGTGTGCTTCTTGCATCCCAGAAAATATGTAGGGGAACTGTTGCCAGTGTCTTGAACTGGTGTATCACTGTACGTCTACTGAAAAGTCCAGGGCATTATCTCGAGCCTCATCAACTTAATCTCAATGCAAGGTTTTACACAGAAATCATTTTGCTTATGTTCTGGAGTAAGGACAAAGCAGCATTTTCATATGAGCACAGGTTCAGCTTGGCAGGGACCTCAGGGGATCTCTGCTCCAACCTCCAGCCCAAAGCTGCATTAGCGGAGAGATCAGGTCGGGTCGCTTAGGGCTGAACACACTCTGGTCTTGAAAATGTTCAAGGATGGAGACTGCACAGTCTCTCTGGGCAATGCCTGGCTCTCCTTACGTCCAGTCAGAAATTCTCTCCTTTCAATTTAGCTCTGCTGTCCCCTTCCCTCCAGCCACACTCCTGTAAAGAGTCTGGCTCTGTATTCTTGATAACCTCATCACAGCCATTGGGAGGCAGCTCTTTGCCTGTTTGAGGCAAAAATGGAAACAGTTTGCTCAAGTCTGTTAAAAAGAACTGGAAATGTTGATAGGTAGATTAGCACTTAGAATAGGACATCAAGGTTCTTTTCCCAGAAAATTCTGTAATGTGGTTTTCTTTAACAACAATAAATAAGCCATATCGTTTGATTGTGATCTGGTAGACGTTTACAGCATTATATTTGTTGTTGTGTGTTTTCCTAATGCGTTAGGAAAGGGAGTAATGGTAACCGAGAGAAATGTGTCGCATACTGAATCCAAGAGGGGGAAATCCCAGTCTGAAGAGTGGATAGAGACGTGGCGGCAGAGAGGGCAAGATGGCAGCGCTACAGATACTGCTTTGGAATATTCTTGAGTGCCTTCCCTGGAATGACAGTGACTGCGAACAGGCCCAATCGAGCATATAGTGTTTACATCCCTCCAGACTCTTCCCTGGGGGATGGGGCAGGAAGAGGAGAGGGAAGGAAGCAAGGGATGATTGATGGGTTTTGAAAAGCTCTTCCCTGCGAGGGGAAGGTGTGGTCACTCCACGCATCTCCAGCTAACAAAGCCCTCCTGTAGGTGTAGCAGAGGTAAGCTTTGTCACCCCTTTGGTGACCAGAACACTGTGCAGAAAAATGTTGTTCCTATTTTTCATTTGGGAATACAGATTTAAGCAGGAGAAGTTGCCTGTCACCGTTACAGTTTATACTGCTTTAAGACAGTGTTTCAGCACTGAATCTGATTGTGTCATCTGCGACCATGGGGCTGTAATAAGACTGGAGCACAGATCGCCTACTGTATGGAGTACATTTTGGGAAGGCATGAGCACACAGCTACAATTCTATCAAATTAAGCCACAGGTACATGAGCATATTAAGCCAGTATAATCTGGTACTGTTGCCAAAACAAGCAGTCATATCCACCCTCTCACCCCTGCCTATTTTCACTCCCATGCTACCTCCTCCATTACGCTGGCACAAAGCAGCAGCACAGCCACACACTGAACCAGACAAAGGAAATGATCTGGAAGGAAACTAACCTGATCAGAGATTTTAAAAAAAAAAAAAAAAAAAGTTTCACCCAGAATCAGTTGCTGAACCATTGCTTTTTTTTCAGCAGTGACGCCAACTGATGTTGTCAAGTGGGCATAAGGCTACAGCCTTAGCCAGACCAGGGAATATGAATTTAGCCTAGCTTTAAGCCTCTGTGCTAACTTTATGCCCGCAGTGGAAATCCAAATGATCCATGAAGTTAGGGTAGTACAGACAGACGGTACCTGATCTGGCGTAAAGCCTGCCAGTACAAATTTATTCCATCAGACATTTTTCAATGGCAGTGATCAGCGTGTGGCAGCAGTGCTTTTCACCCAGTACTATCAGCCCTTAAACTTGTGTTATCAAATCAAGGCCAAACTGAATGAGATCCATCTTAGGACTTGAAAGAGGAAAAAGAAAAAAGGAAAGTTCTGCAGAATGTAGTTCTGCCGAGTGACGGTGCCTTCTTACTGTTGGCTGTACCCAAATGGGCTGTGCTCCATGGTGGCAATGCATTAGGCTACCAAAATATTTGGTGATTATTTCTAGGAAACTGAGTAACTGAAGACTATGGGGTTTGTAAATACTAGCATTGTCAAATGGCACCACGTTACTTGGCTTTTCAGTAATGAACTGAATTCAGAGATGAACCTGGCAATTTGTTGTTTCTTCCCAGCTGTTTCCTACTGTCATGTTTGTGTGTGTGAGATTAGGGCCGCGGTATTGTCAGAAACAGGAAGAGAAACCAAAAGGTGCCTGATGACGCAGGCCCATACCAGAAGGTCTTCTGCAGTGTCGCCACTCAGAAACTCCCTGGCTTGACAGAACCATAACTCTGGACTTCTTAAAAACTAGATTACCAGCATCGCTGGGTAATGTAAATGTAATAACGTAAACAACGCAGAGTAACAGCGAGGGAAGCTGGAAACCCCTTTTCTCCGCCTGTCCTGGTCTTGTTGCCTGAGAACTGTAACGTTTCCCAATTTCGCGAGGAAAATCAGCATTTCCCTCCGCTTCCCAAGTAGTGCCTGGAGGCATTAATGAGGGCTTTGCCCGGATGTTCCTCCCCCCTCTCCCCATCCCTCATCAAGAAAAACTCGAGAGTCAAAACCTGCGATATTTATTGCGCTCAGAGGGGGTCACCCCTGCAC
>VZSF01008269.1:474640-494597 GCA_013398295.1 Chionis minor | reverse complement strand
CCCCCCCGCCCCCGAGGTGCTGGGGGAGGAGTGGGGAGAGAGGTGGCGACTTGCGTGAGTTGCAACTTGCCGCCTCGTAGCTTCTCGAGAGCTGGGATTTACAAGAAGAAACTTTTTTTTTTTCCCCCTTTTATATATTTGCTTTTTTCACACCCCCCTTACCCCCCCCCGCAAAAAAAAAAAGCCGCGCCGTGACCTTGCTGAGTGCCCGAGCGGCCTCCGCCGGGTGACCTTAGCGGCCGGGCGGCGCGGAGCGGTGCGGGGCGGTGCGGGGCGATCGCGGGCCCTGCTGGGCTCGGCAACAAGTTAAAAAAGGCCCCGGTGTTGCAACACGGGCCGCAAAGCGAAACTTTCGGGCTGGATGTTTTTTCGCTCGGCGTGACATGAGCGAAAGGATCGCGGCGCGTTGGTTCTTTCAAACAACCCTCCGCGAAGCCTCCGCCGAGCTTCAGGCTTGCCCCTTCCCCCCCCCCCCCCTCGAGGNCCCCCTCCCCCCCCCCCCCTTGACGTGCACAAGGGAAATCCTGTGACATTTTATGGGCAAGACCGATCGCTCCGATAAGCTCGGAGCACTCGAATCTATGGAGCTGTACTGAAAGAGGTATTTCTTTGTTTGTTTGTTTAGTCGCTGGAAATAAAATAGTTGAAATAGCTGCGTTACAACCTCGCTGGGCCGTTGTCTCTTTGGCTGCACTTTGTACTTTTATCCCCCCCCCCCCAAACTTTGGCGTTAATGTTACGTTATTTACTGCGAAGCGTGTTATTTTTCATTGACCCTTTGATTAAAAAAAAAAACAAAACCAAAAAACAAAAAACACACCCCAAAACTAGAAAATCTTAGTTCTTAAGTTCATCGGAAAGTGTGCTGTGTGTTTGTGTGCCAGAGGGTAAATGGAGTAGAGGTCACTGACAAGCTCCCGGCTTGACAAAGCATGCCAAAAATACTATGGCAGGCTTCTTTCCAGGTGAGGAAAAATCCTTCCGCGGCTGCTGCCCTTAGCAGCTCAGACGCGGACTGGGGCGGGTTCGGTCAGCGATACTGGGGGAATTGGCCTCTTTTGCTCGGGGTCGGGATTTATTAAGGGCAGAAATAGCAGAGCGGCTCCCCCGGCCGTGCACGGCCAAGGCTTTCACAGAAGGAACGGGGAAACGGGCTTCCAAATTACGAGCTCCGGGCGCGTTGTCGGGGCGGCGCGGGAGCTGCGTGGCTGTCCTGCGCGACAGTGAAAGTTGGGCGCTCGTGTTTTCTTGACGCTCAAACAACAACAACAACAAAAAAGGGCTATTTCCTTTCTCCTCCTCCCTTATTTCATAGAAATATCTTTTTTGATAAGAATCGCTGGCGCGTTATCTCAGCAGCACTCTGCAGATGCTGCCTAACAGTGCCTGGAGTTATCTTGGGATCTTGTACTCGAAGTGTTCAAGTCCCTGCATAATAAAACATGCTTATTGTGTGCGCTGGTTTGAGTTTGTTTTTAATAAATGCCCTGGATCCGCCCACGCTGATGATCCCGTCTGGTGCTCCTGCGTGCTTTAGAAACGAAGCCAATTTATTAGGTACCGATTTTCTTACCCTACCTGAAAGGTCCATTAATGAAGGAAAGGGTCCCCTGGGGCCGGCGGTGCTGGCCGGGGCTTCGGGCAGGGTGTCCGCGGGGGCGGAGGGGAGCGGAGCGGAGCGGAGCGGGGGGCCTGTGGCCGGCCGGGTGGCGTTTGCCTGCGGATGGGAGTTCGCCCGCCGGTCTGAAGCGGGCTGATAAGATGCTCTTCTTTTCACAGCGCGCTCCTCGGCTTCAAAGAGCTCAAAGGGCCGGCTGAATCGGAAAAACAAACAGACCCCCCCTTTTTTTTCCCCCCACTAGGCAGAGAAAGAAATGAATGGCGGGGCATTATGTGGGCTTAAGACCCCGGGTACCAAAGGTTTCTTTTGTTGGTGTGTAGCCATTCTCCGCTCAAACGCTTCCTACACGAGGAGCCGGGCCTGCGCCTTTCTCTGTTTAAGTCCATGGGAAACTCCTATTAACTTCATTCATGTCGACTAAGGTCGCTTAAAGCTTGACTTTCTGATCTCCCTTTCACTCAGACTTCACCTGCAGGGGTGAGCCGATGTCAGGCAGTGCTGAAGAGGGTTGCAAGCCTCGTTTTTCGACTCTTGGTAATTAAGAATAGTCCGGCTGAAGTCTCTGCGTGCTCTGCGTAACCCGTGTTCAAACAATTGAGTTATAACTGTGCTTTACTCTGAGGCACTAGGTACTGTTAGTGTAGGAAAAGTCGTCCGCCGTCATCCCTAAAAGGAGAAATTAGATTTCCTATGCTAACAGCATGTAGTATATGAAGCTGAAAAAAATTTAAGCGACTTAAAAATGAAACTAAAATCTTCCAAGTAGCCTATAGGTCTCCATTAGGGTTGTAACATATGTGATATCAGGGTAGCGTAAGAGCACTTCGGCTTTAGTATTTTCCTGCTTCATTTTTAAGAGTCTATAACAGATTCAGGTGAAAAGGTGAGTGATTTATTGGTAAAGGGCAAGGCAATACTCTCTTGATTTATTTTTAAGGCACTGTAATGTAATGTGAAATTCTGCCTTCATTTAAAACACTGATAAAGTCCCAGTTAGGTACACTAGGTCCAGAGCTTTACCCACACTCTCTTTTTGTTTTCCCAAAGAACTTAGTTTTGTTTTATAAACGAATCTGTGCTTACAGCATTATGCTTGTTATCTGCTGTATCTATTTCAGTGAGTATCTCAGGCATGTAGGAGCCAGTCGACATCCTCACTTTCAGGTCAGATTTGATTGGGTGGTGCCTAATCTTTTTCTCTCTTTTACAGTACTTGTAAGAATGCTAAAATACAGTCTCTGAAGTTGTATTTTCAAAAGGATTTCCTGCATTATGGCCAGACAGGCATACTAAAAATACTCTTAGCGGGTTTAAAAGTTAGATGTTGCTTAAATGAGTGGCAACTCATCTGAGAATTGGCTTGAAATGCAGATTCAGGTCTAGCTACAGAACGAAAGCCATACAGTATCTGCAGTAATAACCTATTGCAATGCTCACAGCCATGCCTCTTATCTGAAAAAGGTAGGCGTAAGCTAATATTTTTACTATCGAGGTTACTCAAGCTATGCAAAGAATGCACGTGTGTGTATCCATAATGTGAAGGAAACAAAATGACATACAATATCCTGCTTAATACAGGCTTGCTTAGCTCTCAGTTTGTGTGTGCTGAGAACATGATTCTCTGTCCCTCCTCCCACTTTTGCTATTCTCATGTAAATCGGGAGGCGCTCCTCCGAAGTAAATATTTCTACACTCCGTAAAATTATCGTAAATGGAAAATGAGGCTTTCTCCTGCCATCCGCTCCTTGAATCTACAGAGCTAGTGCAGCTATTTGATTAGGGATTTTTCAATGGCTTTGTGCAGGGAGGTTTCTCTGCTCTCAGGTTTCTCGAAGAGGAAGCCACGAGCAGCTCTGGAGGCCTGGGATGGAGGCGAGCGTGGGGTCCCACCTACCCCGGCCTGGGTGCTCTGGAAGCCCAGTGTGTCTGTGCCTTTTAACAGCTTTGCCCAGTAACAGTGGTTCTTGTTACCTTTCCAGTGACTGTAATGTTTATCTTGCCAGTGTAAGGAGATTTACATAGTTTGCTGCTTTTGAGCAGATTAACAGGGCGTAGCTGCACGTGAGGAATTTAACACTGATTTGGTGTTCGGCCTGAGTAAGGAGAGACATACAAAGCTTTTCATTAATCTTTTCATGCAGCTCTGTTAACATCAAGTGCCATGTCGCAGGTCGGGTTTTGTTAAAAGTTGAAGACTAGAGTGGGTTTCTAATGATGGTTAAATGAAGAAAGCCTTTGCCAACCTTAGGCTAAAAACGTAGAATAGCTTTTCGCTCTCTCTCTAGGTTTAACGTATCAAGAAGCTACACCTGTAATCCTACTTTATTATTTCCCAGTTGGCGCTGTGTGTGGTGTCTGTGTGTGTGAGAAGGAACCTCATTAAACTTGCAAGACCTGGGCATGGGTCATAACTCAAACCAGGCAGCTCCGCAGAGCAGCCTGCGACCAGACCAGATTGACATGACACCTCTTGGGTGTATGCATGGGGCTGCGGGGGGAGGCTGAGCAGCCTGAGAATGAACAGATAGCTTTGCTTACCTACGTAAACGGGATTAGTTTATTTTTCTTTCTTTCAGAACTATAAGAATTATGTCATTTTGTATCATTGGTTTGTGCTGACAGTCTTATTTTCCTTTACATTGTATGCTACATTAAAGGGTCTACCTCAGTTTAAAAGACTCAGCTCTTACGTTAAGTGCCAGCTATTTTAAATTTTTAAGTGCATCTATAAGATTGTTTGTGAAGTTCAGCTTTATTCTCAAGGGAGCAAAACTGCTCAGTCAATGGGTTTCTATACTTGTAACACAAACGTGAATGAAAGAAATAAAAGGAAGCACCTTATCTTGTGAGGCATGATGTTACAGATTACAAAAAGTGATATGATTGTCTTATCTGTATTTAGCAATTTCAAATTTGTGTTTAGTATTTCTAACGGTGAACAATATATTTGTATCTCTTTAGAAGTGTTATTGTTTAAAGAATGTATCTTTGCCATTAAGCTTCACATGGAAGGAAAAATAGAAGTCTGTGTCTTGAACATCTGCTGTTTTGTTTTGGGTTCATTTTTTTTTCATGAAACTTCCAACTGTTAAAAAAAAATAAAATTGCTTGAGTTAACACATTTCAGAAGGGTTAGATCCTTTAAACAGGGATTACTGGCAGGGAGGAGAGGGGAAGGAAGGAAGGGAGGGGAAAATCCTTTCCCGAGAGCTTGAGATGACTCCTAAAACATCCGCACAATGCTGCAACCAAGTAAATAAAAATAATGGTTGTTTGACATGATAGCCATTTTGGNTTTTTTTTTTTTTTAATCTGTGAAGTCTTCATTAAAATTGATCTTTGTTGCATGAGGTGGTGTGCAACAAAAGAAGTCAGTGGAGAATCAGAACTTTTTTACTGGCTTTCCCTCACAGCTCTGTTTCTGGCTTCTTATGAGTGTTTTTCTCTGTTTCTACATTATTTTTAAAACAGCTTTCTTTGGGGACATTGTGAAGGCTTATAAAGCTGCAGTCCTAACGAAGAGGTGCATGGATGTGTTTTGGTCTTGGGTGAAGCATGTTGGTCAGAAGTTTTCTAGAAAGCCAACAGAACCACATTTAAATGCTCTCAGAAACCTTGTTGAAGTAATTGTTAGTTATTTTGCATACGTTTCAGAATTGCAGTGTACTGTGGTAATTATAACAGCCCTGCAGAAGCCACTGTATTTGCAGCTTCCTGATGCAACAGGAAAGGGAAGGGATGAGTTACAAATAGAGGAGAAACGTGGAGGGGGGGGAACTGTGGGTTAGATAAGCACAAGCCTCCTAACCCAGCAACTTAGGAAAACGTACACACAACAAGAAAATCATGTGTTGTAGGGGCTGGTTACTGTGATTAGCAGAGGTTTAGCTCGGTTTTCCTCAAGAGACTGCAGTTAAAGCAGCGTGGTTGCAGCTGCGTATCGATGCACAAAGTAGTTTTAAACTGCAGCTGAAGTGGCTGAATGCTGGTGAGGGATTGCTTTGAACAGATTCAAGATGAACTAGGTTCATGTCAGTTTGGGTTAGTTTATTTTTAGCAGTTTAAATTTAGTAACATCTATTACAGTTTGTGTAAATTGATTTTCAACAATAAAACTTTATACCAATTTTAAGGCCTAACCCATGCACTAAGATGCCCTGGCTTAAAAAATATCTAGCAAATGTTTTGGAATGTGGTAAGCTCTTCAAAACAGAAGTATAGTTACAACACTTCAAAAATGTCTTTTTTTCCCCCCTAGATTTATGGTATAGTATGAGGATATATCAGCTCTATGGTCTGCTGCAAAATAAAAGTTGATAATTACAGATACACACAAATACAGAATAGTATAATACATAATAATGCCTTTTTGTTCATGTCTCCATAAAAGCAGTGTTGTTCGCTTAACCATAGTAGTTTAGGAAATCACTGGTGTGTGTCTTATTTGTTTAAAGTATTCTGCTTTAGAAAAATGATGTGTCAAATAGAGTGGGTGTTTTGATTTTACTTACTCGGTTGGTAGAACTGTAGAACTTTGTGAGGTTGCAGTGGAAACAAATAACACATTGTTCTGGAGTGCCCCATTTGGGCTCCATTTTCCTTGGTTTCTTGGTTGAAGAACAGCAGAAACAGCAGGGCAAGGTGAGCATCAAACTTGCTCTAGCCTGACGTTTACCTGTTTGTGAAATGAAATGCTTCTTTACAGCAACTAAGTATACGTAACTTTTTATTTCGCCATTGATTCTTGTTTCTTGACAATGTCTCTTATTGGCAATGGCACTTTCACACCTTAATTCTAAGTGTTTTTTCTGTTTCTCCACTTAGACAAGAAGGCGATTTCTTTCGTTCTTTACCTTCTATTGTTTTCTGTTCTTTTATATCTGAATCTCCTCTACCATATGGTGCTTTGCTTCAAGAAAGTGGAAACATGACTCCCTAGGTTAACTACAGCTCATATATTCTGTCATCTGGGTACTACAGCATGCCAATGGTAGAATTCAGTCCTTCAGGAATGCGAGGTATGTGTGTGGTACCTCCACTTTTAGTGTGCTTGGGGAGCGAAATCCAGGATTCAGGTGCGAGTTCGGGTGAGTGTTACAGGGAGCTTTTCTCAGGATTGTTAGTCACTGCAGGACACTTCTTTCATGTCTGAGGTGTTACCAGCTCCCAGGAAGGCTGCTGCAGCTTAGTAGAGGAGTATCCAGTTATCTTGGATGATCTGAAGCAATGTTTGTAGCTGCTTGACTCCGAGGCGATTCAGAATCCTGTTGTGGGGTTTGTCTGACCCACAGGAACCATAGCAGGTTGTGCTTCGCAGCACAACAATCTGAAATCAGTCAAACCCCCAGGCAGGTGAGGGTATGCTCAAATGCAGATCCTTGTTTACAAATCCACAAATGAAAAATGAAGTTCTTAAAATTGGGGAATGGAAAGAAAAATTAAACAGTGCTACAGGACTTACATGCAGCCCTGTGGCAGATGACTTTCGGTCTTCTTAGGGAGATGCTGGTTATTGTGCAACCCTGTTCAGAGAAGGGACTCTGATTTAAGGCTCCATATTTCCTTTTATACTTGAAATACATTTAGGGGGTAAGGGGAAGAGGATTCTTTTTATCATGCAAGTTGGTGATAGATTATTCAGCCTTCTTTCACCAGACGGTAGGTTGTTTTTTCCTGCTTTGGAAGTGCTAATGTCTCTTGGGCATCACCAGAGGCAATGCTGCCCGTTTAGGCTTTGGAGTGTTCTTCGGCTAAGCACTAAAGCGATGGTTGGCGTGTTGCAAAGGAGATTTCATGCTATGATGGATGAATTTCAAGACTTGTAGTGGTGTTTTTCTTTCTCTTCTACCAGTATGCGTAATTTGCAGATATTTGGAGCAGGCCCAGAGGAGGCCCATGAACATGACCAGAGGGCTGGAGCACCTCTGCTATGAGGACAGGCTAAGAGAGTTGGAGCTGTTCAGCCTGGAGAAGAGAAGGCTCCGGGGAGACCTTAGAGCAGTCTTCCAGTATCGGAAAGGGACCTACAAGAAAGCTGGAGAGGGACTTTTTACAAGGGCATGTAGTGATAGGATGTGAGGGGTAATGGCTTCAAACTGAAAGAGGGGCGATTTAGATTAGATATTAGGAAGAAATTCTTTACTCTGGGGGTGGTGAGGCACTGGAACAGGTTGCCCAGAGAAGTTGTGGATGCCCCATCCCTGGCAGTGTTCAAGGCCAGGCTGGATGGGGCTTTGAGCAATCTGGTCTAGTGGGAGGTGTTCCTGCCCATGGCAGGGGGGTTGGAACTAGGTGATCTTTAATGTCCCTTCCAACCCAAGCCTTTCTATGATTCTGTGCTTTAAACAGTTGTGTAATAGATTTTTTCTCTTTTCCCCCTCCTCTGGGCTACTGTTGGAGTGGGGAGACCCTGTTATTCCAGCTGCTGCAGGTGACTGGCAGCTGTGTAGCCTGTGTGCCCACCTTTGAGGATGGCCATGGTGGCCCCTTTTGCACCACTTGTGTTGCTACGTGCAGGCGTGTGTTTGTTCTGGCTGAGCTTAGCTATTCGCGTAGCTAAGGTTTTAAATAACCTATTGCGACAGGAAAGTCTTTTTAAAGTACGTAGTATAGAAGTAACATACAGTACAAATTTGTGTTAACTTGGCCCACTGCGGCTGTGCTGTGGGAGAGGAGGGCCGGAGCGGGTGTGCCATGTGTCTGAACGCCACGGCATGGCCTCCTGCAAGCCTGGGAAGGCAGCACCCGGACCAGATAAACCTGGGCTTCGGCAGGGCCGGGCACACAGTTCCACAGATTCCTGAAAGCAACCACCAGCAGGATGGGATCCTTTGAAGTGTTTAGTGGTCTGTCTTCCAGATGAGTTCAAGAAGAGTTCTAAAAATGTGGGTCTGAATTTTAAGCCTCTTGCTTATGCCAGTGCATATTTACATACCCAGTGGTGCCACTGCCTGGGGTGAGACTACTGACATGAAAAAGTGCTTATTGCGGCAGGGAACCAGAAGACCTTTGAATTTCACCAATGAGAAACCTGAGATGAATAGTTGGTGTATCCTAGGGTTAGTATTAGACTGACATTCAGCAGAATCAAATGGTATTTAAATTGCTTTAATATTATTCCATCCAATCTGCTTGGCTTACATGATCCTCATTACAGTAGTACTTGTGCTTATTTAAAAATACTTCTGCGTAATTTGGGAAAATCATTCGAGCTAGGTATTTAATACAACTGCTTAGCTACTAACCTTTAAAACAGGACAGTTTTTGGCTTTGCTTCAGCATTCCAGGAGATGCAGCTCTGTACGCTGCACGTGAGAAAGGCTTACCAAAACTGGATTTTTTAAAAAAGCATTCCTGCAGGGTTTAGCTTAAACAAAAAGGGAAATGATAACTGTTGCTTTATTGTCTTAGGGCAACAACACTTCCAATGCACACGTATACATGTAAATATTCCAAAATTAGGGACAGTTTTTCAAAGGAGAAGACCAGCAATGTCCTGTGGTACTGAGGAGCTATTGAGCATGTTTGAAAGTTTGAGTAACTTTTATGGTGAATAATACCAAGATATAACTTGCTATGTAGAATTCCACTTGGTTAAAGGTGCTAGTGAAATTTAGGACTCACCGTGGCATGCAACAAAAGACTGCAGTGTTTTTTTTGGTTGCCTGAGGTGCCCTAGGAGCTCCCTCCATTCCCAGTTACATTATTTCACGATCTTACGGAGGTTAATGCAAGATGGAAATGGTTAAGGAAGTCATTCATTGTTTCAGCATCATGTTGATATTTTAATTGCTATAGTGACAAAATCAGGTTAACTTTTGAACCAGACTTTGTCAGATTGCCAACAAACATACTGTTCTTAGATCTGTCAGGTGTGGAGCGTCGTGGTCTCGGGGAAATTGCTAAAGGCTGAAGACTGGCTTAGTCATTAGAGAGGGCACTTTGGCTTTTCATGTAACCATTCTTTACATATTCTGATGAGTTGTTGGGAATTCCCTGCTCTGAAGCTCCTGACCATTCTGTGCTTTCTGTTTTAATGTTTGGCTTGCAACTTTATTGTTGTTTTAGTATTGCTAATGTATGGTTTCGTATTGCAATACGTAAGATGATGGAATGAAAGATCTAGCCTATCTGCGTGTTTTGTCCTTCTGTCAAGAGACCTTTTTTGGTGTGACGCTCCTCTGGTGACCCTCTTTCAAAACTACTGAATCCTCAGAGCTGGTTTCCTTCTCCACCTTCTTCCTGCCCTGAAATAAGTTCTGTGTAGACTCATTATCTTGGGTGATAATAAGAGTCCCAGGTCAGCCACACCTATAAAGTTGATTTAAGGACAGTGCAGGGATTAAGATGGTGGGATGAAGTTCAGATTGTCCTGTCAATGATATTTTAGATAATGTTAGGTAAATTGTTTAGGTTTGTGTCTTCAAACAGTATTTGTTAGTAGTACTTCCCTGCCTCCCATAGATTTTTGTATAGAAATGTACTAACATTCAGAAGTGGGTCAGATATTACAGCAATTAGGACTAAATATCTTAAATATATATGTACATATGCATATATAGATATATATGTTTAAGTCCGTTCTCTAAAGCTCAGGATAGAGCAGATTATTCAGAGTGATGAAACTTTGTGTTCAAATTCCTCCTATCATTTACTGTGTGAGTAGTTTCTTTACAGTCTATGGGAGTGTTCATGTGAATACTATTATTGGTATTTCCAGATTAATAACAATGGCAGAGTTCGCTTTGGCAAGAGACTGGACTGGTAAAACTACCTAGAACTGTAGTTTTAGAAAGGAGTAGATGTTGTTTTTCTGTTAGCAATAGTTGCCTTTATTTCTAAGCAGAAGTTTAGTGTGCAGAAAGGCAGAGTTCAACCATTAACATATTACACAGAACAGGAATAACTCCATGAAGTTCAGTGGCCTAGATTTTGCAGAATTTTTATCTAGATAGCTTTAGTGGTTTTGTGGCTTTATCTTTCCTACTAAATTAACTCCTTGTGTGGTTTTTACTTTCTTTTTTCTTTTTCTTTTCTCTACTCTGGGAAGTTCTTATTCCAATATTCTGTTGTCCCATTTTAATTTTGAAATCCAATAAAATTGCATACATTCAAATGTTTATTTTTAGGAAATGCAATGCACAGTCTTTCAACTTCAATTTACTGTGACTGTTGTAGCAACCTAATGATGAGTTACAAGATTATTAGTGTTAAACACCCAATGGTTGCACAAATTGATAAGCTGCAAAGGTAGGATTGCTGCTAAGAAAAGTGGAGCTGAATGTTCTTATTAAAAATATAATTCCTTGAAATTGCCCACAATGTAGGACAAACCTGAAAGCAGTAGCTGAGGACTGTAGTTGTGCAGTAAGTAGAGGCAAGTGATTTATTTATCTTAGAATGTTAGATGTTAGCTGGGCAGATTCCCTTTCACTGCAGTGTTTTAAAGTTAATTTTAAATTCCAAGTGTACTTATCAAAAGTATTCTCCTTTCTCTCTAACTTTCTGGTGTGTTTAGAAGTATGGTTTCTCAGCTGAATTCTTGTACCAAGGACAAGAACATGACTAATAAAGCTGTGGATGAGCTGGGCTCTGTGCCCACATGAACTGGTTTATTCCTGAGTCGCATTTG
Organism: Chionis minor; assembly: GCA_013398295.1. Taxonomy (NCBI): domain Eukaryota; kingdom Metazoa; phylum Chordata; class Aves; order Charadriiformes; family Chionidae; genus Chionis; species Chionis minor. Next base: position 483,345 of record VZSF01008269.1, on the reverse strand, counting down.
ACATGGTGTTCATCATCTCTAGCCATACGTAGCACCAGACATGAGTCAAGTGAAATGTCCCTTCCCCTTCCAGAGATGGAGGCTCTCTCGTGCAGGCGCTGCAGTCGTACGGGCCAGCGGCGCTCATGCCTGGCCTGCCCACCGCGCGGGCTCCGAAATACGTCGGTGACTGCTGTACGCACGACTCGTATCGCTTCTGCCATTTTAATTGTAACTGTTTATAGATGTCTGAGTTAGACTATTAGCTATGCTGCCAGGACCAGTTCATCTTGGCAGTCAAATGCCTCATATATTTAAAGTGTTGTATTAGCAGTACATCTGGAAGCTTTCCTAGGTGTTATCTAATTCTTGTATTTTTTTCATTTCAGAATTAACAATGATCTGTGGTGTCTATGAAAATGATTCATTATGCAGTCAGACATTCACCCCAGCAGCTATTTGGAGTGTTGCTTCCTTTAACTTTTAAGATGCAGCACGGAACGGCATCCTGTGTTTGCTCAGCATACTGTTGCTAAACGTTTGTCACAACTTCAGAACGAAGTTTCTGGATGTAAAAGGAATCATTAATTATCATGCACTGTGAAGTCACAAACATTTTAATTTTAGAATGTCATACCGTGGTGCTTGCGTTTCAGACATCCGAATGATATTCTTAACCACTTAAAACTGCTCGTCTCTCAGAAATAAAAGCTGTAGTTTTGGTAAACTAGTTTACAAAAAAAAAAAAAGTTTATTTCTTGATTCAAACCAAGAGTGAAGTTTCAAATTAGAAGGCAAAATGCAAGGAAAATTGAGTACTGTGGAAACGAGTTAGAATAGCTTTTCTGTTTGCATTATTCAAATATAAATTCCAGATTTCAAGAAGAACAGGAAATGAGAAATAAAACAGACATAAGTACACACATTTTTTCGGAAGTGCGTACATAAGGATTTTAGAAAAGATTGTCACTTGTAAAGGGAAAATAGAATGTTTTTAGCAATCAGAAAGTATTGGATCTAATAAGTGATAAGCAGCTACCAAAATATCATCTTTTAAAGAATGAGAAAAGACTGACTGGAGTTTGTTTCAGATAAGGTTATTAGGAAAATCTGACCCTAAGGCCAGAGCAGCATTGCTGCATGTGGTTTGTACTCAGGATTTCACCAAGGTTTTAGCAGACAGGTTTGTGCATGCTGCTTGTTGTCTTACTTCTAAGGCTCAGTTATAGGCATAGGTACCACATGTATTGGCTGCAGTTGTTTTAGTTTGTGTATGTAAAACCAAAGTTGTTTTAATTCCTGATTGTTTGACAGCCTCATGCTGTTTTGTTACCACTTTCATGAGTCATCACTGATGGTAAAAGGAGCAGTCTGAACTCCCTTTTTTGTTACTTTTTAATTTTTTTTTTTTTTTTTTTTTTTTTAAGCAAGGGGGGAAACAACAGCCATAGGGGCAAGACTCCTGCTTTTGGCAGCAGTGCCACCTCAAGCTATTCCTTGAACTGCCATCTCAGTTTGTGGGTCCACAGTTGTCCTTAGCCCGCCATCAGTCATGTCTCTCTCTCGTTCTGTCCCTATACTTTCTGTCTTCTCTCACACAAGTGGCTCTGGGCAGTCCAGGTTGGCAGAGCTGATCCAGCCGAGACACACAGGGACAGCAATTGCCTCCATCGCGCTTTGGTCTTCTCAGCCAAATCGAGGAAAAGGTTGGCTCGAAAGCTGAGCTGCCAACAGAGCTGGCAAAGTCATCTTTGTTCTTTGTTTGGTTCTGCACCAAAGTCAGCTTATCAGGCCAGTGGATCTAACCACTAATGTTAGAGCTTTTTGACTTCCTTATACCGCCCTTTTCCTTTTCCCTATCTGCACATCCTAGATCTCTCAAAGTGCAGTTTCTGCTTCACAACGTTATCAGGAGTTGACTTTCCATGTTAAAACACCCTATCAATAACATTTGAAAGATTTCAGCTTTCCATGCTGTTCTTAGTTGACCCTATGCCGTGTTCAGACCATCAAAGGTCAGGACAGACAAATCGTCCCTAAGGTGCAACTAGACACCTACTAGGGACCTCCACCAGAAGTCACCTACCCTTGGAAGTCTCTGGTTTTTAAAAATCTCTGGTTTTTATGGATGAATTTTCAGTTTTAATCTTGCCTACCTTTACAACTTTGAGAATTTCATCCTACTGAAGGAATACCAGTTTCCTTATTTATAAAGAGAAGCAAACTACTATTTATAAAAGCAGGCTCATGTGCTGGATTTTGCTATGCCAATTTTAGCAAACTCCTTGCCGTGTTTCATCAAGTCCCCAGATTTGTTGTGTTCACAGTATTGTGGTGAATCGCCTTAACGTATGAAAGGACTCCTCGTCTGTGCACGCTTGATCACTTGCATTTAGGAAAATTTTTACATTTTTAATAAATTGGCATAAAGAGGATGAGATTTACTAATTGGCTAGATACACAACTGCTGCTTTTAAATTAAATGTGTCATGCTCCTATTTGTTATGGCTTAAAACTCAAAAGAGTTCGCCTACAGATTGTCTTAAATAGGTGCTCAGCAACTTTGTGCTTAAAACAGATTTCTAAAGTCACCTTCTCGGGGCCATGGAGTAGATGTGCTGCCTGAACTGGCTTTCATCAAACAACAACAGAACAGTTTTGCTGGAAACAGCCTGGATCTGTTGAGACTGATACCGAGCAAATGCTAACAAGCCCTGCTTGATCCAAACTGAATGGGATTAAACAGTATTTGTACTATCTTGAGCATTGTTTTCTGGAGTGTCCTAGTCCCTGTTTCCTCAAATGGTGCTGGAAAAGCGATCTCTCTGTTAAGTATGCTGGTAATGAAACAAGTGATATGAGTATTACTGTACATCTGAAACGCTTCCTAAAGAAACAAAGTAAATATTCTTTTTCTACTCTTGCGTGTAAAAATTGCCTAGCTGGAGGGAGGAAAAAGGTGTTGGAGGGCATAATCGCTGAGTACTGTGAGATGCAGAAGGCGTACTGACTGGAAATATGAGAAGAAAATGCTTCCCTCTAACTTCTAGGAAGCTAAACCAAGTTACAGTTGCAGGCTAGGCATTTGGAGATGTCTGGAGGCAAAAATTACAAATTCCTTATCTTTTCCAGTAGAAAATTATCCAAATGTCAACATTTTCCTTGTATGCTTCATAGTGCATAGTTTCAAGAAAGCAGGTCAATAAAAGCTTGTGGCAGGAAAGAGTAGAAAGTACATGATACCCTCGTAGTCCTCCGTGTTCAAGGAACCTGTAGTTTAATTCAAGATTTGAGTAGATGGGATATACAAATCTAAAAGAACGTAGATATAACTGCTTTATGTGTGTCTACTCGTACGCACACACTTTTTAAGGGCAAAGGGGCAGGATGGTGATAACAAATCACAGAAACATTCATAGTTTCTCGCAGCTCGTCAAACTACCTCTTCTGCTGCTGGTGTTTCCTGATCAGCTGGGGCCATCTTGAGTTGTCTGTACCATCAGTAGCAGCCGCAGGATAAGTCTTGTTTGGTATCTGTCCGAACCGTTTGTTGGCCGGATGAGCTCTTCTTCTTCCTTTCTTTCCCAGGAGTTAAACATAGCTGCTTTTGTCATGCTAAACTGGTTGTAATTTGTTCTGGGGTGCCTGTGCATGGGTAAGTCTCCATGTGCTATGTAGGAGAAAGTTGTGCAGATCCTTCTGGGCATAACAGACCACTCCTCCTTTTTTCCTGAAGAGCAGAGGCTATCCTCTGTGTGACTGTGTAGTATGTCATACAGCTGTAGAAAATAGACATTTTATGCCACTTGTTCATTACAGCATATTCAGCGTTATTTGGCCAAAAAGGTTGCATCTCATGGGCTGTGTAACACTACAAGATCATCTCTGAGAAATGTCCAAAGTTGACTGGTATCCTCTGGCCCCGAAAGTTTAGAGATAGTTGTTCTTGATGCCAAGGTCAGGTCTTCCTGTACATAGCTCTTTCTCAGCTCTTGATTTAAATCACTTTTGCTGGGTATAAAACATACTTAAAGCATTGCAGTATTCATCTCCTTCCATGAGAATACAACTAACAGCTTGCCTGTCCCCAAGGGGTTAGCCCGCACGTAACTGCACTGGTATAGTTGCATTACTGAAATCTTTGGTAAGCACTACTGCTGTGTCGCACCCCTGCCGTGGGCAGCGCAGCTACGTGCCTGCCGGGGGCTTTACAACCCTCCCCAACGGGAAGCCGTGCAAGAGGCAAATGTTTTAAATCGGTGCTTATAAATTTCTAAAGGAATTGTGTCACGAGGATGGGCCCAGCTTCTTTTCAGTGGTGCCCAGCGACAGGACAAGGGGCAATGGGCACAAACCAGAACACAGGAAATTCCATCTCAGCATGAGGAAAAAATTTTACTTTGAGGATGACAGAGCACTGGAACAGGCTGCCCAGAGAAGTTGTGAAGTCGTCTTCTCTGGAGATATCAAAACCTGCCTGGACGCCATCCTATCCAGCCTGCTGATGAACCTGCTTTGGGAGCATTGGACTAGATGATCTCCAAAGGTCTCTTCCAACCCCAACCATTCTGTGAAAAGCAATGGAAGTCCCACGCTAGTTCTTTAGACATTCTGTGTTTTACTTTAGGAAGCCACGTAGAGTCTTGAGAGTCATTTAGAAGACTTTGGGAATTTCATTTGCAGTCTCGTGCAGTGCTACACATGGTCTCATTAAAATCCAAAGAAAATTGCTAGGTTTGCACACTGCAACACATATGCCAGAGTTTCCTCTCTGGTTCTCTGTAGAAAAGCCCTATGTTGAAAAGTTTTGCCAACATACACTTGTGTCTTCTGCTCTTTCAGTTCTGTACAGTGTTGAAATGTATAGAAGTCTTGGACAGATTTCCAGCTTGTGTAAATGAATGCAGAACCACTGGGTGAGACTGGAACTAGGCCCATGTGTGCGAGGGCAGAAAACTGGCAACTCCTTACATAATGAGGCTGATGATTTTTAAATTTGTTACTGATCTCACTCTTGTTCTAAAAATGGCTGCATTGCTGATTTAATAATACATGGTTGCTTCTGTTCAGTTTGGTGTTTTTGCTGAGGGTGAAAATCACATTTATGGAGGAAGTTCAGTGTCAGACCATATAGATGTGTGTCTATGTGTATGTATATGTGTGTGTATATATATGTAGTGGTGTAAATACATATGACAGTTGCAGCAACATGGTCTCAACCGTGGAATCCTTGAATGTCAGAATACCGTGACAAATTTAGCACAAACTTGGTTCCATTTCTGCTGAAATTTAGTTGATAGTCACTTCAACCTGTGCTGACATGGTTGTAAAAGTACCTTATGCATCCCTTTTACATGACTGCAGTGTATAGAGTGCAGTGGGATATGAAATACTAAAGTTGTATTTCGCCTGCACTGTTAGTGTTTCTTGAATTATGTGCTTTCCTAGTTATAGCTGAGACTGGCGTTGATACTTCATCAGCAGTGTTATATACATCTTATTCCAATGTGTTGATTACAAGGAATTGTATCTGCTGCATTTTGTCTTATTGCAGAATATAAGATCCACAAGGGCAACTCTTGAAATTTCAGAAGTGAGTAACTAAAAGATGAAAGCAACCTTCAGCCCAGCACAGATCATGCTGGCCTCACTTCTATGGCAAATACTATAAAGGACTGTGGAAATACTTGCAGTGGAGTAACTAGGAAAGGCAGCGATGCTCCGAGTGTGTTCTCCTGTTGTCCAGCTCCTGGAGGAGTTGCTTGTTCTCATGGAAAGTGGTGTAAGCTGCTGCCATTCTCACCAAAGTCTGTTTAACTGTAACTTGGCACAGGCACATAACAAACTGCTGAGCAGCAGAACTGGACCTTCTTGGTGTCAGTGCTACAGTGACCTCCGAGTGCAGCGTATCTACACTGGCTTGTTCTGTGCTGATACCTCTACAATAGTTAGGCCTGGAGACACAGAAATGCATTAGACAATCAGAAGAGGAAAAACATTTGCAAACTTAATAGGAAAGATAAAATATCTAAACTGATCTCTACTTTAGTAAAGCGTAAATTGTGCCGCTCAACAGAGCCTGTTCATGGGGTCATCCAGATTCAGTCTTGATGACGAAGTCTTACAAAACTGCCTTCTTTTTCTACAGGGTTTTTTCTGACATGCCACCTTTCCTCCAGCTGGACGTGCTGGCCGCAGTGAAGTGGGCGTAGTCTGTCAGAAAAAGATTAAGATTTAGGAATGTAGAAGAAAGGGCCAGAGACAGCTGCCTGCGCCATCCCATCTACGTTGTCAAAGAACGCAGCAGGAGGAAGTGGGAGTAGGCTGGAGTATAAGGCGCTGGGGTATAAGGCACTGGGGTACTGATTAAATACTGGTGTAACAGAAAGATGGCCTTGCCAAAAAGAATGTACATTCTCTTCTTTAAAATAGAACAGAGGGATTCACGGTGACAATGCTGCCGCTGTGCTGGATGTAGTAATATACTGCCCATACGGAACTAGCAATCGTAGACAAAGGGATTTTGATAGGAATTGACTCCCTCGTACATGGTCGGGCACAAGTTCTGCAATTTATTTTTTAACTTGAATAAACAGAAAATGACATAGCGGATCCCATGTCAGCCAAAAGAGCCATCTGTGGTCTAACCCTGTGACAAACAGTATAGCAGTAATTCCAGTGCCACCAACAGTGTGGAGTTTGCCAAAAAAGCAGATGCTTCTTTTGACATGCATCTTCAATGCGGTGCCGTTTCTATCCTATAATTGCTGTCTGTGGAGGGAGGGTGGCCAGATGAGCAGAATGATTAAATTGTAGTTTTGGGGGAAAACCCAAGAGTTTGGAGGAAAAAAAAAAAGGCGCTATAAAAAAATTTGCACATTTCTCTGTGCTTTGTGAAACCTGTGATGCTTTTAAAGTAAGAGACAGTACTTGCAAGAGCTTATCAGAAATCATAAATCTAATACAATATGGAAGAACAGTAAATAATACTGCAGAAACTTTTCTGCAGAGTTTTTAACTTCTTGAAAGAAAACATTTACTTCTCTGTTATTTTAAAGAACTGAAGATTGGCCAAACATACTTTTTTTTTTTTTTTATTGTACCACCAGTCGTTGTTATACTGATATTCAAGCAGTTCTGTGAATAAGCCAAGCTATCTATTAGTCTTTACTGTGTTATTTTTTAACATGGTGCTTAGACTCATGAACAGCAGCTTTATGAGATTACATAGATTCAGTTGGACTTACCACCAAAATACAATGCTGGATGACATCCTTAATTGTTAAGAGAAGAGGATGGCCTCATGAATGTTGCATATTTACTACTTCATGAAATTAGAAACTTATATCATGGAAGTACTTGAAAACAGTAAGTTTTCAGTCACATTAAATGTTGTCTGTGGCCCCATTTATTGGCACTTGAGGTAAGAGTTCACAAATGGTAATGACAAAAAAGTGAACAAAACAGTAGTTGAGCTGGAGAGCTGTGTTCTTCTGATAGAAGAGTCTCCTCTGAACAGAAGTAACTGCCTTGTGTGATGCAGGAAAGTCACTGACAAAGCTTAGTTTTGAAGGATTCACTTAGAGAAAGGATTACCTGCTGTCTCTTATTTTCCTTCAAGGGAGCTAAAAAATACCCAGGATAAATCCAGTTCTCTGATTTTCATACATTTAAGTCCCACCTGGGGGTGCTGCTCTTGGTATTTTACTTCTTCCTATTGCACTACAAATGCAGTAAGAGGATAATACATATTATTTATTTTCAGTTCTCAGTATGTTTGTTTCCAGATTCCATGAATAAGGAAAAATTGCAAATTTTCCTTTGCTTTCTTTATTATGTGAGATGCCTGGTTGCTTTTATTTTTTCTTTTTTTTTTTTTTAAAAAAAAAAGAACTTTGTATTACCTTAATCAGAGCAATGTTTTCTGCTTTGAGGTATTAGTGCACCTTCTGATCTTCAGCCTCGTGTAGGGCAACTTCACTTATTAAGCAGTGGTTAAAACCAAAGAGGTTCAGAAGCCTGGTGAATTTGAGGGCTGGGGAGGAAGTGATAGGATCGATGATGCCTGTCAGCGTGCCTTTTGCTCTGCTTCCTCCCCTCCCATGACAGTGCAGGCTGAGAAGTTAATGAGGTTTTGAGCTTGTGCTCCAGCCCAGACCACACCTCACTTTCTGCTACACAGTGCCTTAGAAGGGGAACTGCTGATCTAGACAATATTTCCTTATTTTGCTGATGAAAATATCACATGGGACAATGTCAGAAAGCTCAGTCAAGATCTCTGGATATTTTACTGCTTCTGCCTTATCCACTAAGTTGGTTGCACTGGCAGTGAAGAAAATTAGATTGTTTTGATGTGAGCTGTTTTTGACGGATCTATTCTGTCTGATTTTTTTTGTCATTTTCTTATCGTTTAGATTCTTGTAAACTGATTGTTCAATAATTTGTTCCAGAATATTTCCGGGAATTGAAGTTGGGCTGACTGTGAAATTCCCTGGGTCTTCCTTTTCCCCTTTAAAAAAAAAAAAAAAAAAAGATACTTGATGGCTGACAGATAAGTGAAACTATTTATGGGACTTCTATATGTGCCAGCTGCAGTTTGGCTGGACCTTTTTTCATGTCCTGGGAATTTGATAACTTTCATAAAGTACAACAATTGCCTGAATACTTGTTCGTTGATTCCCCCCCCCCCCCCCTTTTTTTGGGGGGCCCCCCAGCGGTTTTTTTAA
>VZSF01008269.1:371248-471972 GCA_013398295.1 Chionis minor | reverse complement strand
TTTTTTTTTTTTTTTTTTTTTTTGCTGCTGGTGTGGGGTTTTTTCTTTGGTGGTGACTTTTTTTTGTTTGCTTGTTTGTTTGTGGTTTTTTGGGGTTTTTTTTTGAGTACTTGATTTTTAACCTGTTTATTGCAGTCCATCATTATCATTATGCCAGCTGTAGTATTTTGGGCATAGTTCTTCCATGCCAAGATACGAAAAGTTGAGAGAGCTTTTTGTGAGAAACCCAGGGCTGGATCTCCAGGTGTTCCTGGGCTGTCTGTGGTGTTTCATAACAGGGAGAGTCTCTGCTTGATGCCAGCCTCCACCCACGGGGTCCTGCCTCTTCCCAGCACCTAGTTGTTTCTGCTCCATGTGGCTGGAGCACCAACACCCATCTTCACTGTTTGAACGAAGGTGGAATAGGCTGGGACCCTGGGTGTGCAAATAGCTCTGTGTGGTCACAAGACACAATAACTGTGGTCTTAGCCTCATGCAGTAAAACCAGCCCTTGCTGAAATAGTCCTGGTGACTCTTGCGGCATCACTGTGAGATCATGTTCTTTACCTGTGCTAAGAGAAGTTAAGGTCAGTGGTGTAAAGGAGGAAAAGAGGGCAGGTCTCAGGGTTTTTTCCTCCTGAGGAGATTTTCAACAGGAATCTGGAGGAGTCAGCTTCTGAAATGCTATACACTTTATACTGGTGTCATCCTGAAAATGCTTAGAAAGCAGCCGACTTGCTGAATCTTCCTGTGACAAGCGCTGACAGACTGAAGAGCAGCAGTCGGAGAACCTACCCTAAGGCAGGAGATGTGAATACAGCAGCAGCAGATCCTTCTATTTCTACTAGTTGACTCATGTCCACTGAGAATTGGACTTGGAGAGGCCTCCAGAAATAAAATTTTGCTTGCTGGAACATTTCAGACATGATGATGGAACCCATGAAATAGAATAGCGCAGGACACTTAAAATGGCATCTTCACTACAGCCATCAGTTTGCAGGCTCAGACTTAATGATCGGGGTTTCATGTTTCCTTATGTAAAGGAAGGTGATAAAACAACTGTCTCCATCAGTGAACAATCATTTCTGTTAAACATTTGGAATTCTTTCTCTTTGGCACGTGATTTTATTCCAACGAACCTCCTAAGTTGTACACTAAGTGTGACAGTGTCTTGCTTCACTAGGTGTGGCATCTTCTATTTTCAGAGTCCTTGCTTTCATTGTGCATGTAAAGCTCTGGGTTAAGTAGATTAATAAACAAATGAAAAATCAACCCCCAGTTTAATCTGGAAAATTTCCAGATTCGTGTAATTTAATACTTTTTATCACTATTGGACACATCTGCAAAAACATAGGGTAATTTTTATATCAATGCCAGTTACTGGAGGTGCTGTTTTGAAATGCTGTTTAGTGAAATGGCGGAGGTTGGGCAAAGTCAGGCAGGGTAAGCAGGTACCTGAACCTTCATCTCCGGAACGAAGCCAGGCAAACACCAGTGACAAGATTTTGAAACTATGCGATGATCCAAGTAGCAGTTCAGGCTAAATCAGATAGTTAACGTATGCTGTAATTTATGGTTTGAATTTAGAGTAGATGTGTGAGAACTAACTCTGTTGTTAGAAGTCACGGTATTTTTCCCATCAGGAATTTTAGCTGAGAGAAGGAATTCGTAATTAAATGCTAGCGTGTTATATAACTTCATAGGCATGCTTTTATAACACAAAGTTAGAGACTTAAATGGATCACTACCATAATAATCGTGCTGTGTTTTGGACAGCGGTTATCCAAGTTATCTTCTCTTTGTTGGAGTTTCCTTGGACTTTTGTAGTCTGAAGGCAGCAAGGATCGGTATCTCTCAACTCCTAGGTCAAAGGAATTTCTTCGGGTTGTTCCGTTTTGTTTTGGTTGGGTGTTTTTTTTGTGTGTGGTTTTTTCCTGTTGACAGCAAAGAGATTCTTCTCCTTGGCAGGCAAAATCCTGCTGTGACTCATTCCTAGTCCTTAAGCATAGAGTGGTTTATAGGAAAGACAGGAATGGTTCGTATAAAGATGAGCATGTTCTCTGGTTGTTTTTCAATGCCTGTGATTATTCCCATTTGGGTTTCATGTTGAGAAGAAAACACAGGCAGGCAGTTTTTCCTTGGTTTAAGGTACCCCATGGGGACTGTTCCTTCACCAAGCTTTTCCTTTTCCTAACAGGTACCCTGTGGTTTTCCCACTGCTGGGGTTGGGCTGCGGAGGGCTGGAGGGAAGGTCCCTTGGAGATCAGGCGAGGGTGTTGGGAGCTCCTCAAAGCTGGCTGAGGGAGCCAGAGTGAGATGGGGTGATCATACAGCATATGGGATGATTATTCTGTCACTGGCGTTTTTTGCTTAGATGTTTGTTGATGATGACCGGGAGGAAACTGCTGTGGAGAAAGAACGATCACTAATTACCTTGGGGAGTGAGGACTAAGGAGGAAATGGCAAACCAGTGTGAAAATGGTATTTCTTGTGAACAGGAATATTGTCACAAGAAATAATGATCTTAGATCATTACTTAGATTTATTCCTCCTCTACTTGTGCTCAGTGTTTTAATTTAAGACACAGTGATTAAAAAGAAAACTTAATGAATTTGTTTTTATCTGTGTTATGTTATTGCAAATTGTTCTGAAGTCCATGTGATAAAATCTTAAGAACAGCTTTTGATACGAATTTGCAGCAGAGACTACGGTTCGTAAAACAAAACTTTTCCAAATTGATTTCAGGTCTTATAAAAAGCTTTCAGTTAACGTTCGTGGAAGCTACTTCTAAACAAGCAACCCCAAACTTTGGCCAGGTCTCTGCTGCAGGACGTCTTGCCAGTGAGCGCTGTATCAGCCCACGGGTGTGGAAAAAAGTCATACATCCTCGCTGACATCCATGCGTTGGCAAAACCCCAGGCGTGGATGCAGCTGTGCCGGCAGAAGAGAACTTTTATCAGCTTAGCTTATGTCGTTTGGGGAGGTGATGCAACGACACCAGCGGGACAGCTCTTCTCTTGGCCTGCTCTGTCAGCGTGGGAGGCTCTGCCCCGCCGCCCAGCCCGCAACCGCGCCTGCAAAAGAAAAGCCCCTTTGAACAAAAGAGGGACCCCTCTCATTTAGTTCTTACAAGTAGCTGGCGGCGAGGAACAGAGTGGAAAGAGTGATTCAGATTTGAAAATCAAGTTTTAACGTAAAAAATGCGCTTTAAGTTGTATGGCGGTAAGATGTCACTGGCCCTTTACCGGTTGTGTGTGCGTCGCTGGGTTGCAGGATTTGAGAGCTGCAGCAGCCCAGCATCTCTGCTTCGTAAAGCCTTTAAGGCTGGTGAAGGTATGCATTTCTGTGAAAGCAGCAAAAAACCTTCTGTCTGTAAACTTAGGAAGACAACTGTAATCACATTTACATTCCTATCGTATTTGTATGTGACCACTAGCGCTAGAGCATCCTCATGTTTAAATAAAAGTTTAAATTTCTCAGAATGGAGTGTTTATGTTTTAGAGGAAGACAGAGTTAGGATTCCTGCTCTCTACACACACGCACACGCATTTTCCCCGCCTGCCTTTGGCCAGCTGGTGACAAGATTTTACAAAACTCCAGTTCTTCGTAATGCAGCAAACCAAAGATTTTAGGGGAAAAACATTGTAAGAAGTAAACGCAAAACTAACCAAAGATACTGAAAGCCAAGAGAGGCTTCTAGTTTCCAGTAGCAATTACCAGTTGAGATGAAGATTGGTAGGTGTGTGTTGACTTTAACGGGAGCTGTACATGCGTGCACGGGGGGAAGTGCGTGTTTTGAAACCTTGACGAGAGCAGTTGTGCATTTGATCACCGTGTGCGTTTGGAGAATTCCGCTGAAGGCTTTTTGAAGAGAAGCACCATGCCAGACTAAGTTTGTTCAGTTCGTTATGAAAATGTTTTGAAACTAGTTCCTCTGTCATTCTGCCTTGCTTGTAACCCTAAAAATAATTGCCTGGCGTTGCTGAAAGCGGAACAGTCTGAACAGCCCAACTTGCACTGCTATAGTTAAAAATCCGTCAATGTTTCCATTACAAACTTGGAGGGAGGGTTTAATCTTTTTCCCATTTAAAATCATGCCTGGAAGAAATTCTAGATCAGCACTTCAACTCCAAGTATAAATCTTTTGGAAGAGATTTGATGTTTCTGAAAAATCTTTATTTAAAAACAAACAAAACCCCCCCCAACCCTATGGCAATGAAATATTGATACTCAATTTGAAATGTTAAATGATCAGGAATATATTTCATTCTTTCTGGTAATTTTCAGTTCAATTAAATTGGGCAACAACAATGTTTCTACATATCAATGTTGATTTTATAGCAAGTGTTGCAGTCTGCTCTTCCAGGCTATTATTGCTGCATAATAAACTTTGCAATATGCCGAGCTGGAAGATTTCAAAACCTTCCTAGGGAAACACAAAAAAGAAACACATAATTATCATGAAGTTTCTGATACAAGGCATGGCTTTGTACTTCTCTCCCACTCGCAATTTCATTCCAGTTTCCTGAGGTTATCTCCAAAATAGTTTCACTTTCCTTGTATTAACGCTGTAGTTTCATGGATGCTTTAAAGCGAGGTAAACTGTAATCCCCTTCTCTCTGCCTACACGTTCCTGTTCCCTTCCTTGTGACAGCCAAAGCTTTTGCGTAGCACAATCCCACATGTGGTGAACTAGATCAGGGAAGGAAATTTTTTTGGTTCAGGCTGTGGCTACGCAACTGTTTGTACTAGTCCAGGGAAGAGGGTGGCACTGGGGCGGGAACAAGTGAGTCTGCACTGACATCTTACTTTATATTCCACTATATTTTTTTTCCTCTACTGCGCCTTCCTCTGCAGTTGACAATGTGGTTCTTTGCCCTGAGCTTCTCGAGCCTCGTGCAGAAAAGGGGCTGAATGTGGCCAGTTCTTTTTGTCAGTGAAAACCTTGTATTCACAAGACTTTTACTGGCAACTTCAGTTTTCTAGTATATTCATTAAAATACTCCTCTCTTACAACATCACAGACCTGTTCATAATACTTTCTGTACAGTGTCCTGCCATATGCTGTTAATGCAAATGATTACGACTGCTCCATTGCAGATTTTCTCTAGGATGTTTTTACATTCAATTAAGGTCTGATTTTAGGAGCAATAGCATTAGATACCTCGAGGATTACGTAGAAGTGCTTATGTGCTTATCTCCTTTTGAAACTTGAATTTTTTGGCGTTATACAGAATCTTTTTCTTGACACTTGAAATAATCCACAAATACTGAAATCAGTGGCAGTACAAAAGTTCTGCCAAGGCACGCAATTAATTTAAAGCCAGGTCTTTAAGCTGTCTGTGCTCCCTGTCTGTCTTTAAAAAAAACCCACCCCAGTATCAGTAGTGTGTGAAGTACTAAAAGCCAGAAGAGATCCAAAAGAGGCTTCTAATTATTTTGATATTTCTGGATAGGCTAAGGAAGTAGCATAGTCTTTGTGTCTGCCACAGTAATTCATTTATGATGTGAAATAATCACAGTGATGTAAACTTAATTTAAACCTGCTGGAACCTAGAGGAACAATATCTCTTATTTCATTTGTACATCAGATGCCACAACAAAGAGGGATAAAGTCCTATGAGTAATATTTAGCAAAGTTTATATATAACTTGATCTTGTGTCATGTATTGGGCGTGCTTCAGATGGTGGTTGGGTGTATTAGAATGTGCCGGTAAATCCTGTCCCAAACGTGGTGTGAAAGCAGGTGTATTTAAAATGCATGAGTAATTAGGTACAGATTTAACACAGCGCTCCAAATGGTTAAACAGGCGGCTGTAGACTGAGCTAATGTTCACGCTGCGATGGCTATCTACAGTTTCCTCTAACGTGCTTTTTCCTTTGCAGCAGTCCATTGTACCAGCCCACCCAATGGCTCCTCCTAGTCCCAGCACCACCAGCAGTAATAACAACAGTAGTAGCAGCAGCAACTCAGGATGGGATCAATTAAGTAAAACAAACCTTTACATCAGAGCACTGCCTCCAAACACCACTGATCAGGACCTGGTAAAATTATGCCAACCGTGAGTACTATGCTTAAATATAAATTATGTCATACCGTAAAAGCTTATAGTAGGCGTACAGAATGAGTGTTTGGATTATGAGGGAAGACAAACAGGTTCGTAAATAAAAAAAAAAAAAAATCCTTGTGCTGTAGCGCAATGGCAAATTTCAACTTCCCTGGCAATCAGAAGGAAAAGAATGTGTTTGGCACGTTGGAGAAGCAAAGAAAGTTGAAATATAGTGGTGAGCAGAAGCAACTCGTTGCTTTAGTAAAAACCATGGTCAGCCATACTGCTGCCTGGTGCTGTTGAAATCACAGGTAAATTAAAATTAACACCTGAATGTGAAACTTGCTATTAAGAACCTGCAACAGAGGGTCTTTTCTGTTTGCTGCTAAGATAATTTGTTGATAACAAACTCCTCAAGTACTTTTCTTTATCCCTGTAAGCTGCATTGTACATTTGAATGCTTATCCTAGTTTCAGGCTAATTTATGTTTGCTGTACATTACTGCAGAATTATGATTAGACATAGTTGATCCACGTGAGAATCCTCTGTAGTGGCTGGAGTTCTGGGTAGACTTGGCTTAGCAGAAGGTTTTAAGGCAATGTTATTAACATGATTTTTTTTGCTTGTGTGAGTTTTTGCTTTTATTTTTTTAATTTTTACAGCAGCACATCCCTTTGAGTTACTTTCAAATGTTAGTCAGATGTTGAGACTGTGCAATTATGTTGTTTGTACACTGTTTAAAATCACCTTTCTTAAATGTTTAACCGAATTTTAAAAATCCTTAGTATTTCCAAAATTCATAGTACACTTTCTGGTTTATTTTGAAATGAAAAGTACCTAGCTAAATTTTCAATACTAGCTGTAAGAAAACACCCAAATGTCTCTTGAATGAATGGAGAATCATTAAGATTTGTGTATAACACTACTGTCTGAGATTTGCGAAGTAATTTTATGTTCAATTTAGCAGATGAGTAACTAGGAATACACAAAAATACATGCCTAAGATCACAACACAGGTTAATAAAATAGCTGGGAAAATCTGTAAGTCTTGTATCCCTATATATCTTATATATTAGGCACCTTTGTTTTTGAATATTGCAAAAAATCTGGTATCTAATTTATAGAGAAGAATTTTTAGTTATTTCTTTTTTTAACCAAAACTCGAACTTTCGGCATAATACTCACATATCAGTCATTTTAGTATTATAATAAAAACAACTTACTCTTGGGTCCTTAAAGAAAAAAAAAATCCATTTGGTCGTTTTCCCAACAGCAAATGAAATCCATGTGTTTTACAGAAACGAGAAGAGATTATCGATCTGTTAAAAGATTCATTGATAAATTAAACATTTTTTATAGCTTCCCATGCAGCCGTGACCTCTTGTCACTTGAATTTTAGCTGCAAATGCATGTTTTACAACAGTGTTATTTTCCTTCCCATTTTTGTCTTTTGAACTGATGAAGAAATCTTGGCCTGCACACTCATGTTATGTTAGGACAGAGTTGTGAGGTTATTTTGCATTGGAGCCGCCCAGTAACTACTATTTGTGCAGTGGTTACTATAGCTCCTTAATCTCTTTCTGAAGACATTTTGGTTTGCACAGTCTTAGATGTCATCGATGCATGAACATCCTAGAAAAAATATGTTCAATACTTTACTGTAACTGGTCCTTTTCCTCTTGGATAGACAAAGATTATGATTTTTTTGTTGTTTCTGCTGTTAAATATATAATTGTAGTTGGAACAGCAAGAAGTTTGCAAATAAAGAAAAGGCAAGAACTGCAGCCATGAAGTTATTAAATCAATTCTGACATGAATTTACAGACTTGGAAGGTTGTGGCGTTTCTTCCTGTGAGATATTTCTCTCCAAAATGTCTTACTTGAGAGGAAGGGAGGCCCTGTCTCAAAATTCTCCATTTCTGCTGAGGAACCAAGTGAGATGTCCAGAAATTTTAGGCTTGGAGCATCTTGCAAAAATCTGGGTAATCTATTAAGAGCATTAGGCTTCTCTGCCAACATAGCCCCTTAGCAACTAACGTGATGCTGCACTAAGATAGAAATGACAACACTCCTTGTTCACAGAAGCTCAGTAATCCACTTTTATAGACTACGGAAAGTTTCAGACGCAAAATGTTTCCTTCCTATGAATCTGCCCAAGTTTCTAGGGCATAGAGGGCAAGATCTTCTGGAAAGCCCTACCCGCTGTGCTCATCGTTTAAGGTGAGACAATACAAAATAACTGGAGAATAAAATCTTGGATGCATAGAAGTCAATGAAGAAACTGCTCTTTACTCCAGATCTCCTGAATCATTTTCAGTAGCTCTTTCCAAATACCTAGGATTTTACTTGGAGGCTTTAGAGTAATTTTAGCTCCTTTTCCCCGGATAGAGTGGATCTTATTGTCCTGAGGGTGTCTGATGGAGTCCTTGATGCTAGGAATGGAGAGAAAGCCTGCTCTGCATGTTGCAGAAATGGTCTTGCTAGCTGGCAACAGGCGTTTTTTAGTAGATGTACAAAAAAAGGTCACTGGCTTTTGTTTTGTATCTTTTGGCTGTTGTCAGACAAGACAGAAAAACACCTGTGGGTTGAGGAAATAATGGTTGAAAAATGTCATTGTCGCTACAAATGCCAGAAACATCCCATCTGCCCAAATTCTCTGATTGTCATGGACATGTATTGTATACTGTACTGAAAAGTTATTTTCAGTGGTGGTTATTGTAGAGAAATATTGCTTTCAATATAACTCCTCAGAATAAAAGGTAGAAGAATCTACAGAGTTCTTGTGTGTGGGTCCAGTGACTTTTATTTGCTTTAGTCAATATATTTGCTTTCGTTCTTGCTTGGAACAGCTAGTGGTGCTAATTTTGTCCATGTTTTTATTTTGATTAATTATTTTTGGTGAATCACTAGAGAGGCTTCTTATCAAATTATAGAAGTGTTGGGCTTGCTTTCCTGTTGTAGCACAGCTGTGCAGTATTTACGAACACAGTTAGCAAACGTTAACCAGTTTTGTGGAAAAGTACTTTCCTGGCAAGAGTGCAATTTGCCAATATACGTCTCTACAAAATCGCTCTCCACCTTCATCTGCTTGGTTCTTTCTAGTGCTCTATTAGGTGAAGCTTTCTACTCTTTTCCAAGATGAAAAGAGCCTATTACGATTTTGTTGTGAAGGCTTACCTGGGAGTATAGCTATTTTGAGACGGTATTACTGGCTTTTGTGTGGGAAACAAAGCTGCCACCTTTTTGAATAGTGCATTCAAACTCGAGCCTGCTACTCCAGTTCTGTATTGGGAAAACAAATTTCTTCATATCGGTTGTGCCAGAGGCAGAAGTGTGGGGAAGAAGAAGGTAGGCATTATGTTTATTGCAAGGATGTCATAATAGCCAACCCCGAACCAGAGCCCGAAATGTTGGGGTTGACAGCATGTGAGTCAGTCCTGGCCATGAGAGCTTTCCATGAGGTATGTAAAGGTAAGCAAAGCAATTGATGCAATGGCCTGCAGATATTATCTTTTACGTGGGAGGCTAGACAGGAGAAATCAGCTAAATAGAAGGACAAAAGCAGAGGGAAGGGAAAATTAGAGTAAGGAGCTGATGAGCATGGTTTGAGGAAGCCTGCAGGAAGCTGCCCAACCTTGGCGCTGGTTGTGAGAGCTGGTCTGGTTTCTGCAACTGTCCTCTCTGCCTGACTCCACTGTGCAGTTTCTTTTCCCAAACTCTGTAAGGCCATTTACCGCCCACTGTAGGAGAAGACCAGGTCCAAGACCAGCTGAGGAACCCAAACATGCACAAATCCTGACCTGGTGCGACCTGATGAGATTCATCCATGGGTCCTGAGAGAACTGGTAGATGTCGTTGCTAAGTGATCAGTGGATTGGAGCACCTCTCCTATGAGGACAGGCTGAGGGAGTTGAGGTTGTTCAGCCTGGAAAAGAGAAGTCTCTGGGGAGACCTTAGAGCGGCCTTCCAGTATCTGAAAAGGACCTACAAAAAAGTCTGGAGAGGAACTTCTTATAAGGGCCTGATGTGATAGGATGAGGGGTAATGGCTTCAAACTGGAAGAGGGGAGATTTAGTACAGATATGAGGAAGAAATTTTTCACCATGAGGGTGGTGAGACACTGGAACAGGTTGCCCAGGGAAGCTGTAGATGCCCCATTCCTGAAGTGTTCAAGGCTGGGTTGGTTGGGGCTTTGAGCAGTCTGGTCTAGTGGAAGGTGTCCTTGCCCATGGCAGGGGGTTGGAATTAGATGATCTTTGAGATCCCTTCCAACCTAAACCATTCTGTGATTCTGTTCCATGATTCTGTGATTGCATGAGCTCTGCTGTATGGAGCAAACCTCTGCCACAAAGTGCCGGTTTTGCAGGGTTGCTGGAGCAATGCTAGCCTCAGCCGTGCCTAATTGTACTCCCCCCAGCGTGGCTATCAGTACTTGGTTGATGTGCCTCCTTCGGTGGTTGTGCTGGGTTTTTGCTTATGAATATATTATTTAGGCTTTAATTGTACTTTCTTATCTGGTGACTGTTAGTCATTCTTTGTAGCTTATTTAATTTCTGGATCTGAAAATGCAAGATTAAATCCATTCCAGTTATTCACTGAAATTGTTGAGACCGCTTATGTGATTAGGGACTAAGGCGATTGTGTCTTTGGAGATTCAGACGGGAATTTTGCAAGTTTGTGACTTGCTTTGACAGGTTTTCTAGGTGCTTTCCAGACTTTCACTAAGCGCCGTGCTTCACTGTGGATGACCTTTATGCCCAAGCCACACGGTTCCAAAGCCCTGTGCTTTCCACTGTCTTGCTTATGATTTACTTACTAGCCTGCAGCATGGCATCCGTGTAACGCTGGGTTTCTTCAGAGACCTCCTTTTGTGCCATTTACATCATTAAATGAAGATGATGCAGCAAGACCCTTCAGCCTCCTGACAATCCCCAGTCCCAGGGTGAGATTTCAAGCTTTGAGGCTTAACCCAGGTCTCCCCTGTTCAGGTCAGCATAAATTATCATGCCAGCCCACCCTTTGGTGTGGTCCCTTCCAGGCTGTTTGCTCATACCCTGTCGCTGTTTGTAGCCTATATGATATTTTTTAAAAAATCTGGTTTTGCTCTGGGCAGTTTCACTTAAGGCTTCCCCCTTAAATTATTGCTGTATGGTTGTAGTGTGGGTTTTTAATGGGATTACAATTAGGAAAGCAGCTGGTTTAAGGTAACAAAGTTAGTGATATAATTACCACAACAGACCATTGTTCTGCGCCAGGATGGTCGGAACACAAAACCAGAACCTTGTAGCGGCTGCCTTTGCTTATGTGTGTTGGGAAATCATGTTTCTTCTTGAGAGAGTATTTTAAGGATTCCTTCCTAAATATTCAGCATCATGAACGCAAGCATAGCTGGAGCTAATGGCAGACTAATAGTGGTTTTGAAACATTTGAGCCAGGCGTGCTATACAGCTTTGTTTCCACAGTATGGGAACATTTTTTTGGAGTTGCATGCTCTCTAATGTTTCCCTGGTTTGGGGCAAGAGTGCCTAAGAGTTGTTTCAGTTCCCTGCTCTTAATAAAACACACATTTTTATTAAGTCATGTGACACCCATTCGCATATTAATGTTTCCATGTTCTTTGCTTGCCGTGTGATTGTGACCTCTCCCCATGCTGCCGTTTCCCATCTCCTTCAAATCCACTCAGGGCTGAGAAGTGGTGAACTGGAGCTCAAACATTTACCATAGCTCAGCGCTGTCGTCACTGCGGTGGTCAGTTAAGAGCAAGACATCTGCTAATTTTACTGAGCATACCGCATTAGAAAAAGGACATGGGTGGACTTTAGGAAATAGTCTGATTGTCTTTTGCATTTACCTCTTTTGGCAGAATGGTCTGGGCAGGTGACTGCTGCTCAGTTCAGTCTAAGGAAATCTCTGTGACACGTGAATACAACCCCGTTAGATGATGTGGGTCAGGGAAAGCGGAATGGAAGATTTCAAAGTTAACTTCTCCAATTTTTTTGAAGTATTTTCTCTTCATTCCTTTCTCCTTTATTCTCCATTTTTCTTGCATTTTTCTTTCATGGTTTGTCAGCTGCAGTGAAATATCGCATTCATAATTATGTGGAATATGATTTCATGTTATATAATTAAGTGTGATACATCAGTGTCTCTGAAACTGTTCCCTTTGAGATCAGTATTAATACTGATTATACTGGAGCAGGGGCCTATCGTTCTTATTTTTTTTAGAGCGGAAAGAAGTTGTCTACAAATTAGTTCTTTTAGACATTTATGTATGCATTTTTTTAAATAGTATTATTGCGTACATCTCTGAATAAATAACACCAGGTTTACAGAATGTCGTTTGATTGCAGGAGGAGGTAGATTCTTCAGCAATTGAGCAGTATGTGATTTGTAATGTTTAGCTTTATGCTGTATGGTATCAGCATCATCTTTTTCTTTATTCCTTCTATGAGGACTGTGGTATGATTTGGGTTTTGTATAATCTGCAGTAGAATTGCCTTAGCTGTACTCTTTCATCCTTTTTTTCTCTTCAGAGCAAACATAACAGCGAGAATGGTGAAGGTATGTTCTCTAGATGTAGTAACTGATTGTGCCAGCGCTGTGCTGCCTGCACGGGCACACCTTGGTGTGAAACGCAGTGCAGCGCTGCAGAGAAACACCCGCAGTAACCTCAGGACCAGGATTTAGATAATCTCACTTGTGTTCTGCCCAGCTGATGCACCCAGTTTCTCAGCTGGACAAACTGCCAGAGGAGGAGTCGCATGCCGGTGTGGTATGTGAACCGGCTCTGCTGGCTTCTGCGCCGCTGCAGTATGCTGGGTAGATACAGATGTCTTAGCTGATGGTCTTTCAAGACGTTGCTACCAAAAGCAGGTATCCCATTTCTACAGCCGAGATGAAATAGCACTCGTCTCTGTATGTCCCTTTTGCCAGATGCATGGGAGAGATGTAGGCCTGGCCTGGGGACTGAAACGCTCCTTTTTGTTAGGGCTTGAGTTCCACAGGCAGTGGCGAGGCGTTTGCGTGGTGTGCCGTGGGAATTGGGATTGGCCTGGATATGTGATGTTTGGTTTAAATAGTCATTTCCTTTATATTTTAGCAACTGCTTTCAGCAGTCATGTTATGAAGCGTCTAGCCTGGCATGATGTGAAGGAAGACTGTCTTCCCTTCAATATTTGCTCTTTAATTAGACAGAAATGAAATTCAGACAGCTTTATATTCCTGATCAAATGAAACCCATGCTGAAATCCTCTCCGAGGAGTTCCAGGGTATTTTTTTGTACCATAATGCCATCTTGTAGAATGTCATTAGGGAGCCGTATGTGTTTTTGGGGAAATAGTAATTGAGAAAAAAGTAAAAAAAAAGTTGTATTCTAGAGTCCTATCCTCTGGATGCAGACAGTCTCGAGATGCCTTGAATTTAAAACAAATATAGTTTTAATTTTCTCTTTCCATTTTGTGATTAAGCAAAGATTGAAGTTTTTTGAACTCAGTATTTCATTTAGCATAACAGTAATCAGCCGTTCCCCTCAGCACACCCGCCTAAAAAACAAGCAGTCTGAATACAAATGCGCTGAGAAACTCTCTGTCTGCACCGTGCTCACAGACACAGGGACCCAGCGATTGCACAAGCTCCATCTCCCCCAGGAGATGAGAGTTTTGTTGCAATGTGGGGCCGGAGGAGAGGTGATCCCATGGAATTTCCTTTAGGAAGTGGGGGCGAGGGAGGAGAGGAGAGTGGAAGGAATGTTTCAGCCGCAGCTGCTTGTAAAAGAAGCACTAGGAAAACAGATTGGTAAAAGTTACCGCCATCGAAGATCTCTCGTTGGAAAACAAAAAGCAGATTTGGTAATGAGGGGCCTGTAAACTCTGTGAGCGTTTGCAAGTCTGCAGGTATTTGTTGTAGGGAGGTGCAACCCTTGGTCCCTATCCCTGAGCCACAGGAAAAAAATGTCCTGTGGCAGCTGGTGGAATGCCTTTGATCAGGGTCCGTCCCGAGCTTCCCCCATGGCAGGGCCCCGTCTCAGATGGGAGGTGATAGCACCACAGTTATTCATCGGGATAACCAGTAATTCAAGAACATTTTGAAGGGGATGGTTTAATTTCGGTGGACTAGTGAAAATGTTAATGAGTACTAATCAGGCTCCGTAGTGGGTTCCATGATGCAGATGCCAAAACCTGTCCCCTGCGTTAGAGACCACTTAGGCAGGCATCGCAGTCAGAAACAATTCCAGAATTGAGTCAGCTTAGAGCCCGAGTTGATTTCTGCACTGGCGTGCTTACATTAAACTTGCCCTTTTTCTCAGGATACCATTCGGCACGGAAAGCAGAAGCAGTATTTGCAAACGGATTGTTTTATCTGATGTCTAATATCTCATGTGGTTTCACATAACTCGGAGAAATCTCATGAAGTCTTGACTTTGTTTGCTAAAGGTTAGTTCTGTTTAGCTCCTATTTCTGTAATGTTAACTCCTCGAAATGAAAAAATGAGCCATCTGATGTTGACACATTTTAAGACCAGTTATTTTTTTGGTAACCTTTCAATCTTTTTTTTCCCTCCACACTGTTGCCAAGCTGCATTTGGGGTTGAGAAAGTAACACCCTGATATTGTATGCAACCCAGATAATAAACATCCATGGCAAATATAAATTCAGATCCTACTACCCCAAGTGAAACTTTTAACTAAGGAAAAAAGGGAGAAAAATCAGTGCTTATCCTTCCCCTCAAGTTCCACCCAAAAATTCTACCTTCTTGACATTCAAAAATGTCAGCTGCCTCAGTTGAGTTTGAGCAGTGCCTGACTCAAGACTCAGACCAACCCCACAGAAAACTGAATTTCTACAGGACTGGTGGGAGAAGAATTAACATTTGAGCATTTAAATATCTAATCCTTGCAGATACCTGTGCAGTGCAGTACCTGGAAAAAAGGTCAAATTTTAATTTGAGTGTTGATAATATGATACATGGACATAAAGCAAAAAACACCAATGAAAAACACTAAAAGAGAAGACTTTGGTTAGGGATCTGTTTTGACACTGTTACTCGTACAAATATTCCGCTTGAAATAACTTGTGTGAGTTGAGTTAATCATTAACAGAATCAATTTTGGTGGAAGATATGTTCTGATTTCTACTCTTATCCTGCCCCTTCCATTTATCTTTCTTCTTTTGCCTAGTTTAATCTCTTTATTTTCCCAAAAGAGGAAAAAGTTCTAATCTGTTGCTTTACTACCACAAGAGAAATCCCCCAAGATAAACACTGTGTTTTATTTCACAATTTTTTTGACTATTAATAATTACATTCAGTGAAAATATAATTTTTGGCCACCTTAATAGAAATGTATTTGCCCAAAACATGTGTTCTTTTAAAATGCTTATTTTCTCTATTCTGTGCTTTTGTAATTGTACATACTAGCTTTTAAAGGAGAGTATGGATCAGAATTTTTGCCTAGGAGAACATTGTTGACTTCAGGCCTTACACATCAGTATTTCAAATCCCAGTGCTGTTTTCTGGCTTAGACACAGTCACTAACAAGCTTTCACAAGTCTATCAAAATATCGGCAGTTATTCTGGTGCATTAATAAGGACTTTTTTTTAATGTCTGAGTGAATGCAGTCTTGAAATAAGTGTTACGTTAATAGAAGATCTAAAACCAGGAGGAAAAAAACCCCACTTCGTGAAGGGTCATACAAATACTGGAGAAATCTCAAATATTTTATTTGCAAGCCCTAAATGTCAGAAATAAAATGATCTAAACACCAGAAAAAGAGCCAAGCTACTTTTTTTTCTGGTTTCAAGGACTCTGCTGACAGAGTAACCGGAGAGCTTTTGGACCGCGGAGGCTAGCAGAGTTTTACAGTTCAGTCCATAGTTTTATTTAGCATGTGTGTAAAATTGCCAAGGAACTGGTGTGTTAATGAAAGCCCGGTGTAGAACAGAAATGGTTATCTGTGCCCGTAGGATGACAGCAAGGCTGACTCCTGTGGGTTTGTAGTGTGCTCGCAAAGGCCTGACCCTAGAAGGCATGGAGCACCTGCAGGAGCCCACAGCCAGTATGAGGGTTTCAAACCACGTAGCGCTCCATGGCATGGACTTAGGATTTGTTTGATAGTGAAGGCTGAGCTTTTCAGCTACATAATTGCACGGTGCCAGATAAATTCCATGGTCTCTGCTTCTTTCTTTTGGTGGTGGTTGGTTTTTTGTTGGTGGTTTGTTTTGCTTTTTTTCCTTCTC
Source organism: Chionis minor (assembly GCA_013398295.1). NCBI lineage: Eukaryota > Metazoa > Chordata > Aves > Charadriiformes > Chionidae > Chionis > Chionis minor. Next base: position 455,710 of record VZSF01008269.1, on the reverse strand, counting down.
AACCTGTAGCTGTGCCGTACCCCAGGGCAGAAATCTCCCCCGTGTTCAGTCTGAATGCCTTGGCTAAGTTCTGGAGAAGCCATTTGGCAGAGAGAAGAGAAACTCTTTCCCTTCAAAGCCTGAGGGTATCAGTGTGGTGGGGTATCCAGTGGAGATGATGTAGCAGTGTGCATTTCCTTCCCCGCATCGCTGTTTTGTAGTACTGTGATCTGAAAAGGAGTGTTTGTAAATCATCTGCTCCCCCCCCCCCCCCCCCCCCCCCCCCCCCCCCCCCCCCCCCCCGCCTCTTCCAGATATCCTGTATTTCTTGCTTTTCTTATGTGGCCTTGTCTTAACTTTATTGCCAAGGCTTTTTTATTTGTTGCCAAAAGTCTGTTTGCTATGTTTTGAAGATTTCAAGTACTGAAAGTGGTGCTCCACATTCCTTTTTCTCCGTGGCAGCTTACAGGGCTCCCATGTTGTAGGACAGAGGTACAGTACTAGGAGTAAAAGACCATTGGCCAGGACTGCTGTTGAAAACAATCCATCATCATACCAAGGCCTCAGCATGAATGTACTCTTTATTATGTAAATTAGGATCAATTCTTTTTGAACATCTTCCAAATATTCAGAGCTATGACATTATAAAAATATACAATAATCTGTCCCAGTCTTCAATTCTTCCCAAGTGAATTGCATGTGACTTTGTTCCATGAGAAATTCTGAAGTTTTTCCCACCCATTTTATTAATTGCTTATTCAGTTAAATTTTTATTAATTCTCTTTGAAATCTAGGACACTCACTCTAAATTACGCAGTTTCACAAATGTCATGAAATATTTTGAAAAGAGTGGCCCTCCCAGGAAGAGGGGACAGCCCTGACTGTCACTGATCAAGTCTTTCCCATCTAACACTTGAACTGAGGTTAAGGTGGTAGACTAAGAAGCACAGACTCACTGGTTTGGATAAGTGGTTTGGATAGAATTGCTAAGGTGCAAAAAGTAGGTGTGTTCCAGTAGATCACAGAAAGGTCCAAGTTGTTAAGACATTCTAGGGTAGATAACCAGGCTAAGAAAAGTTTTTGAGTCTGATTCCTTTTTGAAGAACAGGAAAGACAATTTTTTTCCTCTTAAGTTTCTATTTAACCAATAAATTGCAGTTTTTGAAGAAATGACCTGAAGCAGGCCCTGTGTTGGTCTAAGTCAGTATGGAACATGGGACTTCTGCTTCATTGGTGGTGACTTGTTTGGTCTTTTCTATCAAAGATGTTGCCCTTTAAATTGTTAATTATAATTCATTGATCAAATGACACTGTTTATATTCTCAAGATAGAGCCCTCCACCTGAACTCACTTGGGTCCAAACCCCTCGCTTAATCAGAGGAGACGAGAGATTTGGACTCCTCTGTGGTTGTAGCTGAAAGGTCAGCAACAGCAAGACTTGACTTTCAAAGGTGGCTGGTTACTGACCAAGCGTCCTAGTAATGTTTATATGGTGGATATAGGTTTTGGGAACATTGTTAGTTTCTTTATCTCATGGGATTAAAAAAAAATAGATCATTTAATTAGAAACAGAGCAGAATACATCTAAATATATAGCTGTACAGACAGATTCTCAGTTCTTTATAATTGGCTTGCCATGCGCTTCACAATATACTATTAGAAACCCTCCTGAAAAAGGGATCCACTGCTGTGAGTATCATCACGACAAAACCAGTTACATTTCTGCCATGAAAAAGGGGAAATTAGTTTATGTTCGTCTGGATGAATATTTACAGGTTCCAGTGGTACAAGACATCTAAGTGCCGTTATTTTAACTTTGCTTTTCTTTTTGTTAGTTAGTGTGCCTTTTTTGGTCCTTTCCTTAAGTGAAGGGAGAGAGACAGCTTGAAGTGCGGAGGAAAGAGTAAATTTTCGTAATTTTATATTGTAGCCAGGAAGGAGTATTTCTGACGGCAATGTTTTCTTCTGCTCATTAGTGTCCTTTACAAACTTCTGCTTTGTTCAGTGGGACAGAATTTCCAGAAATTTTAATTGTTCCTCAGGGATTTAACTGAATTTGTATTTGGACCCGGGTTACTGGTGCTCTGCTTTCTTCAGGATCTTAAAGTTGTGTTCTGCTCACGCTGTTGCCAAAGATACTTGAGTTCAGCTTCTGCAGTGGTGGAGGAAATGTGAGGCTATTTCTCTCAGTTACTTTCCTCTAGTGGCAGAAGTCAGCATTTGGCCATGACAGTTCTCCTTTATTTTTTTGGCGGGCAGTTCTCTGACATTCTTGTTGCTGAGATCATCCCCACTAGGGCTTTCAGAAGAACATCTGACTGGGGCTCAAATTTTTCACCTTCTGCTGTTCTGACCATATAGTATGTTACAGGAAAGGTCTAAATCCTTTACCGTTAATAATTAATTTGCGCTTCTAGATATCTTTTGTTGACTCAAAGATGTGTGAATTTGTGGTTTCTTTATTTCACCGTGATTTGGTTTTATGTTGACGTTGTGGATTCTTTTAAGCCCAAGGATAATTTGGGAAGAAAAAAAAAAGTGCCATTAAATTACTGCAGTCTGAGTCATACTTGGTCTGTGAGTTTAGTTCCCTGGCCTTCCCACACAGCATTTCCGATACGCAGTGAGCTGAGGGTGTGCAGGAAAGACTGTAGAGTGACCTAGATACTGTTTAACTGTTTACTAATGAGTGGCTTTCTGACATTGGATAGAGCCCTTGCCTCTTTGGATTCTCAGTCCTCTTCTGTGCAATAGCTGTAGCCATTACATTTTCCTGCTTCTGAGAGGTTTTCATAAAAAAATAATAATTAAGATTTCTACTTCAATTGGTTTAAACATCTTGTTTAGATAAATTGATCAGAAAAAATAGTAAATGAACTACTTTAGAATCTGAAACGCAGGCACTGAGATTCATCCTCTGGTAGAAGTTATGGCTTCTTTCACATGGTACTTCAGCACTTCTAAGCGAAAAGTTTGTTCTGCTGCCCTCTTGCAGGCAAAGGAGTAGTCATCTCAGGCTCTTGATAATAAAAGAGGTCTGTAAAGCCCAGAAACACTGTGACCATCTCATACAAATTCCCTTGTTGGCGTGTTGTTGAATCTGTTCAAGAAAGGTTGTGATGCACCACTAACCTCACTGACTTTGGGCTTGCCTGTCAGCTTTGCTGTCATGCAGTGGTTGGTTAATTTTTCTTGGCTGCGTATGAAAATGTGTTTTTTGAATATTCCCTTCTGTGGCTGTTGGTGCTCTGGGTTCATGAAACTGCCATGGCTGCTCCTTTTAAGAAACTTTGAATCCATGTCTGTTTCATGTAGCTGCCATCCAGGCTTGCAGTTGATACAGCCAACTGGAGGACCCCAATTTTCTTTGAGCCTTGTAGACCCAGTCTCGAGTCACCCCTTTGCACAGATGCTTACGGGTTGGGTTTTCCCTGCTAGGCTGGGATTAACCTCTCTTGTCGGTGGTCTTCACTGGGAAACCCAACAATCCAAGTGCTTCCTCAGGCACACCACTCCAAGCGCAGACTAGGACACTGGATGTATCCTTCCATGGTGGCACCTGACATAGTCATTATACAAAAGTCCCTGGAAATGGGGGTCTGGGGGATGACATTAGTGAGCCAGCTCGGGTGTGTTCGGTGTGACAATCTAGTCGTGGGTAGCATGCTGTGACTGCAGGTCCGTCTGCAGTTGGTGGTTCCGGAAGACTTCGTTGTACTTGGCTAGCTGCTCTAGTGATGGGATCAGAACAGGTTAATGGTGTTTTTAAAGGAAACAGTATATTTAAGCTACCAAAAGCAAATTTCCAGATAAGTGTCTATTACATTCTCTTTGCAAAACTTCAGAAATCAAACTCTGCCTCCTGCTTGCTTCAATCAATATTCAAAAGACTGTCTATCTTAAGCAGTGTGAAACGGAGGAAGTGTCACTGGAGATGACCCTGACACATCAGCCATGAAGGTTGCGCATTAGATTTTGTGTTACAGCTTGTGATTGCTCATGTATCGAAAATTTGGCAACAGATGGGTAGTATTTTTTTTTAATGCATTACACTCCTCTGTCCCTATCTCAGCACTTAATACTACTACTGCAGACATCTTTTCAACAGAGCCGTGCAGTTATAATCGATAATACATGAGCTGATGTTTCTGCTCGATAACTTACAGCCACTTAAATGCCCCTCTGAAGTATTTTAACCCCTGGGGAGAACTACTTTAGTTCCACCATTTTCCCTATTGAAATGGAGATATTTGCTATTCAGCGCAGCTGGGATTTGAGACTAGAGAAGCAGATTCAAATAAGAATCAAGTCTACATGCCGTGCTGTTAAGGGGGCAAGGCCTCTGGAAGGTTTAGCAGTGATTTTGAATAATTTGTCCATTTAGTGCTGTTCTAGCATGAATGACATGAAGTTATCAGAAATTAAAAGGAGACCAGGCTCTAACATTAATTATAATTAAGTTTTCTTCATAATTAGGTGTTAATTCCAGTGTAGAATAGCTATTCAAAGCAGGATTTTACTATGAGTATTTAATAAAAGAAGCGCCATGAAAATGCCATTCAGAGAGACTGGAAGTTATTTGTATGTGTTGGGGTTTTTTGCTCTTCTGCTCTCCAGACAGAAGGGGCACAGTCAGCACTTTCCAAGATTGGGTGTTAAATTAATGCAAGATGCAGGTAAGAATGAATAGATATCTTTGTGTAGAAGGTATTTTAACCCAGCAGTCCAGGTCTTTGATTCATCCTGTTAAGTTTGTGTTGTCTTAATGTTACAAAAACAGAATGAAAACATACAAAATATGCTGACATATTTTTAAAAAGTTAACAATGACAGACATCAAGTGACCAAACAACTTTCATACAAGATAAATGTGAGAACAAGCATTACATATGTGTGTGTACATATATGTGTATATGCTTGTTTATATTGAATTTACATAATTTGTGAGAGAGGTTTTTTTGTAGTTCAGAGTTGACAGATGGGTCAGGGCTTAGGAAATGGGATGTGGCTGAAAGTGCGCTTGTACTTTGGCAATCTCCAACCCCATGGTTTTCAAGACTTTGCCAACATATCCTTTGGAGCATCGTTTATTTAAACTGAGGCATTTAAGACTTGGTTAGCAACCTTCGCTAGAAGTCAAATTAATAGGCAAAAATGAGTAAAGACTAATCTTCTGCAAGCATAGAGGATTGTAGCATCAATAGTTGTCTATCTATCCACCTAGGAAGTAGACTCACATTAGCTAGGATTGTAGCCAGAATAATATCTTTTGATTTATACTGTTCTTACTAAGGCAAGGGGAAGAAGTATTGGGAAATGTTGATAAATACTTTTATTTTCCCCTTACCTTGTCCTTAATTCCCTCCCACAAGAAAAAGAAATATGCTTAGGGAAAGACAAAATACAGGACAATGCATCATACACTGACAATGACTGAATTTGGCTTCCTTGGATGGAGGAGGAGGAATTGAAAAATAAAAGGTCTTCAGGTAGAGAGACTAATTTATGCTCCCAAGCTGATCTGTACTGTTTAGCACAGGGAAGAGAAAGGAGTTATAAATTATGAATAACAAGAACTGCTCTCTTATGTCTTCATAGTTTTATTCTTTCAAGCTGTTAGTGTAGGCTCTGTAAAATTGGTGAGGCTGAAATTTGCCAAGATTTATGGCTGGGTGTAGAAATACTGCCTTACTTTCAGATTAAAACAGCTAGCAGTGGTAAATCAATACATGCACATCTGCAGACCTGCCATGAGCTTGGCTTATAAATACATATTAGCGTTCATCTGCTTTAATTTCTCATCTTCCCAAATCATTGTCTTGATTAGTGATCATTTCTCAGTATGAAAAAAAGGATGAAAGAAATTGCTAGACTGTAGAAATAATATTCCAGACTTGTAATTTGAAACTATTCAGAACTTTATTTTTTTGCTTGCAAATGAATTATGATTTTTGAAGAACGTCTGTATCTTTCATGGCTATGTGATACTGTGCTCTCCTATTTTTTATATTCTTTCTGGGAGCCACATGAACTATAATAATTTGTTTTCAAAGAATATTGCTGCAGTTTTTGCTTTCAGTTGTTCTTAAAATGCAGATTTCTTTCAGTGCTTTAACCCAGGCATGATTTGTGTCCATTCTGTAGTGTTAGGGTAGGAGCACAACAAGGTGAGACCGTTGGCTTTCTTAAAATAACATGGCTTTGTTCTTCTGTCCTGTAGCTGTAGGAAACTCTAACCCTTTCCCATATATCTGAATAACCCTGTCAGTATATGCACAGGGAAATTCGTAGACTGATCTATGTTTTTTTTGAGTAAGAATGATTCTAGTACTAAAGAGTGGATTAGCCAAGAACTCCAAATATCTTTTAAATTAATTATCTCTTTTTATAAAATAAGGATTCTCCGTAGTTTTCTCTGCTAAACTGGATGCTGAGTAATACAGATTAGAAAGTGCAGCCTGCTTTGTAAGGCAGGAATTGAGAGGCAGACATCTTGATTTTTTCTAATGTTGTAGCATTTACCAATTTCTTGTGTAAATGTCTTAATATATGTTAGTTGATTTATAATAATTTATGATAATTCTGGGATTTATTGTTTGTGACTGTCTGAATAACTGCAGAAATCATTTCCGTATGAATGATGCTCAGTTCAGTATCTTACAGTACAACTTTCTATAATGCTTTCAGTGTAAGAGTACTTCATATAAATTACAATATACTATATTAGAAATAGAAAGTAGAAAATTGGTTTCTAAACCATTCAATCTAATTTACACACACCACTTCATATTCCATCCAACTCTGAAATATTTTTCTCGGAGAACAATGCCACATAATTTATAAAACACATAGTGGTCTTTCACTAATGTTTACGTAGTCAGCACCTTTTAAAATCCTTTGCGTATGAGTTTTCAAATGGGTAAATAGAAAAATCCCCTAAAAGTGTAGGCAAAAATAAGTTATAAAGTATTTACTTAGCTCTGCTGAACTGTTGATTTCATAAACTGTAAAGATGATGATAAACATAAACAATTTCCTTTTCTGAAAGAACTGGCAATATGGTTAGTGCATTACTGTGGGTTTTTATTTTCTTCAGTTTAGGAGCAAGCAGGCTATGGTTATTTAGACAATAGCTGCACTTCAAAGTATGTCAGAGAGAAATCTGTTTGAGTTTCTGATAGGTTATTTATCCTGCTTAACCTATAAACTGTAAAGTAACAAGGCTACTGAACTGATAGATAGCTTAGCAGATGGTTCAGAGATTATGCTAAATCACCTCAGCTTGTCAGAAGTTAGGTTGGGTTACTGCAGGGGCAGTGGCTGCAAGAAACACTGAATGGGATCATTTTGCCGAGTTCCTTGCTTGAAATTCCGTTTTTCTTCACAGCATGTGACGTTTTGTGTCTTTACAGTTAAAACACACAGACGGTCAACAAATGTAGGACCAGCGTGTTAGTAGCCTGACTTTCATAAGAAGCATTCAGATGATGAGACTCTTTAGGTGTCTGTGAAGTAAGGAAGATCGTCTCCTCTGCAGCACAAGAGGTTGGCTCTGCCACTTTTGCTGCTGTTGCTCTCTCCTTTTTCTGTGTCTAGAGCTGTGGATTTGGTCTCGCTCTACCATCAAGTTGAGCATTATTATCTTGCTAGCCTATGAAAGATCAAATGGCAATTAAATACCATGTGTTTAGTAGTAAAAGTCAGGTAGCTGAGCAAGGATAGGCTGAGATTAAGGGCTTTGGGGGGGAAAAAAAAAGTCTCATCCTTAAGAATGGGAGATTATTAATAATAGTCCTGCCAAATACCTATGTTCACAACCTCAGTGAAGTGACTGAGGCAACAGATGCTGATAAACTTGTCAGCGCCTAGAATAAAAGTTATAGGTTCATCCTTCAGAATTTGCCTTTTTTTTCCCTCCCCCTTTAAATTAACAAAAGAGCCCCAAAACAAACCCTAACGTAAAGATTTTATACTTCGGTTTTTAAATCTCTCATTATTTCATTCTACTGCTGTTGTGTTTTTCTCAAAGTAACATCAGTTGAATTATTGTTGATGCCTGCCAGGGAAGGATACAAGAGCCTTCCCCTCCAACCCAGAAAGCTCTTTAGGGGAAAGCTTCCTGGATTTTTATTTTCATTTCTTCCTGCATGATTGTGTCATCACAGTACTGAAGAATAACTGCTTACCCCCACCTCCCCCACCCCCCCAATATTGCAACATTCTTAACCTGATAAAGTAAACCTAAATAAACATGCCTTTGCTTTATTTGTTGATTTTATATTGACAGAGAAAACACCTCTGCAGGGAATTGTTGGAAATCCATTGGTTTAGTACACACTAGAAAGTCACATTAGGAATGCTGTTTTCGTGTCAGCTGTAATATGTTTTAAACATTTTAAAATACCCAGAGCAATTTCCCTCAGTTGTGCTCAATGAAAGGGCATTGTACAGTGGGTCGTGCTTTTAAGATAACCAATTTGTCCTGCAAAAAGGAGCATACTAATTGAAAAACCTTTGCAAAATGTCATAAAAATAGCTGTAGGATGTTAACAGGACTTTTTGCCCTTGACTTTCAGTCAGCTTCTAAGGAATGGATAGAGATTATTCACATCTCTACAAAGCAAGAGGAAACAAACGTTTCCTGATTCTAAAAACACTTCTTCTCTGTCCCCACAGCTTATCCTCGGCTAAACCAGGAAATAGCTACTCTTAAGAAAAACAAAATGAATAGCTGAAAAATAATGATCTCCCAAATCTTCCTGTGTGGCACTTTGCTGTTCATTAGAGTTTTCAATTCCTGGTCCTTTTTAGCTATGAAGTAGCTACATTTGTGTAGAGCCAGTACACTGTAAACCAAATATGTATTCATAAAATAGTGCTTTTTATCTGTTAAAATGAATACTGTCCAAGAAACTGAGAAAGCATTTCTTCACACTTCACCAAATTTTATATGTCCATTATGCTGAGCATCTGCTCTTCTAAGGATGGATAACTGTAAAAGCTGATAGTATACCCGATTTTGCATCTGTGTTTTCTACTTTTCATTAATTCTCAGTGATATCTGGAATTGTAACCTACTGAGCCCAAAGAAAAGATTGTTTGTACCAAAGTAATACTGGTTTGTACTAGTATTGACAACTGTGTCAGTAATGACGATGATGCTTTTATCCACTGGTTCTTATTGAAAACACAAATATGCAAAAATTAAATGAAGAATTAAAGGTAGAGAGGTTGTGAAGAAAGCTTTGCTGATCTTGTGAAGAATTTACAGCAGCATGTAAGACTATTGAATTGTCAATAAAGCCAAAGATCTGTGGGATTGGTAGGGGGTTTTTGTGTTGTGGTTTGTTTTTTTTTTTCTTGGAGGGGGCGGGTTTGGTTGTGGTTTTGTGTTGTTATTTATCAGTACACAGATCCTAATGTAAAGTAGTCCTTACATTAATGGACAAAATGTAATTTTAATCATTTTGTAAAGACAAATTAAAGCAGTAGCTGGCTTCCATAATAATAAATACAAATTTATTTGGAGGTATTATTTATCTCCCAAGTAAAATAATAATAAATGACAATGAGGACTACTTGGATATTTTGATATTTTGAAAATACTATCTTTCTTTCTGAAGTACCAGAGAGTCAAAGGGACAATTAATAAGGAAGGAACCAGCTTTGTATCAAAACCACACAACTATTGGAAAGAATGTCATCAAAACAGTGCTCTAACGTTTAATTTAGGTTCAAAAGGAGGTCCTATTTTGTACATAGTGAAAAAATGTGATGACTGAAACAGGGCACATGTCTGAGTTGATTAACCCAGGGCTCAACTGTCTGAAGCTAGTATCAGAGATTTTGCTGAAGCAAGCAAATTAGCCCAATCTATAACAATTTCAAAACACAACTTGTACTAAACTAGGTTATGCATACCCGTTAACTGTGCAAATAAAAATAAGAAAAATATAACTACAAATTTTTATGTAATGTTTAATTATGCACCAAAAATGATTGGCCCAGCTTTTGGGGGTAGGTACTCATTATGTTCTGGTGGCAAATCGTTGGGTTCATGATGGCCATAAAGCAACTGAGTGATTCCAAAGAGTTTCTCAGAGAACAATGTGTCTTCCAACAACAGAAAACAAAATACGGACAAAATGTTCTCAGCAGTGCCTCCTTCCACATTAGGGCATAGATGTGGTGAAGAAGAATTTAAAAATGGAAACCATATGGTTTGATTCTGTTCTCCAAACTCAGTATTCTGCTGGATTGAATAAATTTCTTTATCAAGATTTTGTAAGATAACATTTACCTATAATTTAATAGCAGGATTAGAGTAGGCTATGACAAGGACTAGCAGTATTGTATTGACAATTGTCTTCTGAAATTCCCCTTATTGGGAAATTAAAACTTTGATACATGCAGAAACAACGCCCCCATGTTGATCTAAGCTTAAAAGGGAGCCAGAGCTTAAGGTTCAGTACACCACTTTCCCAGGATGCAGCAGGCAGAGGGAGATACAGGAGCTAGATAAAACCTTTTGTATTGCTCAGAGGTGTTTTTTGGATCCAGCAGAAAAGATTGCTGGGGCTGATTATATTCCCTTGGCTGTGCTGTTGGCTTAGAAGTGCCCCGAACACTGGAAGAGCAGTGAGGTACGGGAGCCAGCTGTACCAAGTCAGGTCTTGCTGACAACTCCCTTGACTCTTTTCCTCTGTTACAGGGAGTTTTGCTTCTTTTGCACCAGGTGGTATAGAGGAGCTGAGAACTGCAGCATTGGTGAGCATGGACTGCTCCGGTGCCTCCTTCTCAGGTCTCAGTGGAGATGAAGGAGTTGGGCTTTCGCATACTCTACAAGTGACACAGACTGTGGTGGGGACTTGGCTATTAAGACCATTAGTTTGACATAAATGTTTTGAGTCGTACTGTTCAAAATAGAATACTCTGTATTTGGCGAGGTGAAGATGCTGTCTTAAAACTTACACATCAGTGATCTGCAGAAGTCAGTGTTTGTTACATGCATTTATTTAGGGTCATACTGAAGGATAATAACCCTTTCAAGCAGGCATGTGCTGCATTTAGAGCATGTACACGGTGCCTGCTGACCATGTTGTGCACTGAATAAGACCATGTTTGAGTAAGAAAATTATTTTTTGTTTGGCGGGGTGTTTTTGTTTTTGTTAAAAGCTGATTTACAGACTTGAGCATCCCCATCTGCATGTTCTTTTTAGTGTTACAGTTAGCATACAGGAATTGCTTTGGAAGTCTTGTCTTTACCCATTTTGTTCTAGTTATTTACCCTAATCTAAAGTAAGGTTTATTTTGATGTGGATCCATTCAGCAGCTGCAGTGTATTTTAAGATTAACTGATCTGCTCTCCCACATGACCCTCCTTGCTGGATCTGCCTATTTATTGTGCTCTCTCTTCTCTTTGGGTCACCTGGTGAGAATATTGGCTCCCTACTGAAATTTCTGTGTTCGGTCAGCTTCTCTTTCCTTTCACAATTCCACCTAGTTCATGTACTCAGAGCCACTTATATGTTATGAAATCCATGCCTGGTTTTACCACATGATTCTCGCTCTTAAAAATAAAGAACATTCCATGAAGGGCAGTGATAAGATGCTAAGATGTGAAAATTAACCTAGAATAAACACAGAAGATAATGCAGCATTGTTTCTGCATAGCAGAGGAGTTCTGACAGCACTACAGTAATGCAAGGGATAACAGCAGCATCTAGGAGTGCTCTTTTTACAGCTGGACTTGACTTAGGCGAAGAGAGAACACTGCTTATCTTCAACACAAAGTTCTGGACAGTTCAGGATGGAGGACCTATGCAGCTCTAAAAGGCAGGGACTTTCCATGGCAGCAGAGATCCTTCTGGTGTTAATGTCAGGTGATAGAGAAACCCTTCATACCACAAGCTGGAAGACAGTTTGAAAGTACTGCAGAGGGGGAAAGCCCTGTGAGCTTGGTGGTATGAGATATATTACGTTAAGCTATTGTGGGCAAAGACTTGAACAATTCATTCCAGACAGCCCCTATCAAGCCTCTCACTGCCTGTTCTTATTGTACCTCCCCTAATGCACACACAGATAAGTTCTTTCAACACTCAGAATAGCTCTTGTGGCAGAGACTTCAAGCTACTTCATTCCCCATTCTTTGTCATGCTCATGATGGCATCTTATCGCCCTCACGTTTGCAAGTATGTTCGTTATACTAGCAGATGTACAAAGGGAGAAAAATAAACACTGGTTTGGTTTGATCCGTGTACTTAGTTTTCTAAGGACCCTTTTCTTTCATCATCGCAGAGGTTACCAAAATTAAGCTTCAAAGATGTTTTAAATATCGAAAGTATTCTTAGCTATTTGCAATAAATCTGTCAGGGTGATTATTGCACTGGGTTCGACCGTGGGGCTGAACAATGTGAGTTCTTAAAAGTATATGCTGATGCTTTGTTTCAAGCCTTCCACTTCAAAAGTATCTAAATCTAAGGCGCAGTGCTGTGTTTTGACATTCGTGTTGCCTGGCGCTAGAACTTCTTAGGGCAGCTGAGTAGGTGGGGTTACCCTTTCATTTCTGCACCAAGAGTGTGTAATGGGCAGCAGTAGGCATTATCCTTTTAAATAGCAGCACTGCTTATCGTCCTGACTTGGCTTTTGAACAAGTGTCATCTTTATCCCTTATCCAAATACACATTTGTATTGGTGTTCTGTACCGTAACGATAGCTTGTACACTGGTGGATAGACTGCTACTGAACATACCCCTTTTAATCCCGTAACCAATGCACTCTGGCAATTATTTATCTGCCTCTTGCTCAAGCCCTCTCTTCCTTTATATGTTAGTTGACATTGGTACAAGTGCTGTATTGGAAAGAGGTGCAAAGCTGAGAACATCTTTCATAGAATCATAGAATCACTTGGGTTGGAAGAGACCTTCAAGATCATCAAGTCCAACCATAAACCTACACTGCCAACCACCCCTAAACCATGTCCCTCAGCACCAAGTTCTGCCTGGCAGAAAAGGATCTGGGGGTCCTGGTAGACAGTCGGCTGAACATGAGCCAGCAGTGTGCCCAGGTGGCCAAGAAGGCCAATGGCATCTTGGCCTGTGTCTTTCCATCTCCAAAGATAATTCAGTCAAAAGAGAGAATGTTAATAGCACTCAACCCCTCCCCCTCCCCGCCTCCCCAAACCCCACCTCTTTATTGCTGCTGAACATTGATTTGAAAAATACCCTGCTTTTTGAAAAATAACCTACTTAATAAGGAATACCTAGTTGCTTGTCACCAGCCAGATTAGGAGTTTTTTCTCAAGATTAGCACTTAATTGAACAGAAAGCATATTGCTGCAGAGGAGAGGGAATCAGCAATCACCAGTCACTGCAGGAGTGATTCCACCAGCCGTGAGAGATGTGCTCTGCCATAGGTAGTAAGTCTCACCAAGCCTGCAGTGAGGCTTGGGAGCAGAAGAAACGCCTCAGCCAGGTACCTAAGACAGCTAGATACGCGTGAGCTTTGAGAGGAACAGTGATCTTAAGGCAGGGCCTAACACCATAGACATCTTCGGAATATAAGTTTTTTCTTGCTTGCTATATTCCTTTTTGTAAGCAGGCAATACATATTAGTTTGCACCATGTCTTTGATGTGTTATATAGCTCATTGATTTCTGGTGGGTCTCGGATTGCAGTTGCAGTTAATAAATGAGCAGTTGAACGCTGGAGCCTGTGTTAACAGCAGTGTTAGGACTGCAGAATTCAGGAGGAAGGAAGCAGATTTTCATGATGGTCATCATTTGAAGGAAGCACTTATGAGGAACTGCGAGGAGTAATTTCCTCTGATACCAGACCATGTGGTGGGAGCAAGGAGGGGATGTATCCCTCTGCCCAGGCTGAGGTGGGGTAGACTGAGTTTCTGTGCTTCATGGTGTGGCTAACACTTGGGAGGAGTATTCACAGGGAAAATCGTAGGAGAAATCCTGGCGATAGCTGCTATTGTTATACTGGTTCTGAATTGTTCCTAGACTCACACTGCTGAAACTTCTTGGCAGTCTTCCATGGCAGCTGGTTCTTTGCAGGAACTGTGCTATCTAGGACAGTGAATTAAATCACTAGCGGCCTTGCACATTGGAAGATGGTCCATGAAGTGGTTGTAAAGAACAGACATGCAGACACATGTTTACGGGCTGGTGTGCAGCAGCATCTGTGGGCCAGTGTAGCCCATAGCCAGCCCCTGGCTCCCCTCCGGGACCAAACTGGCGGAGGGTTGCAGGTACTTGTTTACGTAGATAACCAGTGCTTTAGTTTTTCACTGCCACCACCACTTTCTACACTTTCAATAACTGAAACAGTAGCAGAGACAAGATCATCCTTCAGGGATTTTTTTTTCCCCCCACAGAAGGTTCTGTAGCTGTTCACTTTAAGAAGCTTAGGGAAGCTGATAAGGAATGGAGAATGCTGGCCATCAAATATGATGCTGGGTCCAAGCGACTTGGGACATTAAGAGTTTAGTGGATCTTGAAAGAGCGTTGTCCCTGAGCAGTTTGCCCCTCTCATTTATAACATGTACTTTTAGTCTGCACTCGGAAGAATTCTGGAATAAGTTTCAGAAGTCTTGACTTACGAGGTATAGAGCTTTCTAAATGGAATGACGTATTTGGAAAATGTGGCACTAATAAGGAATTACCCGCTCCTACTATTAGGCACAATTTCTATTGCTTTTTTACAGCTTCTAGCATAATATATTTAGGTGTCCACTGGTTTTCACTGACACTAGTACATTTTTGTGCTATAGATGGGTAGTTCTATTTTATATCAGTGTAAATCCTCACTACATAATTTCAGATATAATAAGGAAGCCAACACTTAGGGGCTAGTGTCTCAGGTTTACCCCCTTGCAACTATTTGAAGCCATATAATAACTCATTGAATAAACAGAAGGCGCTTGAAACTGGTCACAAAGACCGATAGCTGCACTGAAACAAGTATTTAAATGTTCTTTGGGGGGAAAGTACTTTGTAAATAGGCTTCATCCTTGGATAACTATCACTTTGCAAGTGGTTTGGATACTCAGTTAACTAAGTAAGCTTAACTTTATTAGGCTTCTTATGTATTTTGAAGAACTTTTAAGACTAATACAGCCACTGCACAAATTGAGTTAGTTGTCTTTTGAAAGAATCTCTTTTTGAAACCATACTCACTCTGTTGAAGTTATATTTAGCAGATGAATTGGCAAAACTTTATTCTTCCCCAAGTTCCACTTTCTTACTGAATTTTCAGTTCGTTTTGGGTTCTTGTAGGATGATAAAGAACCTCTTAGCACGCAGTGCATAGGTATAGCTGTTAATGTAGTAAGTAGCATCATATGCTCATGTGAGAACAAACTCAAGTTGCATCATTTCTGTCTCGTGTACTCACACCACTGTCAAGAGCAAGTTCAGAAGCACAGAGAGGAGGTTGTGGTGAGGAACTTGGGGAAACCCGTACTGTGTTTCCGATTCCACTGCTGACGCAGGCTAAGCAAATTGCTTTTTTTAAATTGAAACTGGGATTTGACTTCCAAGGAAAATGGCAGGTATTCACCAGCAGCCACAAATTCTACTCTAAGTTTGATCAAAACCCCTAATACTGATAAACTTTGCAGGGCATTTCAGAAACGGCAATTGTTCCTGTAGCTGGGATTGCTGTCCGCCTGTTTCCCAGGCTTAATTGCTCTTAGATCTCTGGGTGCCCACCTTTGGACCGCGAAGCGGATTGGCACCTGGACTGCCCAGGTACTGAGAAGCTGAGGAACAGGCAGTGTTTTTCTTCTGAAAAAAGAAAATTGAAGCTCCCCTGAGGATATTTTGGTTTTAGTTGAAATTGGTTGCCTTTCAATTTTCCTTTTCAAAAATACAGAAAATTCTTTACCAATGTTGCTGATCAGCTTTCATAAATCTGGCTTGCACTTGTCACCTTCCAGAACAGAGTTTTAATTTTTTTTTTTTTTTTTTTTTGAGGGGAAAAGATATCAAAGCTTTTTTACATTCCCCTGCACCCTGTACCATGTTAGTTATGAAGCCTATCAAACTGACTAGGCAGTTTGTCTGCTTTAGCTGGTATATATATACTGAGAGGGTCCAAGCTTATGTCTAAAACATGGTTTCTTACATGTACCAGCGTTTTTAACTGCGTTGTATTCTTCTCTGGAAAGCACTTTTTCTCTGGCTTGTTTTCTGATGCTGCTGTGCCACTGGGAACAGAAGAGACAATGGAATAAGATCATGCTTGAAATTGTGGATCTTTATTGTCACTTCTATCTATGTATGAATTTTCATTGTGTAATTATGTAGTCTATATATGTAGTAAAAGGTAATAGGATATAAAATAATGTGAATTTAGTATCTATTGTAATAGGGTGGTTTTTTTCTCATTTTCCTTACGTATGTATAATACATTTTAGGTATGGGAAAATTGTATCCACGAAGGCTATTTTGGATAAGACCACAAACAAATGCAAAGGTACGTATGTTTGCCTTTATGTTACATTCACCTGCAAGTCCTGAGTCTGTAAAATATACTGATGCTAAATTTTAAGTGCTTTCAGCCACCCCCACTCCTCCCCCCAACTTCTTATTCCTAAAGTAGTCTTATTCTTGCTCGCGGTCCATGTATTCCATACATTTGTTTCCAGTGGAGCTGGCAGACAGCCTGTGTCAGTGGTGCAGCCAAGCCGGAGTGAAGCTGACACGCACGGTGCTGGCTGGCAGCTTGCCTCTATTTTAAAAACAAAAATGGAGTTAAAAACAGCTTTTCCCCTTTTGCCTGGAGAAACTAGGGAAGCTTACAGAAGACCATTTTAACTGTACTAATCATCTGAAAAAATTATATATTGTGGAAATCAGCTCCATTGATTAGAGTAGTTTAAAGCAGCACTTAATTACATGTTCTAAGCCTCTAATTGTGTTTTGTTATATGCAATTGAATGTATTGGGAGCAAAGAGAGGGTTCGTTTTCACTGAAGTAATTACAGCTGGAAAAAATATTAGAAGTCCTTTAGATAAGCTGGAGACATCAGTTCACTGATTTTCATCACTCATTGCAATTACAGTGAGGTCATATCCCAGCAACGTGCACGGTGGGAGGTGTGGCAGCAGGCACTGAAATATCAGATTTCAGACTTTCTTTTTTACAATTAAGAGGATAATTTCGAAGCAAAGTGAAAAATTAAGTCAACTGATTTGGCAATGTTATTAAACATAAAGCTCATGAACGAGTGTAAAGCTGATAGGCAGAGGCAGGAGAGTAGCGGTCGTCATTAATGGACGTACAGTTTTTGTGCAGAATGTGGAAGCAGTTCAGGGGTGTAGCTTCTCAGCTCCCCATCTTAAGCAATTAAGGGGGTGCTGACAGTTCAGAAACAGAAATTTCTAGAAATTTCTTTTCCGAGCTTGTATGCAGATGTCATCTGCATATATTGTGACTAGGAAAGAGCAGATGCCTTCTTCAATTATTTTAATTCATTAGTACCTGTGGCGGCACTTAACTGATTTATTCTGTCCGTTCCCCCAGTTCTTGAAGATTTCAGTAGCTCTGTCAGTGATACAGAAATTCTCACATTAATGTTTTAAGAGATTTAAGCTGACTTTTCCAATATAGATTTTAAATTTCACTGTTGAAAAGCAGTAACTAACAGCCTGTTGTAACAATATACAGAAAGTTAAGACTGCAGGGAAGCTCGCTGCATGTCACTTAAGTTGTAGTAGGAACATAAGTAGACAAAATGCAGAAATGTAACTGGAATTTAACCAAAAGATTGACAGCATCTCTGGCTCTCGCCAAGAAAGCACACCGTGGGATTTAAACTAACTGGAGCGACAAGTTTATGTATCATCTAGAAGATGGCGAAGCCAGCTTTGATGGCGTGCTTGGTGTCGGTGTGTGACTCCGTCTGTATTGCATCCTGCAGTAGTGCGGTGGTGTTGATAACCTGGGCTGTTGTGGGTACAGAAAGCTAGTTTTGGGTATGGAAAGCTTGTTTTGCCTTGGCAGCACAAAACTTGAAATGAGCTAATTCACTCTGTTTCATGTCAAAATTTAACAGTCCACAACACCACATGTTACACAGAACAATATGCTCCTTGCTTCAGCTTCTTGGCAGGTTAAATAAGCTTGTACTGATGTACAAGGCTGCTTGAGTTGTTTTTCCTGAGTTAAGGAGTTTAAAGCTAGTTCAGTTACATCTTTACACAACCTTTTTGTCCTCAGTGCAGATATATTGTAAGACAATCCTATTACCTTCTGAAGAAATAATTCCATTTTTCTACTCCTCTAGAGCTTTTTTTTTAATTGTTGGGGTTTTTGTTTCTTTTAACCCAACTTAGACATTGGAGAGGGATTTCTTGAGTATTTGAGGCTGTTCACTGGTGGGAAGGAGGGGGGTTGAAAAATTCAAATGAGGTTTGAAATAACATCTAGGGGAAGTAGCTTCCAAACTGTGACTGCCTTTTGGTGACACTTGCATTAAAAATCCCAGTCTATAAGGTCAGTGTCTGTAAAAACCAAGGCATATTGCTCTTCAGATGTCGTGGAATCTGTTAGCTGTACATTGTTCAGAATAAGAAAAGAAGTTACTGCATATATATGGAAATTGTTAAAATTAACTTTGGGTTTACTTTCACGTTTAAAGATTGCTTTATATGGCATAGAAAATGCTTTCAGGACAGTTTTTTACATTCTGATTCCAGTAACAACAATGGGGAGAATTCGTTTGATTTCACTGAAGTGGAGTTTTCACTCATTAAATTTAACTGTCTTTTACGCATACGTAATGGTGTAACTAATTCACAAAAAATTGGATGATGATGCAGTAGATATGCATCTTTTAAGCTACATTCCTCTCCCAGTTTTGAGTAAATGATGTGTAACTTAGAGGCTTATTGGTCACATTCACACTGAACTAAGAATTTAGTTTAGAAAAATGAACAGATTATGCTTTACTCGGCGATCTCTATGAAATAAACTGATGATGTCACATCTGCTCTTAGAAGACACATACCAGATAACGCAAAGCAAACCACCATACTACTTGTTAGCAATCTGGACAAAATCCTGATAATGAATGGGCATGGAAATTGATTTGTTCCACTAGGGTAGGTCCCCACCAGTTCAAGGTTGCAGGACTTCAGTAGATTGGTTTTTTGGCACTACATGAAGAACTTTGGAGTTTAAGTTGGCCCTCTTCACCAATAAGAAAATTGTATTAAATAACTGTGCTAGCATAATATGAGCTGCTTGATGATAAGATGGTTGCTGTCTTGTTAATGAAAAATGTTTTATATTTCAGGTTACGGTTTTGTTGACTTTGACAGCCCAGCAGCTGCTCAGAAGGCGGTTTCTGCTTTAAAGGCTAGTGGAGTCCAAGCACAGATGGCAAAAGTGAGTTAAAATAACCAACTAATTCTTGCAATGGGTTGTGAAGATGAACAAGCTTATATGTTAGCAGAGCATCGGCAATGGGAATTTTCAAGTTGCAGGCCCTTTACAGAGAGCACAGTCCTCAAGCCCCATGATATATTAAGGTAGCAAAATGGGGGCTTTCGATTGCCATATCCCAAATCATCTCGACTAATGAAATAAAGAAACATAGTATGGTAGAGTCCGTAAACTCATCTGGTTTGATTTATCAATTTATTCATGATACTGTTTTTCCATTGGTTTCATCAGAAGAAAGATTAGCAAGAAATTGTAAGAACTACAGCAGGCTTAACGTTTTAAATACAACATATTAATTCCTGGAACAGGTCAACAGATGAAATAGTTTACAGCACAGAGGTATGACAGGCTTTATACATTGCCTGCATGTTGCTTCTGAGGTTAGTGGCCTCGCAATTTGGGGATGAATTTTTAAGCACAGCATGGCAAAGTTTTAACATTGTGACTTTGTCTTCAGCCTCTCTAGTATATTTTCTGTTAATGTGTAAGTAAAATTTAAATCTGGGCGTTGATGATAGATGTCTTGAAATTCTTAGCCAACTCTTTGACAAACTATTTCTGCGTCAGGGTAAACCCAGGCATTATTAAAAATAAAGAAACATGATCGTTCTTCTTTTTCTCTCATTTTTACTGATCCTTGACTCTGAATCAGGTTATTAGCCAAAAGCGATCTTCAGAGCAGTGCTCTTTCAGCGTAAGATAAGTTTCTCAAATCTATAAAATCAGGTAGATAATACATTAGTAATGATTTTGTCATGTGTTCTTGTTAGGGCAGATGGCTTGGTTCCAATAGAGTGCCATAAACACCACTACAAATTTATTAAATTAAGAAAATATTACCAATGTAATCTGTTCATATAATTTGTGGTACCTCTTAAAGCAATTTTTTTTGTTTGAAAATTATATTGTAATTAAAAAAAATCCAGTAATTAAATAGTAATCTCAGAGACTTTTTTTTAATAAAATAGTCTGCCACAGATCTAGGAAATCTTTTGTAGTTGTCCATTAGGTACAGATTTTTTTCAGATGAGATATTTTCCACAGCTTCTCAGCTGAGGAGAACAGTTAAGCTAACAACATAAAATGTCTTTGGATGGATTCCAGGGCAACAAAATGGAAACCATATGTTTCATACTTAATGCATGCTTCATTACAGCCATGACACAAACATACATGCTTACTGGAAAACACTCGAGGTTTTTTTTTTTCTCTTTTTTCTTTTTTTTATAAGGTTTTATGTACGCTTAATAAAGACCTTTTAATTAATCTTTGGTTTTTAGGTAATCGCTTTAAAATATTCACCAGATTTTTCAGAGCCTCTGTCTGCCATCTTATGCATATGATATCTAGGTAGGAGGGGAGAAAAGAGAATTGTGAAGTCATGTAAATTCATTTTGCTAATGAATTTTGATGTCTGATTTAATTGCCTTCTTGAGTAGATGGTGAAGCTCTAATAATTCACTATAGTAATCTAATGAATAGTTTCTTAATTTTTCCCATGGTGTATTTTTCTGACTCATTTCCTCTGACAGTTAACTGCAATATTGCTAATATTTCTTTCTGTTAGCATTAATAAAAAATGTGCACCATAATACCTGACAGTTTTGCTTGATTTTTCTGACACTGTGTCAAGCCTGGTGACCTGTGGGAAATCTGTAACTGTAAGGTTTGTGTTCCAGGGAAACTTGTTGTTCTGCTTCTTAACATGGAAAGAGTGTTTGAATTATTAAAAAAACCAACCCAATGAACAGTACCACAACAAACAGTCACAAGTGACTAAGAGTTTGTGTGCTTTGATTTTTGTCTATTTTGAGACGTTGGAATTTCCCCCCGTCCCTGCCCTTGGGCTGTGCTGCTCTTCTTTTGTCTGAAAAATCCTATCTCCACTTGGGCGCTGGGAATTGCCAGTCACTTAGAGTTGTTTTGGCAAGATTAGCAAATCGGAGTCTTCACCTGCCAGACACTATAAAAGTTTGCTTGTGTTTGTGTATTGAATATTTTATCCTTTTGCGTGTTGTTACCTGTGCCATGAGGTGGTCTTCTTGCAGTGACATTGTTGAGGCTTTAGCCTGAATATCATAGAGAAAGATTTGGAGGACAGTTTCTCAGCTGTCTGGCTGATGGATTTCCTCACTGACCAGTACAACTGCTTCAGTTCCAAAGAGAAATAAATGCCTGTTGGCAGGATTTGGCCGTGGGAAGGTGTGGTTATTACGCTGTGCCCAGGGTGTCAACCAGCGGCACGGCTCCTCAGTATTCTTGCCCTCCTCCCAGATATGGTGGTGGTCCCTGAAGGGGAAGGAAAATGTTATTGCTGAAGCCTTGTTCTGACTCTGGCTTCTGTAAATCCCTTTTGACCATGTCCTGATGTAGCTCTTTGTTGGTGAGTTAAAAATTACTCATGTCAGCAAGATCATCTACAAATCTCAGTTCAGTAGAAGTGGTTCAGATTATACATATTAAAACCTTTGTTGTTTGTTTTGTAGAGATAACTTCAAATATTTGACTTTGTGAGCTTTTCTTATCAATGGGGTAAGATCATGCTGTACTCAGCGGTCTGCTTCCAAGTTGACCTGACTCCAGAAAAATATAGCCTTGTCCTCTACGTTTTGGCTGTTGTTGAGCAGACCGGGAGGACCTGGGGCTCCAGACATGGCTTCAGGCCACGTCCCACCAGATCTGTTCCAGGGGGGTCACTCTGTGTGGAGACGTGGCCATGTCTTGGGAGATGTCGTGATGATAGTGTTAGCGAAGGAACGCGGTATCAGACCATGGCTCAAGAAACATTATGTCTTCCAGTTATAGTGCTCTTTCCGAGATCTGAGTTGGGAACGCTTGACTAAGACGAAGCAGCTTGGGACGTGTTTTGCTCTGTGCTGGGTAACAGGATCTTCCAGCCACCACTGAAACAGAGATGCCTCCCACCATTCCTGTTGGTCAGATAATGATGCTAAGAGCTCACATAAGATGAAATTGCATTGCCAGGGGATGGGAGTAGGTTTTAGACGGAAATTTAAAATGGCAGTGATGGGGGCTATTGCCCCTCTCCTCTTGTCACACCGAGTATTGCCAGCGTTCACTCTGGTCAGTTGTTTTTCTCAGCATGTACAAGTGGCTGTGGGAAGGATTGGGAGGTGATGTGAGCTGTAGTGGTAGGCTGCTTGTTTCAGGACCGAATACAAAACCAATAGCTTGTCTCTTACTCTAGAGATAAGGTACAGAAAGAACAGGTACGTGTCTTGCAAAAGTATTGTTATTTCTAAGCTAATTTGTAACTGGCTGCTAATTTTTATTTTCATTCATTTTAATTTCATGAAATTTCTTTCATCGAAGTAGTTTATTGTCCTTGCTCCTAGAGGAGTGCTTTGATAATAAAATAAAAATAGTTAAGTTCAAAATCTCTGATTTGCAGAGCTGTGCAGTCTTATTAGTAGTAGTAGTAGTTGTACTGGAAAGCTCTGCCCATTTTCTTTGTTAGACAAATCGTTACAGTTGCTGTCAGAGTGAATTTTCTGAGCGATGTCTCTCTTCTCTTCCCCCCACCCCACAGGTGAAATCAGTGAGATAACTGTAGGTTTCTATGCTGTTCACAGCAGATAGCAAATGACTGTATAGGAAGATAGATGCACTCAGAAGATCTACTTTATATTGGCGTTTTGAACAGAGATTTAAAAACCTGAGAATCTGTAAGGGATGTTTAGAGATGGTGAGGTCTAAGTGCTATGGAGATATGAGTCACCTAAACCTTCATAGGTTTTATATCTTGCACTTAACCTAAGGTGTTAGAGTCAGTGGCAGGCAAAATTTTGTCTCATCAAGTGGTATTCAGCTAAATTCAAATGTAGTTACTGAAGCAACTGTGGTATGGATGATTGGAAAAGTGGCACTTGTAAGTGGAAAGTTGAATTTAATTCCCCTTCTTCTGGATGCAGACTAATGTGTAAATATAAAAGGCAAAAAAGAACCACTGAATAAGAATGGTTAATAGAAAACACAGTTCTCATCTTTCTATCTAGCAAACTTAAGCCAGGAAGAGAGCGATTGTGTTTGCAGCCCAGATAAAGTCAGCTAGAGAATATCTATATTGTACTGGCAGCAATGTAGGCACAAGCCAGCTAGAATAGCAGCCTGGGCTGTGGCAGCTCAGAATTCATCAAGTGCTAAACAACTTCCTTCCTGGTGTGGCAATGACGTTTGTATAGCCATAGTCTAGCTCATGGTAGGTTAACAGATTCCTGAGATAGTATAGTGAAAGGCTTATATCTACTAAAACTGTTCTACGTTTGGAATTACCACTTTTTGCAAAGAGCTTGTGATGTACTTTGGGCATCACAAGGAGGATTAACATACGTTCCAGTGTTCTCACAATTATATTTCAGCCCTGTCCTTAAAATCAGTTTAGTGTACTCCCTTTAAAATAATTTAACTGTCCGAGTCCAGCACAATTGCTATAGACACAACGAGCCGGATCCTCCAGACTTTGTGTGGTTGAAGACCTTGCCTTCCTTCATGCCTCCTCTATTCTCTCTGTATTCATGAGATTTTTAGTTCTTCCATATGTACAACTTTGCTATTGGTTGCTAAGGTTGCCGAGGTCGTTTATAACTTAAACAAGGGATATTCATTCCTTTCTAGTTTGTGTTCTATGGAAGCACAAACTTACCTTTAGTAAACATGTGCCAATTATAATAGAACCCGTGACAGTACTCCATGGATGTGGAGGATTTCTGTGGTCAATGAAACTCCTTAATTTGAGCCAAAGAATGCTGTTCCATGTACTAATGTGCGTTTTTTGGGGAAGACTCATTGTTTATCCGTTCAAAGATTTCCCCACAGTTGCACATTTTTAGGACTTAGAACTGCAGATTCAAAATATTACGATTTCCTCCTCCTTAAAATCTTCACTTCCACTGACACAATTAAGTGTGCTCCAGCTTATATTGTATTAGCTCTCACATTAACAAATCACTAAATATTTTCAGATATTTTTGGCTTGTGCAAAAAATTAGGGTAATCTTTGGAATTGTTTCTTATTCAAATTGTGTCAGAAGGATGCCTGTCATCACAATGCAGTGTTGTACCATCATATACTGACTTTTCCACCATTCTGAAGGTGCAATTTCCTTTTTCTGGAGTGGTCTGTTGGACCTCAAAGTGACAGAACAAACTCTCTGAAACTCACTATGTGGGGGTTGCTTTTAGTTTGTGATAAATATTAGCCCATTGTCTGAGTTCCATTGATCCTCCAGAACCCAGAAAATGACACAAATTTGTAATCTTTGTATTTTTTACTAATGGTTACAAAGGCAGAACTGTGAAGCGCTCCCCATGTGCTGGTAGCTTTATCTTTCTTTCCACTTAATTTCAATGCAGGAGCATTTTTTAATATTCTAAACTTACTTCAGGTGACTTTTTCCAAGCATATGTGGAAAAGATGAACTGTCACACTATATAAAGTGTGAACTGCATAGCAGGTGTGGGGCTTTTGGGAGGGAAAGGCTGCTTAGCCACTCGTCCTCATCTCTGTAACAGAAATCAAGGCTTTTCCACAGCTATTAAACATAATGTGTTAAAGGCAGTCTTCCTTCATGTTGCTGATGAAGAACATAGTTTTGAGTTAATAAAAATGAGAAACAGCTAACTTTTATGACTTTTAATAATGCATTGCTTTCTGTTCTTGTCTTCACTGTGGCAACCTTCTGGAGAATTAAATCAGTTTTCATTCCTATAGGGTAAAGTAAGAAAATAAGTTTAGGTTACCATGGTAGCTAGAGTACTTAATCTAACTAGTGAAGGTAGGCATATTGCAACTTTTTTTATTCTGCATCTGGGCTTCTGAATGCCGAAGAACAGATGACAGGCAAACAGGAGCTAACTCAAGCAGATTTTAGCAACTGGCTTGTCAGAAAAGTTTTCTTTTTACCTAATTTGTAGTACTTTCTGTCGGCAATAGTATTAAACTCTACTGTAATAGACTATTTTGAATAAATATCATTGATTTTCCTCCTTTTGTTTGTAAAAGCTCTTAAAAGTCATTATAAAATAAATTGCAGGTAAGACAGATTTTACTTACCTGGGGGCTGATTGACCGTCACTTCAGGAATTGCATTTGCATTGAGTAAGATGGTTGGCAACCGCTTTCCTTGAGTACACAGCATCAGCCCCCAAAAGTCTTCTCTCAGTTGCAAAGCGGTGCTGTGGCTTGTTCAGACAAGGGTCCAGTTCTCTGTTATGAACCGTGGTGGGCTTATCCAGCTTTCTATTGAAAACTCTGGTATCCATGAGCAACAGGGAGAAATCCCAGGGAGCACCTTGGTGCCCTTCTAGCAAAGGGAAAACAAGAATGCCAAGAATAAAAAGGGAATGTATGATTGCAGCGATAGTCTGGTTGCAAACTTGAACACAGCGCTTATTGTAGTTTTCATACAGTTCTTATTCCTCTTTGTAATGCAGATGTGCCCGTGAAAATGAGTTAAAATGTTTAGCTTCTTAATCATATATAGTGTTTATGCAATTCTGGAGAACAAGTGAAGATTATGGTCGTGATTTTTCCACTGAATTGTCTTGTTAACAGTCTGTGGTCAGACGGTATTAAAACTGTGGCTAAAACAGACATATTTCAGTGAGACACAGGCCAATTGTGAGTTTTAAAGTAGTTTCTATACGAAGGCAGACAAGCATTTAATCCCTTCCCTATCAGCCAGAGGATCTTCCATGCTGCGAGCAGTGCCTAGTCACATGTTTCTGAATGGCTATCTGTTCGCTCTGACCTTACACAGAGCAAGAGAAAACAGATGTCTTATCATTTTGCCAAGTTTCTTGCTTGCGAGTTAGGAACGGTTCCACACGCACAGGGAGGTTTTTGTTAATTTCTTTCAGATGATGATGGAGCATTTCACATTATGTAGGGCTCCTGATCACCACTTTTGTACAGAAATGAGCATTAGCAGTTGATTATTCCGATCCCTTTTATGAAAAATACTGTATCTTGTAGTCAGCTTATTATGTTAGTGCTGTAAGTGCTTTTTAGGAATTAGAAGTGCATTAATCTGCAAGAGCACTGTTCTGCATCTTTGTATCACTATGTTCTGCTAGAGAGGTTCTGGAGATGCAGATAAAGGTGTGTGGTGAGAAAAAACCAATAGAAACTTGTTAATGTGAGTTGCTAAAAATAAGACTTCCTAGTTTCCTTGGTAAT
The DNA here is from genome assembly GCA_013398295.1 of Chionis minor. Taxonomy (NCBI): domain Eukaryota; kingdom Metazoa; phylum Chordata; class Aves; order Charadriiformes; family Chionidae; genus Chionis; species Chionis minor. The sequence continues at coordinate 429,076 of VZSF01008269.1, read as the reverse complement.
ATGGATACTTACAGTGGCCCACAAATTCCCTGCCATTGCCCATAATCTGCAAATATTGAGTACTTTCAGTGTCTTTCAGGACCTGTTACAGTTCTGTTAACTAAGGAGACCCTGCATGAGATATGAAGACTCTCAAATTAAGCAGTTTTCCTAAATCGTGTAGAATTTAAAAAAGAAAATAAATTCAATGGTTCAGTGGTTTATATTTTAATGATAGCTCGCTAGCCTGAAGTAGGAACCTTTCCACTGACTTTAGTCATTCTTTTTGATCATTCCCACAAAATGGTACAAATAATTTAGAGAGACTTGAGATTTCGAAGGTGAAAGCAGCTTATATGATTTAATGGATTTTAAACACAGGGAAACCCCCTACCTTTGAAAGCACTTAGGACGATTACAGTGTATAGGCAAGGTTTAAGCTGAGTTGTTATGTTTGCAAATATTTTTGCCGGTTTCACTTTTTTGCTGAATCGCAGAATAAAAATTAGAAAGTTAGATATCAAAGGAATTATTTTGCTCTTCTGAAGAAGAATGGTAATAACCATGTGAATTAAACTGTGGTGAGGCAGGTCTGGGTAAGGAAGGAAGTCACAGAACTTCATGTATTAAACTGCTGTTTGCCAGAGAAACAGAGGGATGAGTTAAAGAGTTTGTTTCTCTCTCCTAACTTCCTGAATTTTTAACTGTTTAACCATTGTCCATGCCAAAAACTTGTATAAAAGCAAACATCTGTTTGTACGGTGCCTTTTGTGTAAGACAGGATAAAGATGGATGGGGAGACCTAGTTGTGGTTGCCATTTGGAAGTCAGCTTGGAAATCCAGCGTGTTCTAAGGGGAAGGAAATGACTTGCTGCTTATGATCTCCCAAAATGTATCCAGATAGCTGTTTTAAGGTTTAGTAGTCTTGTGGAGATGACAGAAGCTGCACGATGATGTAAGTAATTAACAGGAGAAGACGAGGTGTTTTGCACATAAATAGGTATATTTTTTCTGCTGCCAAACAGTATAAAATTCCAAATACACTCTAGAACGAGTTCAGTCTTGCTTTAGTTGTACCCCAGCAGTAATATCTTAGTATTGTAAATTATCTCCTTTGAGAACCAGTGGCAGTCTTCTTTCTTTTTTTCTCCTGCAAAGTGAAGAAGTGGATTAAATTAATCTATCCTGACATAGTTGGACTTGATGATCCTCATGGGTCCCTTCCAACTGCAGAAATTCTGTGATTCTGTTATTTGTCCTTGCAGCTGAACTGCTGCCGCTCCACAGGTCGGCTGTGGGTTTGCACCTGCAGTGCAGCTACAACCTTGGGGCACTGTGGAATGTGTTTGTTGGCATTTCAACTATTTTGTTCTGGGAGAATTACAGATGAATGAAATTTCGACTCCTATTCCAGGATTTCAGTGTGGCATCCTCATCCATTGGCTGGTTTTTTGTTCTTCCTCTCCTGTATCTGCCATCTTTGCCAGTTCTAGTTATGGACATATGCAGAAGTATCTTCAGACTCCCTTTTTTCCACCACGGTCAGTATGTCCTGTCGAAGGATCAAAAGCAGAAATGACTGAGTCCCTGGGAGTATTCAGGCTGTAACAGACTGACCTAGAGAAAGGGTCAGGAAAGCAGAAGTCAGTCGTTTCCAGTCACCCATCCAGCACACACCTGATCAAAACCCAGTTTAGTTACTAATACAAAATATGGATTGTTTCATGGGCTGCAAGTCAAATTTTTCCATCACAGAATGCTCGGTGTTCAGAGAAAGCAATTTCCTTAGAACAATTTCCGCAGATACACTTCTTTTTTTCCTCTGTTCCTAAGGGATTTGCAATGTGGGTTAGTGGTAAAGTCAGTAATACTCTCTCAAAGTTGAGCATTCCCTTCTCTGACAATGTTGTTACGTGATTTTATGGCGTGACCTTTTCTCTGCTGCATGGATAGGTACAAGAATCGAGCTTCCCAGCATGTGTGGGGGAAGATCTTCATGTGTTACAGTGAATTCCAGTAGGTCTTTGTGTCCCTTTTGGCAAGGAAAGCTCATGGTCTGTCATCCCAAATACACTGCCTGTATAATGTGTGGCAACCCCCTCGCTGGAACAGGAGCCCAAGAGAAAGGGGAATGGGATCTCCCCAGTTACTTGAATAAAACAGGTTGCTCTGACATTCTGCAGTTAACTGGATTTCTTTCTCTGTTGCGTGTTTCTGAATGTGAGCATTTCTTTTTTTGCATATAAATCCCATTTTTATTAGTGTGAACAAAATGGGGCCTTTTTTTATCTTTCCAAATGTTGTTAGGCTTTTTAATGAGAAAATTTTTATAATGTGATTCAGATTTTCTGTTATTATAGAATAAAAAAATTAGCAAATTAGATGAAAATATGCAAAGGGTCTGATTTTTCCAGCTTGTGTATTATTTTAGTTTTTTTAGTGAAGTTTGAGGATATTTCTGTGTATTATTTTACAGCTTATAATAAAAAGTAAAAAAATGCAAATTTTTTTGTTTCAAATACTATTCTGGGTTTCAGGAAATTAGCTACAAATATAGATACAAATGCTGTGATCCTTGTGGCTAAAAACCTCCTATAAAGCTTTTGCTAATAGTGTTCATGAAAGAAGGAAGTAAGCCTGCATATATGAAGGTGCAAAACCAAATGGGTTAATCCAACCTAATCCAACCTAAAATCCAAACTAATTCTGAAAATGTGAAAGCTGGGTTCATTTCACATCCCTAGCTGAGGAAATTTGAACTGTATGGCAAAGATGTAACTACTGTAACATAGATTTCCCCATCACAGTTGAACACTGCCCAGGAGTAAATACTGATGTCAGCCCTGGCCCATCAGTGAATCCATTTTCTTGTCTTCTCTTTCTGATGATTTGTCTAATATGAAAAAGAAGTCAGATGTTCTAAGGTAATTTAAATCACAAACTTCTATGTGTACTGCATAGAATCAGTGTTTTGGAGGGAATGCATATTCCCACTAGGTAGCGCAAGGAAAAATGTGTGGTAGTCCAATGCCATTTGTAATGGACTGTAAAGGGACTGACTAGGATAACACGTGGGCACTTGGAAAAGTTTGTGGTTTTTAAGGTATGTGGGATTTTGGTGTGGCTAGGAATTACAGTTATATCAGTGGTATAGTGTGCAGATCAGGAGGATGTAATTGGAATATATTTCCCTTTTCTAGGTCCTTTGATGCTGCATTTTTTAAAAACCTTCACAGAAAACTTGAAAGCCCTTTCTAAATGAATGTGAGATTTGGGGTGAAAATGCAAATACCAAAGGTCCATAAGCACAGAATTCGCTTCTCCATTTTTAAGTTTTGTTACTTTATGGAACATGAGAATTCATTTCTGTGCCTAAAAAGTGCAACCTTCCCCCTCCCAGCCCCCACTCCTTTTCTTTCTTGGTGCTAGGGAAAACCAGCCGCAACTGTGAAGTAATATCCAGGATAGCAAATTATTAAATTATGCAATATGCTACCAAAGGTACTGAGATGTTATTAATATAAGGGCAGCCCAAGTAAAAATTGATATCTAATCTGCATAAGAAGGTATCACCAGCCACACAGGTATATGCTTTAATTCCAGTAAGAAAGTGCTGTAGTTTTGTTTTTTCTTTCCTTTTTTGATTCAACATTCCCTGTCAGTCAGTTAGCCCTCTTGTACAGAATAAAAATACGCTGTGGACTATGCCAACAAAATTGTATTTGTTTCAGATCATATAATTCCTAATGCCAAAGTTCTACAGAATATAATGTATCCTGCACAGACTTACAGCTTATATAGGGCTCCACAATGACGACGTTGAGGTTTTGCACAACTGTAAGGGCCAAGTCATAGACTCATAGAATGGTTTAGGTTGGAAGGGACCTTGAAGATCACCTAGTTCCAACCCCCCTGCCATGGGCAGGAACACCTTCCACTAGACCAGATTACTCAAAGCCTCATCCAGCCTGGCCTTGAACGCTGCCAGGGATGGGGCATCCACAGCTTCCCTGGCCAACCCGTTCCAGTGCCTCTCCACCCTCATGGTGAAAAATTTCTTCCTAGTATCTGTACTAAATCTCCTCTTTTCCAGTTTGAAGCCATTACCCCTCGTGCTGTCACTACATGCCCTTGTAAAAAGTTCCTCTCCAGCTTTCTTGTAGGCCCCTTTCAGATGCTGGAAGGGGCTCTAAGGTCTCCCCGGAGCCTTCTCTTCTCCAGGCTGAACAACCTCAACTCTCTCAGCCTGTCCTCGTAGGAGAGGTGCTCTAACACTCTGATCATCTTTGTGGCCCTTCTCTGGACCCACTCCAACAGGTCCATGTCCTTCTTATGTTGGGGGCTCTAGAGCTGGACACAGTATTCCAGGTGGGTCTCATGACAGATGAGCGGAAGGACAGAGTCCCCTCCCTCGACCTGCTGGCCACGCTTCTTCTGATGCAGCCCACTATACAGTTGGCCTTCTGGGCTGTGAGCACACATTGCTGGCTCATGTTGAGCTTCTCATCCACCAGTACCCCCAAAGTCCCTCAGCTCAGGGCTGCTCTCAATCCATTCTCTGCCCAGCCTGTATTTGTGCATGGGAATGCCAGAGTCATCTAGATCTGTGTAGATTAAGAATGTACTTAATCATGGAGCATGGCCAGCAATTAGCAGTGTGAAACAGATGCAGGAGATGCTCCCTAACCACAGCTGGAAAATCTGTAGACCAACACTGGAAACTATCAATCTGAACAGAAATGTTTCTTTGATGGAGATGGAGTTTCATAGCTCATACAAAGTAGGTAGCCTAAGGTGAGGGGGAGGGCAAAGACATGACTACGTTTGTCTCCTCCCTATTCACTCATCTCCTGGCTGCCCTCCTCTCTCATTTTATCTGCTTCCAGAGAAAGTTTTTGGAAGACTTTTGTATTGTCTGAATGTATAATGTAAAAGTTTGATGAAAACTCAAAATTGTTCATGTGTGGGAGAAGATGACAGTGTCCTGCTCGCTTCTGTGTGTCATCCTGTATTTGTGTATAATATTTTGGCAATGTACATACTCTTAAATGTATTGTCTCCTTTTTTTCCGGTATTATTTTCAAATTGTCATTCAATCTTTTCTCTTTTTAATTTACATCTGACTTTTTGTAGCTCTTTTCACCAGTCTTGTATTTCCTTGTCTGCTAATTTCTTTCCTTTTCTTTCTTTTTTTTTTTTTTTGCCTTTTTTTTTTCTCTTTCAGAAGAATCTGAAACATGAAGTTGTAATACAGACTATAAACTGGTCAATTATTCACCTTTATCTCTACTTAAAAATGTCATTGTCAGCAGTAATAGGAGGAGGATAGTTTTTCTCAGGAATGCTGTATACAGTGACAGAAGATGGAGGTCACTAATAGTAGGGAAGCGCAGCTTTTAGAAAAGGGCCTGAGAAGTGAAAATCTGTACCAGTAGTTATATGTAATTGTTGTTATATTTTATATTCAAAATGTCTTTCCTGCAAAAATAATAACAATCATTGTTAATTCTCTTTCAGCAACAAGAACAAGATCCGACTAACTTGTACATTTCCAATTTGCCGCTTTCAATGGATGAGCAGGAGCTTGAGAACATGCTGAAACCGTTTGGGCAGGTTATCTCTACGAGGATACTGCGGGACTCAAGTGGGACAAGCCGTGGTGTTGGCTTTGCAAGGTACATCAGTGGTGTTAGCCATGCTCCAGCTTTTTTCTTTTTTTTTTTTAAATAAAAAGGCAGGAATAGGAGGGAAAGGCAGAAAGTATTGCACATCATCAAGCTTTTAAAGAAGAGGGAGATCTAGATGGAGATACCAGCAGGGTTTTGTTAATTCTTCCTTTGGTAAAGCAAATATGGCCGTGTCTCATCTTGCTTAGATGGTTAAATTGGAATCTGTTGCTCTTATTGGGCAGCTGTCTAGAATAAGAGTTCGCTCTCTACCACTTCCTCCTCTTCTCTCTATTTCTTCTTTCTCCTCTGTCCCTGAACACTACTACAATTAGTAGATACCTCCCAAATGTTGTGTCTGTGTGAGTCTACTTTTTCTCTAGTTAATTCAGTTATTTGTTCTGGGATCTCTTCATCGAAGAGTTAACTGCCTAACAGGAGTTATGCAGTGCTTCACAGGAACTTCTGTGACATTTCTGGCTTTTGAGGCTTTAATTTGAGACAGGGGACCCCACGCCCCTCTTTTCTTTTCTTTCTTCTTTAGTTCCCCTGAGAAAATCAACTCATCATTGCCCTTTGAATGTGAGCCCTTTGAATTTTCTGGCTCATTAACATGTTGTCATCTGGGAAAGAAAATATTTTTATTCACTTATAGTAAATCTCACGTAAAATATTTGACAGCTTGGTCAAATATCTCCCAAATCAACAAGAACAAATGTTTTCCATAAATTAGTAGATACCTCCCAAATATTGTGCCCATGTGACTCTGCTTTTTCTCTAGTTAATTCAGTTATTTGTTCTGGGGTCTCTTCATTGAAGCCTTTGCTGTGCTTTTCTAATACTTTCCTCGCTCTCGTTAAGTCTTGCTTTAAACCTAGTATGGCAATCAAAATTTGGAGGCTTTTGATTAGAGATTTCTATCATCAAAAGTAGAGGCATGCTTTGAGCAAAGAATCGGGATTCTCAAAATATGCTGTAAAATCTCTGTCAGCAGTCAAATTGCAGTAACTCAGATGTTTAGCCAATATTACAATAGCTCTGTATTTGAACAAATAGCAGAATCTAAAATTAGTGGACAGAAAAGAACTGAACAGATTATATCTCCTAATGAAGCCAAAATTTTTAGGGATTGTTTTCCCCATGAGTTGGCTATGGGTAGATCACAGCACTGTGATTTATTTTATTTTTTCAAAATCTCCTCCCCAATTTATTTGCTTGGCAGTCTGTCCAGTTTCAAGAAGATACAACAGATGAACAAAACTAGAAACAATGGGGTGATATTCCTTTATTTAAGAGTGCAAAACAGGAAAGTTTGGTTTCTACCAAAGTTTCTTCCTGACCCCTTTAAATAAATCAATAGGTATTTGTAATATTTTTGTTGTAAATTTAATTGGGCATTTTTATTTCATTCATACACTTGTATTTTTTTCATATAAGCATATGCATAAGTATTTGAGTGTGAACTCTATACAAGTATACGTAGAATGTGTGTATGTGTTTTTGGATAATGTAAAAAGCAATATGTATCCAAAAGTTATATTTACTAATTTTGAAAAATGCTGGTGCTTGGTTAAATGTAGCTTTCACTTTTTGGTACTATGAAGGGCAGAATCCAGTAACACTCAAGCTAAAATTCAGTAGGCATTATGAATTTATTCTGTCTTTTCTCCCTTCACTTGCTTACCAACTCTACCTTGAATCAGTGGTATTTTAGGAATGCTTTTATTCTAATATAGCTGGAAGAGTTTTGGAATTCTATGTAAAAGTCTGAAATTTTACATAAAAGTTGTGTGTCCAAAAGACTTGTGTGTATCCAAAACCTCACTTATGTTGAAGGCATTAAAAGAAATCAGTTTTAAAGCAACCATTTCCTCAATATGTTCTGTATTATACATTATATGTTTTATATATTTACGAAATGTGAAGTTATTTTCATATACATATTTTTTTATTCACGTACATACATTATACATAATTTATAGAATAAGCTGTTGCTGCCATATCTGATCAGAATTTCTCCCCTTCTGCAAGGCAGGTATTAAAACATTTCTGAATAAATATTACTTACAGTTAAAATTGTCCCAGAAACATGTACACATTAAATTAAGATTTTCATTTTTTGCCTTTGGGAGCATTTTATTAGGTTAATAAGGGGTAATATATTTTTTTCAAGTCCAGACTTGAGTCTGAAACTAAATTATATTGTTTGTTTCATGTGAGACAAAAAAAATTAAATTTCTTTGATGTAGATCCAACAATCCAGAACTTCTGAAAATTCTCTAGAAGGTGATTTTTGAAACCATGAAGGAAACTTCTTGTTCAGTCTGGCATTATGATGATTTTGCTTGTTGTCTGCGACTCTATTTCATCGGCCTGTGCAGAAAGGCTATCAGAATTAAAAAGGTGCCAAGACTTTGTAATTTTTAGTACTGCTGCTTTGCTGCTGGGGCCCTCGGCCGAAAATGTGCATCTGCTCACCAGTAGTCCACCCAGTCTATTAAGTCTAGTTTTGACAACAGAAGTGCACAAACCTGTTGAGGATGATGGATACATTCTCAGTAGCCGTCACAGCTATTCTGTTATTGGTTCCTGTTTTGAAGGTAACTTGGAGAAAATTAAATAAGAGACAGGTACATCATTTAGTCAGGATGATAGGTATAAGCTAAGAGTTGCAAAGGCAGCGTGGGTCATGCGGTCAGGCAAGTTTATATTTGAGTTTTATTACTCTGAAACTGTACAGACACTTCAGAATCCTCTATCACATGTGCTGAGGGACATGGTTTAGGGGTGGTTTTGGCATAGGTTTATGGTTGGACTCAATCATTTGAAGGTCTCTTCCAACCCAAGTGATTCTATGATTCTATGTGGCATTGACATTTGTTATGTGTGTCATGGACACTGAGGACACAGTTATTGTGGATCAATCTCTCTGCTTCCTTCAAAACAGCACAGGCACTTTGTACTTTAGCCGTCCAAGTTACGTTCTAATTTCTAAGTAAATAAAGGTATTGTGTTTGCAGTTTGTCACTGACTTTGGCCAAACTGAGTTTAGTTTTACCTTTCTGAAGCTGCATGTTCTTAGAAAACATCATCTCTGTTGCTCACGCCTGGGAAAGCAACCCACAAAAGCAAAGCAAGAAAAAGCAAGAGATATGCTTAAAAAAAATCACAAACTTGGGAATCTGGATGAGTGTTTTAATTTATGTAAATTATTCTTTATTTTCTTAGAATGGAGTCAACAGAAAAATGTGAAGCAGTGATTGCTCATTTTAATGGAAAATTCATTAAGACACCAGCAGGAGTTTCTGGTATGTTGCATGTCTTTCTAACAAGATGTATGAATGGGTTACTGCTTACATAGTGGAAGCCTGTTACGCTGGTTGTTGTATCTGGCTTCTCATTCAGAGGCAAGCTTATTAAAATTAAACTGTGTCTTGTTGGATGACTGTAATACTTGCTCATTTGGGAGACAGTATATCACTTTTCTACTGTAAACCTTTTCTAGGAATCTAGTAGCGTTCTTTCCTAGCAGATAGACAAGCAGCTAAGATGCTTTAAACCAGCTATGTGCAAATTTACATCCCACATAATCCCAGTTGAAGTCAGGAGACAAGTATGTGTTGTATGTGTGTCAGAACAGAATTTGGCTGATTGTCCGTGAACAGTTTTTTTAAGAGAGGCAAAAAATGGACTGCTTTTGCCATCTGTTGATGATTTTTCCAAAGTAATTTTCAAAAAAAGATCTGATTAGAAAGAAATGTATTCTGCAGCAGTGCCTTAATGCCAGGCACTTTCATTCTTTGGGGAGCTGTGACTCTCAAGTGGAAGTAGGCTTTGAGGTTCTTCAGGAAGATGGAAGGAGGTCAGTGAAGAAGGCTACTTCTGGAAATATTGTGCAAGGCAAAATACAGAGAAGCTACGTAGTGCAACTTTGTTCTCGCACCAAGTTCCTCATCAGTTTGCCTGCTTTGTCAGCACTGTTTCTAAGAGACAAAATGTATATTCCATAAACACTTAAAAATGAAGAAAGGAAATTCAAGCAGCAAATAGAAAGAAAAGCGACAATAAAGGGGGAAAGAATACATGCCTGACATTCTCGGCAGCTTTCAGTAACCATTTCATTGAGAATCCCAAGTGGGAATTTTATAAATTACATTGTTGATGTGGTTGCTGAAGCCACCTTTATCCTGCTGGTGCAATGTTCTCCACAGACAGACCCTGACACTGAGGAAGAGGGAAGCAGCCCTCGGCAGGCAGACAAGAATGTGGCTTGTTTAGTAAAACTACATACATCCCTCATCCCTGAAAGATTACAGCAGTTTGAGGCAGTCTGTGCTGTGGTAGGGATGGAAAGCTGCTTGAGAGCACAGGAAACCACTCCCTTCACCAACACTAATCTAATGCAGGGTTTTGACTTCCCTGGCTTGGCTTCTGCAGATCCTTTGCGTTGGGATTGATTGCCGAGATTATTTAGTTAAAACTTTGTTATATGTAGGAGCTGTAACATTTATTTTTCTATTTCATATATTTAGCAATCTGGGTTTTATGAGATGGAAAATCCCTTTAGGGGCAAGGAGATCATGGAATGATTTTCTCTGAATGCCGGCTGCACTCTGATCCACCCTCCATGATTAGTTTTATAGAGCTGCTATGCCTTGGACATAATTAAGAGTAAAAAGTATGGAGAAACCAAGAGTTCAAATTAACATGTAGGGGTTTCTATTCAATTAGAGCCAGTAAAAAAACTGTAACAGAACCTCCTATTAGTGCTTTTTAGTTTGCTCATTTTTGTTTTCACTTGCTTTGTCCTGTTCTCAATGAACGAGCCGTCAGGCATGTCATTGCTGATCATGCTCTGTCTCTGGTGGGCTGTTGCTGAAGCTGGAGTTCCACCCTTATATGATCAGGTTCAACCAGGTAGAAATAAAAAGTTGCTGCACAGAACTGTAAGAACAATTTCTGCAGTGTGGAGGAAAACATGTACCAGAAAAGTGTGATTGATTAGGGACAAGAAATTTGCACAGAACTGGTGATAGTCAGAAAGTGGAAACTAAAGAGGGGTCTCAAGGTGTAATCCACCTCATGGACTTTAACTTCTAATGCTTACTTGGCAAAGCAGTTGTCTAGGCTCTATGTCTAAAATAGGTAAAGAAGCACACACCTCCAGAGACTCGTGTATCTTTGATGTCAGCTGTCCTTGCGGTTACAAAGAGTGTCTAGATGAGTTTCTCAGAAGTAGATAACTCTAAATGTCTGAAAGTCAGTTAAGTGAGGTGAGTCACAGCCTCCATGATGCTGAAAAATGTGACAAGTAAGTAGGTGCATAAGGGAGTTGTGAGAACCTTGCTTATTAAAGGCCCTCAATTTTGTTGTATAGGGTACAGCCCCAACTCTACTTTTCCATGCTGGTGCTCTGAAGTTGTGTTGCTCCTTGGGAAAGTTTTTAGGAGTTCAAATTCTGCCTGGAGTTCCCCACCACATAGCAAGCACGTGTCTGATAATGCAATCTTATTAAAGGATGCAGCTTATGCATAATAATGTGCTGCAGTCTGCCAAAAAGTGGGGCAGAGTCATGGGGCAACTGTGGTCTTGGACTACCTGCACAGAGAATAGTGGATGTAGTGGGAAAGCTTTTGGACGAACAAAGGTTAGGAAAATGTTTTGAAATAGATTAGCATCCTTCGGGGTTATAGAGCAGCAAGTTCAAATACATGCAAAATAAAATCGTAGAACTGGAACTATGTTTTAATCAAAACATTGTGTCCTAGAAACTTGGCTAAAACCAGCAAAGGGAGCTGGCTATAAAAACACTGTTACCAGGATGAGGAGGGTAGGAGAGACGGGCCTGTAATGAAATAGGTGTGGGAGGAAGAACATCTGTTCAACGAAAACAAGCTTTCATAATGCAGCTTTGTTAGTTTAACTAAGTTTGGGGTTACATGGAAGAATGGGTTAAACACAGTGATAGGAAGCATAGGTGAAACCTCCTCTGGAGCATGAGAAGACAGAACAGAAAAACCTCTATGAATCTGAGAGGGCCGGGGGTAGCGCAGGGTGGTCACAAAGGTGTCGACCATAGAGCTGAGTGAGTGACTGGGCATTGATGGTACTGAGCAAGCTGAACCCAGGTGTGACAAGCTATTCGGGCTTTATTTCCCTGCTCTGTATTAACTTAATGAAATATATTCAATATTTAGTGTGTCCTTATTTGTCTTCAGTCAGGAAGAAGGAAGGTTAGCTCAATGTCAACTGCACTGCAAGTTGCTATAATCCTAAAACTCCTAGGAATCATGTATTAGTTTCACATGGTTGGGGTTAGTACTTTTGTTATGTAAGTTATTGTAGTAGTTTCTTCTGTTTTATGGACTATGACTTTCTGTGCGTTTCTCTCAGGGCTTTGATTTGTGTATTTCATTCTCTCAACTGTTTGTTTACATGATTGCTATAATCTTGAGATAACTTTTGCATTTAGGTCTATTTTTTCTTTAAAGAATTATTGTTTTCAGTGAATAATGTGATGTTTAAAGCTTTTCTATTCTCCTGTGAAATGTGACCCTCATGTCGGGAATTGGAGGAAATGAAGACTAAACTAGTATAAGGAGCCAGGACACAGAAGATGAGCAGTGAGGACAGAGCAGCATACTTAGCCTCCCTCCACTAGAGATGATACTTTTTTTTTTTTTTTTTTAATTGTGTTGGACTCATGACAATTGTAGAAATGATCTGCTGGGCAAAATCATGAAAGGCATCTCCTCCCTATCACAGCAGCATGTAGCTGCATGATGATACATGAGAATAATTATATAAATAATTACATAGAACAATTGTACCGTAGAATACGTAAGGTATGCGTAAGTTTGTATTTGTCTCTTCCATTTGAAATGAAAAATATGGAAGTTACAGAGCTACAAAAGTTTTATGCCTGTTTTATAGGCTTTATGGATTATTTATTTAATAATTTTTTTACTGAAAAATCACTTGGATGATTTTGTTTTAATGGGTGTAAGGTAGAGAGCATTTTTACTGAACAGCCCATGCCATTTTTGTTTTAATGGGTGTAAGGTAGAGAGCATTTTTACTGAACAGCCCATGCCATTTTTGCTTCTGAAATGGTGGGTTATGGTGATGACCCACAAATCATAGGTTATCCATGACCCACTCTCCTCTTCCCACTTAGGGTAAAGATATTGGTTACTCAGGTTCTATTTTAGCGAGGAAATGGAAGACGGGTGGGAGAGCCCAGCTCCTGCCTGTGCTCTTGACTGTAGGGTAGGAAGAGGTCCACCAGCTGTGGTGGAAATTACTGTTTGAAATGATTCTGATCTCAGACATCCTTCTAGTGCAGGAGAGGAGTGAAAACAGAGCCCTGAAGCAGTTACCTTTTGGCAGTAATTTTTTGAGCTTTTTCTGTTTGCTTACCTTTACAAAGTATCCAGCACTGCAGATCTCCAATGGTAAATTAAAGCCACTTGATCACAAACTCGCTATCTTAGTTACCTTTCACAAATCCTTTAGAAATAGTCTGTGAACCAGTCTGAAAACCACTGCTAATGGGTATCAAGAAGTCACAGTGCTGGTGTTGCTTCTGATTGTCACACTGAAGGCAGAGGAACCAAGATTTTGCCCACTAGATCTAAGATTAGAAGTTTTTACTGCTCTAATTCTCATACTTTGTAATTGTTGCTTAGTTTTAAGAAGCAGTGTTGGAATAGAAAAGAAAAATACTACTTAAAACCACTCAAAATGTGCTCCTGTGACAAATCTTTAAACCCTGTGTAAATTATTAAAGAAGTATAACCCTGAGAACTGCATTTAAGTGAAGATTAGGACAGTGAGGAGTATATATTTAATTTTGCTTTAAAGATATAAAGCTACTGATATTTGAGGTCTTGGGTTGCGCAACTTCTTTTTTAATTCCCACAGCTTTTGGCAGAAGTCTTTAGCTGTACATTAAAGTGATTAAACTGATGTTTTAATGTTAGAATTCCGTAGTCCCATCTGCCTTGTCGCTAGAAAATAAGCAATGAAAGTCACTAAAAGATTCAGTTTAACTGAAAACTGATTGAAAGAATAGTATTTTAAAACTAGTTTGCAATACTTCTTAGTATCTGAAAGCAGGGTTTATTGAAGAGTTGGTAAAATTAGCTGCGTAAAGTCAAGGGTGTAAACACAAAGTCCAACATAAGAACATCAGTTTTGTTCTGGCATTTATGGTGTCACCTGGTACGTATTTGGGTAGACACTGAACAAACGAAGACTGAATTCTAATGTACACATGTGCACAATATGGGTATGACAGGGAAGTATTTACTCTCTGGACTAATACTGCTTTCACATTTTTCTTCTGTGAAAATATTAGCGCTAGAGGAGGGTGATTCAGGGCAGGAGGAGAGGGTCAGCACTTCCCCCAGCCAGGTTTTAGAGCACTCATGTGCTGTTAAAGCACGGGAAAGCTCATGGTTACAGAACGCCGCCATAGCAGCAGCTCAGCGGACATCTACAGACCATTGGGAGTGTCTGTTGGCTTTCACTAAGTGTCCATAGAGCGGGCGTTTTAAACATGGTGTCTTAGCTGCAGAAATATAAATCCACTGGAAGTCGCAGTCTTTTACAGCAACTGTCTCTTAGCTGTGAATGCAACTCTGAATATTTAGACTATGCCTCTCTGTCTTGCGCATACAGACGAGTCACTGAATCATTAATGGTTCCCTTCATCACCGGGCCTGCACACTTCCCAACAATTAAACAATAAAAATGACTCTCCCTTCCTTCCTGGACCACAAAAAAGATTGCTTGACTGGTCTGTAGGGCTTATTGGAGTTTTTTGTTTTTCTCTGTCTTTTATATACATGTTTGTACGTGCAAGGGAGAGTATCTTACATACTTGTGAAAAATATGAGGAAAAATAGGCTGGAGAACTAAATTTCAGATTTAATTTTGAAGAGATTAAGGGATATGTTCATTCTTTGGTGGGAGAGAGAGGTCAGTAGCTCATACTTGGCTCCCATGAAGGTTTATCTCCTTCTCATGACCCTCCCTCTCATGACCATCGGTCATTGTGTTGGTGAAGCAATGACTGCAGTAGTACTCAGGTCACGTGTATAGAAGAACAGCCAAAAATTGAAGTTGGGCTTTCAATTGCAGCAATCCCCACTGTAAGAATTCAGATCTTGAACTGGAATCGGGGAAGACAAATGGTATAGAGCCTTCTCACAGCAGCTGGTGGTATTAAATAGTCAGTCTGCTTCGGTTTTTTTTAACGTGAGTTGGAGCTTTTGCAACTTTTGGCTACATTTATGGACACAGTGAGGAGCAAGAGAAGCTGGAAGGTCAGAAAATCAAGGGTTCCCATGCCCAGATGTGTGTTCAATAAGATGGAGCACCAACTTCTTGCAAAACACAAATTAATGCCTTTTTGATTTTTTTTTTCATTGCTGCAGGTTTAGGATATTACATATGCAAAATCCAATACATGTGGATAATTCTTGTTCCATTTTTTTCCCCTCTTTAAATTTGTCAGGAGAGTGTGTCCAATGCATCACAGAAGATATTTCAGTGTTTAAAATTTAGCTGTTTTCAGTTATCTACTGAAAAAAAAGATATTTATTCTTAAAATAGATTTTTATGAACATTTTATTCAAACAGTTGAACAGGTTTACTCTAATTTTTTTTTTTTTAAATTTATCTTTATCTTGAGACCTTGATGGGAAACCTAAGCACAAATAACAGTTTCAGACAAGTTTTTTGTACAATTCACTATTGGGATTTTTAATGAAAGCCTAGTGCAGCTTTAAATAAAGTATTTACTACCTGTGAGTGCTATAATACAGAATCATGGGGCTAGAAACCCTTAGGTATTTTCTGATATCTTTATAAGCTGTTCTCATGCCAGTTTCTTTTGACTTCATCCAAAAATTTATAGTGTGTATTTTGGAAGTCACACATGCTTCCCACAATACTAGGTGGTTTGAAATAATTTATAAGTAGCCAGAGATACTCAACTTGGGGAAGAGATCTTTTTCATTTAAGGCAGTCAACGTCAGTATTTGGATCTCAGCTCTCCCTTTCTGATGGAAATTTTTTTCCTCCCTGTGTAAAATCAGACTCAAAATAATTTCATACCAGAACGTGACAAGTTTATCCATATTGAGTAACATCTTCTGAGATTAACTCCTCTTATTTCAGTCGAACTGTATGTGGTTTAAAATGCTGTGTGGGATGACCAGGGTTATTGGGATCTAGCTTTTATAAAGTAACATCAAATTATCCATCAGCATATTGATACAGTACCTTTTGTATAATATATTTTAAATTAATTCAGTTGTCACGTTTAGTGCTACAGTTTGACTCTGGTATTAAAGTTATTTGCTGAATAACTGCGCGTGGGTGGGAGAGGTGCAGGTCTTTTGACGGATGCGTGGTCAGTGTTGGAGGTGAGACAGGGAACAATACACCAGTTCTGTCTCCCTGTCCATCCATCTTTTATTGAGCTGGTTGTCAAAAGATGTATCATGTGGGAGTGGCTATTTTCCCAGTAGAACCAGAGCTAGTGTTTTAGGTATGCCATCCAAGGCCAGGGATCACTTGGCCATTAGGGCTAGTTCTGTGCCAAAATTTTAAAAGTCAAGCTCTTTGCCAGGTTATAAGTCTCAGAGGTTTTCAATACCAAGCATCGTTTGTAAATGCAGAGTGAAGAGCACATCAGCACTGGCCATGTTTACACAAATTGATTTTGTTGCATGAGAGAAGTACACTAAATTTTTTTTTGGGGTTGGTTTTTTTGCAGGTGGCCCTCCCACCCCATGTGTTTACTCTGCATTTGGAAACTCGCAAATTTTCAAATCCAGCCATGTCTCATGAAGGTGTTTCCAAACAGAGAATGGCTGGAGGAGTGTCATGGTAAAGCTTAGATGGCTCATGTGTCAGGAATTATTGGCAGAGAAGTGTTCACATCCAAGTCCTAACAGTGCTTCCACCCTGTGATTAGGGAGGGTGGGGTGTGATGTAGCAGAGCTGTGCTTCAGCCATAGGTACTCGGAAGCGATTGCAGTGTAAGCTAGTGGCAGGGAAAGGATAGTATGAAAGATTTTCTTTTTCATTGGTTGAATTTTGACATTAGAAATGGAAGTAGTGGTTGGCATTCTGTTATGCCAAAAAGAAAAAAAAAAAGAAAAACAAGAAAAGTGATACCATTTCCTGACAGTACATAAAAAACAAGCTAAAAGGAAAATCTTGAAGAATTTCTGATTGCATTGTGTGCTCTTTATAGAGCAGAGATAAAAAGGGAATGGGCAGTTGTGGCATTTTTTCAGTGCAAGGTGGCAGGAGATAAAGATGCCCACTCCACCTTGCCCGTTAGCGTAAGTGGAGGTACTGTGCCAGCTCGTCTGGCTGTTCTGGATGAGCAGAGCAGTTTAAGTTTTGGGACGTTACTGAAACCTCCAAGGGGTGTGGGGAATATTCTAAAGGCCTTTGGCCAGATTTATTCTCCACCCTCCTTAGATGTACCTCCTAAGAGGCAAAGCTCAGAATTCAGATGACCGTTCTCATTCATCCCCAGACCAGCAGACGCATACGCAGAATATACGGACCAGGTTTCTTTCCAACAGGTTTTAAAGCAGTGGTTTAAAATCAAAGATATAAGGCGTTACAGATGCTCTGTTTGTGTGCCAGCTGTTTTTGTGCTATGCAGAACAGTCATTGATGCCACAGTGCAAGTCCATGTTATTTAACTGTTGTATCGGGAATATAACTAAAAACTGTGCCTCATCTGGAGCGCTGAACACCTGTATATGAATGCTACTTCAAGTAATATTCCTTCCTTCTTCTCAGTTCCTGCAGAACCTTTATTGTGCAAGTTTGCGGATGGAGGACAGAAAAAGAGACAGAATCAGAATAAATATATCCAGAATGGAAGAGCATGGCACAGAGAAGGCGAGGTGAGACTTGTAAGTCCTCCCTTCAAGCTTTAGTGTGGGTGTACAATAATGAATACTTATGAAAATGATAGGCACTGAGACTTCTTGGCTTGGCTCTTTGGCATATTAAAAATGTGCAAGCAGCTCTTACCTGACAGTTTGCAAGTCTATAAAAAATACTTAGCTGTATCTTTCTTAGGAGGAAAAAAGGCAAAATGCGAAACACTAAATCCTACCTTATTAAAGCGAACAATAAAATCTCCTTCAACCTGGTCAGGAATATGCCTGAGATATTTCTCATATTACAAAACTACCTGAAACATAACTTTATTTACATGTAGTGAATAATCCTTTGATTTATGCAGCATGGAAATGCACATTGCTTTCATAAGATTAAAACAGTATACCAATGCTGCCTGGCATTAATTTTTTTTTTAGTCACAGTTTTTTTAATCTTTAATGTTCAAGATAATAGTTTCATAGGCTTACTGTGGTTAGCAAGCCTAGACACCTCATTTATATGAGACAAGAAAATTCAAATGTGTCTT
Organism: Chionis minor; assembly: GCA_013398295.1. NCBI lineage: Eukaryota > Metazoa > Chordata > Aves > Charadriiformes > Chionidae > Chionis > Chionis minor. The sequence goes on along the minus strand of VZSF01008269.1, from coordinate 410,965 downwards.
CTGAAAAACAGCACTCCCCATTCATTCTTACGGTTAATATATTGTAGGCAACACCCTAACTTAATCATCTTCATGCCCTGCCTCTCAAACGTGCATCTTAGCCAGGTGTTTCATAGATTGCATTTTGTTCCTCATGCTGGGAACTTAGAAACTTGTATTTGTAGCCAATATCGCTGACTCTCTTCGCTATGTAATTACTTCTGTCAATTAACCTTTCCGTAGCTTATAGTAATAAACTATTTCAATACAAAATTTCAGTTAAAAATAATACAAATAAAGAAAGAGTAGGAGAAATACCTTACAATAAAAATGAATTTTGTCAACTCCAACTCCTTCTTTTCACTTTTTTCTTTTTTTCTTTTTAAGGCTGGAATGACACTCACGTATGATCCAACCACAGCTGCTTTACAAAATGGGTATGTTAAGTAATGCCACACTAAGAAAAAAACATGCTTGCAGTATGAAAAATGCACAGAACTGGCATTTCATAAATATTTCTGCATTTTCTAGGTTTTATCCGTCACCCTACAGTATTACAGCAAACAGAATGATCACTCAGACATCTATTACGCCATATATTGCTTCTCCGGTTTCCACATACCAGGTTTGTGTTTAGAACTTAGTAGCTGAAATGGTTCATCGGAGCTTATGTATATTTATTGATTGGTACGTCTGGTTTTATGAATTCTCCAATAATGCTTCATTTTAATGAAGTGGCCTTTTCATGCTGTACAGCAGGAATATGCCAGTCTTAAAAACTAAAAGCATGTTTGTTTGAGGAAGCACAGCAATTTAATGAGATATGTGGTGTCTTGCAAAACAAAGTCTCTAAATTGTGCTGATGGCTAAGGTATTTGTATCCACTTCTGCATTTCATGTATGATTTTTCATTTTCTCTCGGTCAAGTTCTTTTAATGTCAATAACGTATATTTAAAATAATTATTCTTTATTTAAAACCTTCTTGATTTACTTAAATTCTATTTCAAAGATATTTCTCCATGCTTTTTGAACTATTCTCCAGGTTGTTTAGTGAAAAAGAAAAAAAAAAAGCCCGATAATAACGTGTTACATAGTTGTACTAAGATGGGTACAGAAACTTGCTTGACATTAGAGAAGGAAATTTGAAAAAGAGTCCAGAGTTCAAACTGCATTAGCATTCAAATTCAGTGTTTTCATATTAGGAGCAAACCATTTAATAGTTTAGAACTGTGATTCTAAACTAAAATTTACTTTATTTTGAACAATAAATTAAGACATTAATCATGCACATTTTTTGTTCTTAGAGCCCAGTCCAAAGCTTCCTGAAAAGGAATTTTGACAGGTGTCACCTTGAGTCCCCAGTGAGATATATTGACAAACAGTTCAATGTGCTGAGAAATGATGTGGAACAGTTTTTGTACCTCGAAATAATTTTCTTAGGATGCTCAATTTTAGGACATCGTTATTTCAGTTTACAGGCAACTTACATTTAATGCAACTAGTATAGCAGTCTCAGATACATGCTCTGTAATTACTACCTGACACATGCCAATTATCCCAGTGTAAGCTAAATGATCAGCTATTTTGGCATTTTACTGTTTAACACATAGACGAAATAAACATCAGTGATTCAAGTCATAAATAACCAAGACTAATTAAATTTGGAGAATTCTTACCTCTATATGTCAGGGAAAGGAGAAAAAGCTGTTTGCTTAGTAGGGAGAGACACATGCTGAGTATTCTAGCTTACTGTGGGTGAAAATGAATATAGAAGGCTACGTAGAAGGCATATAGAAGGCTAACAGAGGCTCTGTGGGCCATTTGGTCGGCATTCCCTTACAGAAATTTCCGTGTATCCTCCCATTCCAGTTGAGAGGAATGAGGAAGAATTGTCTAATATTAGTTTTGAGGTCTAATGCCTTCGTGCGCGAGAAAAGCGTTATGTAGGAGGTAAAACAGTGTACTGTGGGGTAAAGGGCAGCTGGATTAATTTTATGTTAATTTCTGAGGTCACTTATGCAACAGAATGTTTGCTCTCAGCAGACAGTGCTAGTACTGTATTTCTCAGTGTATTGAATCATTCTGCTTTGTACAGCAGTATCTCAGAAATTACAGCAAGTTGTTACCCAGAAAAATATTCCAGTAGCATTAGCTGCTATTCGTTATCAAAATGTAAATGATTTATCCATATAAGACTGTCAGATATTCAGAATCCAAGTAAAAGTTGGATGTTGGCATGGAAACATACTTCTTAGGAATATAGTATCGCTTTTCTGGGCTTACTGAGATAGGCAGGCCACAATACCATATGTTTCCAAAAATGTTGTTACCAGTATTTCAGTATACATGGCATGGAGCTTAAATTAGTGTAGATGGAGTTATTAATGTGATTATGCTTAAAATGCCATGGTAATAGGAATTGAAAATTAAATTCCACTGTTCTGTATTGGGGAGGAAGGAGGTTCTTGGCCAGAAGAGTTTCACAGTTTGAGCATTAGTCACATCTTCACAACCGATCCCTTCTCACTGAAATCTGCAGCGTTCTGTCATCCACACAACGGGACATATCACGAGAGCATGATTTTATTTATTTTTTTCTTTGAGGCATGGTATACCCTGTTCCTAGATTTATTCTTATTAAATGTAAACAAATTTAATAAAGTTTTGGCTAGTGTTTGTTTCTGCAACTCGTGTATACCCAAATGACAGTACTAAGCCAGTTACTATCATAGTACGAGTAGATTAGCCAAAGCTTTAGTCATGCTATACCAGTAATTTTGCCACTAAGATTTTGCCTGGTGAAAGGGAGGGTTCAAGTGTGTTCCTGTTTTGAACTCCTGTTGCCTCTTTTTCTGCTGGAAAAAGAAAAAAAGATTTTTTTTTTTTCGGGGTGTATTTGAAAGCCAGTACCAAAATGAGGGAAGAAATATTTTCATCTTGTAGAAAATACCTCACCTGGGTTTTTTTCAAGACTGTCTGTCCACCTGTCCTGTTCACAGGGCTCTGGGGATGATGGTAGAGGTGTTTAAGGGGCTTTAAATGTTCGACAGCAGTGGTGAGTCAGTTCTGCGTGTGCGGTGCAGGTCAGAATCCTGCCTTACCCTACACGCCTGCAGGAGGGGAGGAGGAGACATTCCCATTCTTACCTCTGGTAGTTCTTGCAGCACACTTTATCAAGAGCTGTTGCAACCAGCTCTTTTTAACCAAGATAACCATATAACCTATCAGTTTACCTTTTAACCTTTTTAATTTACCTTGTCATGCAAAGGTAGGCATCCTGCCTCAATTTAAGTATTTGGGTAGTTGGGGTTTTTGGAGAAAAAACATGCTAGTTGCCAGAGCTGAAATGCTCATCAGAACCTTCTCAACTTCCTTGGCTTTGGGAATAACATACTGCAATGTCTTGGAGAAGAACAATTCTCCTAAATCTTCTCTTTGTTCCTGGAACAAGATTCTAGCCGAATTACTGGTTTCTTTTTTTCCCTTGTGAAAATCCAATAATATATTTTATTCCAATCACACTAAAAGGCAAATGATGCCGTATCCTCTGAGATCCCAATTGCTTTGCCCCAAAGCAATTTCAAACACAGAAGGTGCCTCTTTTTCCAGCACAGCAGAAATCTCTCATGTGTCTGTTTGACCCTTTTCAGTGTACTTGATGAATTTTCTGAGACCTGCACTAAAACATAGTCCACTGTTCTGAAAGGTGTATGTGATACATTGTCTCCAAATCTTGTTTCTGATTTTACGGATACAATAAATATACTTTTCATAGAAATCAATGTTGCTCCACGTAGTGACTAATTGCATTAAAAAGTGAATAAATAAAGGAAGGGGCTTGTTAACATGATTTATTGAATTATTACTATATCTCAGTTGGAGTATTCAGGAAAAGAATGACTAAACTGAGAAATAAAACACTGATTCCAACTCTTACCGTTGTATGATTCTGTGATTTTGTTCTAGGTTCAGAGTCCTTCTTGGATGCAGCCTCAACCATACATAATGCAGCACCCAGTAAGTTTTTACGCTTCTCCGTTGTTGTGTTACTGATTGTATAAATACTTTGCATACTTTAAACAACAGGAAATAGGTCAATTCCTGCCCAATTAGTTCCAGAGTTTTGACAATTACATCATGATTAACTCATGGATCGAAATGAAAAGAGAAACAAAGATAGCAACCTGAATTGGGGCCTCATTTTATTAGGGAAAAAAAGGAAGTTTCCTTCAGGGTATTGAGGTGATGAGGATAATTAGAGTTACCAAGTCAGCATCACGAAGAAACTTTTTGTTTGTTTATTTAATTTAAATGAAAAGGACTTTGCAAATGCCAGTGTTTTACATGCTATTTACCTATCAGGAGCTGGAATTGAAGATGCGAGGTTTTAGAATGGGTCTGGAATAGTTCAGACTGGATAATTTGTGAGAGACAGATGGATATAGTGATATACATGACATGGGCACTCACTTGAGAAAACCTGCATAGCTTGTTCTGGCTTCACCGCTCATGAGTAATGCGAGTCTCCCTACACTTCTGGCTGTGGCATCTGTACCAGACACATTGTAATGTATGCTCTCCCATGATATTTTGCTTCTTATTTTGCTTCTTATCTATGTCATTTTCCAATTAAGTACCATTATGTCTGAGATTTATTAGGTTTCTTGGGATGAGCATTACAAATAATAACAGGCGCTTTAATGTATGCACTCCTGTAGTTAACAAACAAGTCTGTTTCCAGATATAGAACGGATATTGTCTTGACTTTAATTAACCTCTCCATGCAGATTATAGAATGTAAATCTTCTTGGCAGAACATTTTCTTCTTGTGCATGCAGAGAAGGTGATGCTGAACCAGAACACCCTCTCACATACCTAATTCTTGTCATATTTGTGAGTTTCGATGTTAAATACACACACAGAGACACAACTGGTTTTAGCTTTTCTCTCTGTCAATGCAGATTTTCGTAAAAAAACATCATGCAAATTCTGCTGTGAAAGATGCAAGTTAATATGTTACAATGCTACCAGGTGTATTAGTTGCACAGGTATACGATATGGGATTTCACAGTTGAAAATGAAGATCTAGATTCCTGACTGAAGTTCAGTTTTGGCCTGTGCAAAGACTGGTGCTGTCTTGCTCATTTGCTTTGCAGAGAAGTCTGCAGTCTACAGACAGGAAATTCTTTTAGTGTTTGATGTGCCTGTGACTCATTTCATCTACACTGATCACATGGTTGTTTTTCCAACTATACTCTGTAGGGCTTTTTTCTTTTCTTTTTTTTTTTCTTTTTAAGCATTAGTTATGGATTCAAAATACTGGCTTTTGGTACACTACAATTATTTCTGTTAGTTTTGAGCCTCCATCAATTTTAATCAACAATTCTGCAAGCATAAGTCATACAAAGTGTTTGGAAATGTGTTTTTGTAGAACATGATTTGTAAAATGGAATTTGTTGATATCCCCCCTCCATTTCAGATAACTCTGAAAACCTTACAAGTGTGCCCTCCATATTTAGCTATCTCAAGTGTTTGAAAGTTGTATATACTTTTTATGAGCTTAACCAAATAGTACAGGAGTGATAGAAAGGTCGCCGCAGTAGCTAGTATTTAGACAAAGAATCAACCCTTTATACAGCATTGCTACACACTCTTCTAAGATGTGTGTGTGCTAATGAGACCAGCCATTAATTAGGTCAGCTCTGTATTGTGTCTGAACAACACATGTGACAGGTAGAATTCCCCTAACACAAATGTTCCTCCAAAGCCTCCATTCCTCAAGATGAGACGACCGTTTCTTCCTAAGGCCTGAAATTCCAAAGCTTAAGCTGAGTGAATCTATGTGCAAATTTTTTCTTTAAAGTTAGCGTCTGGTTAAACTCACATTTTACAAAGTGTTTTCAGCAGGTGTCTCAAGTGCATTGTGCGTCAGCTGCCTGTTCAATAGGAGGTCAATGCAGTTCTCACCCCATTACCAAACCGTGCAAAACACATCTGCTAGAGTAGAATATTCAGAATACCCCAAACCAGCGTCCTGAGTCAGTGTCTGGGATTAGGGAGAGTCCTTGTGGTATATCCCCTCGAAAGGACAGCCCATACCTAGACTCTCAATCAAAAATGTAATTAAAATCTGAGTGTTGCTGCAACCATTTCTTTCTTTCTCTGTTTTAACAGGGTGCTGTACTGACTCCCTCCATGGACCACACCATGTCACTACAGCCTGCATCGATGATAAGCCCTCTGACACAGCAGATGAGTCATCTTTCATTAGGCAGTACTGGAACAGTATGTAGCAATTTAATACAAAACAGAACTTACACAAGTAGAAAATACTGCGTGTAGATCACAGTACGCATGTGCGGCTTGCTTGTAGGAAAAAAGTAGTCCTTTAAGTAGTCTTTCGTCCAATAAAATATTAAGAACTGTCTCCATTTTTTAATCCTATTCAGCAGGGTTTTTTTCAGTCTGTTAGCTGATGAGAAATTGGAAATGAATAAATAAAGTAAATCAAAGCAAGTGAAAGGAACCCAGGAGGTAACTCCGGAGTTGTATCGAAAAAGGAAAAAAATAGTTAGTTTTGCTCTTCAGGAGATCAGAGTTGCAGAAAGTAAGACAAAGTGTGGAACAGAAACTAAAGCAGAAGTAGAGATGCAGGCTAGCTTCCTAACTGAAAGACTCCCCTCTTCTGAGCAGATAGAATTAAAAAAAGGAAAAATGATGATGGGGATTAACAGACGAGGAAAGTCCTTTACATAGTGTTTGAAGTCTAAATTTGAGTTTTCTTAAAACAGGTATCTCACTTTTCTGAAAAGCCTATTGATTTCAAACAGAAAAGTCTTTCTCTCATGTACATTGCTTTAGGGAAACAGTCAATACCTGTTAACCAATATCATGATAGGTATTTTGAATACTCTTAGATTTACATTGGGCCTTAACGCAACTTAACGGACTCTCTGTTTTTCTAGTACATGCCAGCCACAACAGCTATGCAAGGAGCCTACATACCGCAATATACACATGTCCAGACAGCAGCGGTTCCTGTTGAGGTCAGTATATTTTATAAATGATCAAAGATAAGAGATATGAATATGATAATAGATTTTTTTTTTTTTTTGCTAGGAAAACTGTTTAAAGCCTAACATTGTAACTGTGAATGTACCGTGAATACAATGTATATTAAAACTATGAAGTGTCATTATTCTCAACTAGTATAACTAGTATTATAACAAAGAATGACCTGTACTTGTAGCAGTACAGTACTTGGAGCAGTCTTCCATATGAGCATAGCTCAGGCGAACTCTGTGTTTTGTGAAGCCTAACGTCCGATAGGAACAAGTCAGGGGTTATATTGTAGTTTCAATCTTTCATTTAGTTTTCCTGTGAGCAAACATCTCCGCCGACAGACCATGATTGTAACTTTTTGCAAAGAATCCCAACTTTACCTTGGCATCTCAGGATACCATGCATATTTGTCTAATAAATCCCTCTGCAAGTCCAGTTGAAGAGTGTAACTAAATGATAGACAATAGTTTGTCTATTGTTTTGACTTACCTTACACCTTTTTATATGTCAGCCCTTCTTTAACAGAGGGGCTAGGCAAGGTATACTGCAGCTCTTTTATTTAGAATGAGGGGTAGACAGTTTCTTCCAGAGTCTGTAAGAAAAAAACATGTCATTTCAAAGTCTGTTTGTCCAGAATCTCCAGAACTTGGTTGGTTCAGCTGATGCATCTGCCAGTGTGGGTGGGAGAAAGACTTTTGGTAATTAGCTGGTTGCACTGTCTGCCAGAGCTGCCACCTGAACTAATTCCCTGGTTTCTGGGGGGTCTGTATGTGAAGTCCCAAGTACAGCTCTTTGTGTTGCCTGGTGCCCATTGCACCATGGTACTTAAAGTGTTTGTACACGTGATAAGTAGGTCTCATCCTTCTTGCTGCTCCTCAAAAGGAGAGGGGCAGGGTGCTCTTTTGTATTTGCAGTTAGAAAATATACTAGCAGTTATTTACTGCCTTTATGTATTTATTTCTATAATGTCAAAGGGTTTTTTAAGTTACCATCCAAGCATCTGGAGAAATACCAGTTTTGCATGATCATTTTATTTCTCTATTTGCTGAAATGTAAATCAATGCAAAGTTAACACCTCAAATTTGGAATGCCTCACTTGAGAAATGCTAGGAAGACTTTAGATTTCAAGACTGCGTTAATTGCATGAGTTGCATGGAAATACAGATTGCAGATAATGCTGCCTGATTTTGTGTCTCATGTCTTGTCTTCCGTTTTATTTGCAGGAAGCCAGTGGTCAACAACAGGTTACAGTAGAGACGTCCAGTGACCATTCTCCATATACGTATCAGCAAAATAAGTAACTGTGAGGTAGGGGCTCATCCTGCCACGTGAAAGATGTGAATTCAAAGATATTTTGTTACATAACTTACATTAATATTTTTCTTATATCACATTATCTGGGGACAGGCAGTGAAGTTAATTTGAACTTGGCCAGAGATAGAAGCTAGGAAAGTAAGGACAGGTTCCAGAAGTGAGTTAGTGAATTATGAGCAACGGTATTTTAATAATTTCTCTATAGCATAACTGGATTATGTTGTATTTTAATTTGTTCATCTTGGCAGCATGCTGTATACAAGAATAACAATGAATTAGCACAAAAATACTACAATCACAATGCTAAAGGCAACTGTATTTATACATATAATATCCTCTAGTTCTGGTACATGTTAAGATGTGGAAGCAGCTTTGTGACTGATGTACAGACCACAGGCAGGACGGTGGTCTGGTAGAAATCGCTGCTGACCCCTTCTCCTCAAGGCTTCCCTGCTCATCCTTTGTTCTAGGAAAAAGCCGTTTGGTCCAGAATTTTGTCAATTAATTTTTAAACCACGTCTTAGCTTGGCTCTAATTCCAGAGTTGTTTTACTTTCCTGCTCCAGGTTTCCTCTGGTTTTGCCCGCATGGCCTTTCTTTACTAACTAATCATTAGCTTTACCCAGACTCCTTTCATGCACAATTTTTGCTTTCTGTAGATTGCCATCCTGAAAAGATTGTTTGCACTAACCAGCCCCTTCTCCATCCGCCATATTTTACAATTCTGGAATTTAGTCGATCCTTAACTCATCTTTTTCTGAGCTTTTTCTAAACCAGGCAACTTGACCACATAATTTTTTTAGATCAAATTTTGTAAGACCTCATACGGAAAAATTCTGTTCAGCTGCAATAATGCGCTAGAGGCTGTCTTCAAAGGGTTTTTCTGCAGCTCTCACGGCTTTCGTAAGATACTCAAAAATCATAATCAGTTTTGCATGAGGAATTTCTAATTGTGTTATAGTCTCCCTAAAACATGTAGATCTAACAGTACGCACGTTTTGCCGTTACCTTTGATTTTGCAGGTCAGCTGTGTTATTTGACAACACTGCTGTCATCCCCATTATTGGCATAGCAGCTTCTTATACGTTCAAGAATGTAAAGATAGAAACACACCAATGGGGAAAGTTCGCGCATTCAACAGATGGCACAGTCTGCATAGCGCAACATATGACCTGTGTTTATTATTGTAGTCTGGCCGAGTGCCGGCACCGAGAGAAAGCCCACATCCTTGATTTGCATCCAGAGCCACAGACTCTTCTCCTTATCCGTCTCCCCGGTGTTAAACTCATGGCTCCTGCATGTTTCCTATGCCAAGGCTACTGGCTGGTGTTAACCGCTTTTCAAGGACTTATTTGTTTTGCCTTAAGTCTTCCCTGTGGGCGTGTAAAACCTCCTTACCCATAGAGATCTGTGGTAGACAGCGAAACGAAATCCTGCGTGTCATCTCCCCATCCTGCCTCTCTCTCTCCCAGCCTGTCCGTATCTTTCCCGCAGGCTGGGGCCGGGCAGGAGGAGCAGCCTTTAGTCTCTCCTGAAAGGATGAGAGGCGTTGCCGTTTGAGACGCATTTTTGAAATGATGGCTCTCTGTAGAATGCCAAGCTCTGTGAGCAAGTCCGTGCGTTTGCTGTAAGCCAATCTTCCACCTATTTTATCCTTCGGAGAAGTACCGTTACCTGTATTTATATGCAGTAGGAGCCCGTGAAATCTACCGGCAACGGCTGTGGCAGTGGGCACATGGGGAAGGTTAATATTACTCAGCTGATTTCAGCCTCAGAGTATGGCATTTGGTATTTCTGTCCCTGGAACATGTTGGTACTTGTCGTTTTTCAGACAGGTGAAGGGGAGGGAACTGACAGTTATTTTTTGCCCTAAATACCCTACATACAGGGAAGGCTGCGGTCTCTTAATTATTGTGGCTTCCTCGCTATTGTCAAATTGAAACTTCTTTCTAAATGCACCCGCAGCACTTTTGGGAATGTCCTATTAAAAGTCAGTATACATATTGCCATAAATAAGGGGTAAATGACAACTAGCACATTTGCACAAAGGGATGCAGTCAATCAGAAATACAGGGCATCTTTCCTTTAATGGCTACATTTAATAACTTTATAGCTTCTTTTAAAAAAGTTGCTACTATGTGAAAATAGTCAAAGACCCTTGAAAAAACCCCTGTTACCATTAGGTACGCACCTATAAATGTACAAACCTTAAAATACCAGACTTTGTCTTGCCTGGAGAAATTAAAAAAAATTGTCTAAACTTTTTTTTTTCATTGGCTGGGTATTTTTTTTTAAAACCCATATGGCAATATAAGCCAATATAGTAAATTGAGAATTCTTCCTTCAAATTTAATGAGCCCTGAATTGCTGTTAAGTATTAACCGTTATGGAGGCACAGTAGCCGTCTGCGTGTTGGCCGTTGTAACTTGCACACAGTCTCCCCGAGGCTGCACCAAAAAGAAAGCTGTGTTCCGTTTCCAGAGGTCAAAAGCCTGGGAGATGCCGCAGGAGTAAGCTCACGCACTCACCCACTTTTGGTCAATTAAAAGGAAGCAACAATAAAAAAAAATAAAAAACTCCAAACAAAACAAAAACACAACAAAGAAGGAAATGGCTTGGAATGCAGTCTCGCAGTTTCCCAGTGGGAACTCCGCGTGCTGAAGAGGTATTAGAGCTAGAGGGGGAAATCACAGTACAGGCTGTATCCTGGTGGAAAGCCTTATCCTGGGAAGGGCCAAGCACCTGAAGTGCCGCCTGTGTTACTTCTCAAGTTTGTGCTCAGGTTAACTTAGTCTTCTCACAGCTGTCTGAAATAGGAAATGATTTAGTTTTGTGGACAGCTACATTAGAAAAAATCCCTGCAATTGTAAATCTGCTCTAGCTCTGACCTTTCTGTGTTACAGATGTCCAGTGTTGACCTGGCCTGGAGAAGGGTGCAAAGGCTGAAACAATCATGGATTTTAATGATCAATTGTGCTTTAGGAATTATTGACAGTTTTGCACAGGTTCTTGAAAATGTTATTTATAATGAAATCAACTAAAACTATTTTTGCTATAAGTTCTATAAGGTGCATAAGAAAAACCTTAAATTCATCTAGTAGCTGTTCCCGTGAACAGGTTTATTTTAGTAAAAAAAAAATTTTTATCAAGTGTTACGACGCAAAAAAAAATATTCAAATTTCTGGGTATGCACAGATGACCACGAAGACTTATTCACGTGCATGACAGAATTTGTGTTTTGGTTTATTTTTATTTTGTTNTTTTTTTTTTCTTTTTTTTTTTTTTTTTTTTTTTTTATTGTATGAAATGAGTTTCCTGAAGTTTAAAATAGTAAAACATCTAAGATGATGTTCTGTGCTTGCAGTGTGTGTGAGTGTTGCTTTAGTGCAGTGTTGCAGTTATAGTGTCTGGTCTTTTAGCTTTCTGTTTTTCTTTTAATGTAGTGTGAAGTGTCTTATCCTTTTCTATAAATTCCAATTTGCCTTAAATCTTTCAATGCTGTAGCTGTTTCAGTAAGTAGTCCAAACTAATGGTGTAGAATGCTTTGACCAAATGAGCTGGTCTATTATGCCTTGTAAAACAGCAGCATAGGGCTTTTAAAGGTAGTCAATAAAAATTGCTGAAAATTTGGCTTTTTTAATGTGTAGTAAGTGTTTTTAATGATTTTTCACATAATATGTAAGGTAGTGAAATGCAAGAGGGGAAAAAAATGTTTTGTGTGAAACACATTTTCTGACTGGGGAAATTTTAATAGGATAAAATTGTTTGTAAGGCCACATGCCAATAGTTCCCTCTGGTAGTTTGAATGATTTAGGAACTCTGCTGTATGATGCAATGTAAAATCTTTTTTTGCCTTTTTTCAGAAACTAACTTGATGTTCTAGTTTTAGCATAGGTAGAGTAGGGAGTTTGGGGTGGGGATATCACCGAATGTTTTTGTCCTTCCTTTATACTAATGATAGTGCTTTAGGATGAGGATTGTGCTGAGACTTAGCAAACAGAAAAGTTGCTGTTCTAGCAAAATGGCAAAAGCTAAAGGACTCGTTTTCAAACATACGCTGAGATGTAAGTAGAAGCATAATTGATTGGGTACTAGCTCTCTATAGTAGGTAAATAAAAATAAAAAGACTTGGCACTTTTAAAAGGTAACTTTACCAAAGAACAAAGAGCCAGTAACCAATAATTCTGATTTGTCTCAGCATTACGTCTTCTGTACTCTTTATTTTTGCCGGACCAGTTTGCGGTTAGGAGAATGTGCCTTTTTTGTACATTTGCATTTAGGTTTTATAATTTTAATTGATGTATGGACACAAAAGCATGAAGGAAGACTTGGATCCAAGCAGTGCCACACTTTACATCATCACTACAAGTGTTAAGTGTAAAGAAAACCAATTTTGAAACTATGAAATTCCTGATTCATAAATACACAGTTATTTGTACTTCACATATTAGATAATTCACTGCTACTAAAGCTCTTTATTACAATTGCATATGTTTTAAATCGAATGATAAATTAAGTTGTCTTCCAAAACTGTGTACTTCTCTGGTCAGCTGTATATGATCAGTTATCTACCTCAAAGTTTATTTCCTTTTGTATTGGGACAGGTTGCTGGCCCTCCCTGTTTCCACAGACCAAATCATCCTAGCTCAGGAGCTAGGGCTAAGCAGTTGTTTCTTTCAAGTATTTTTTAGTTTTTAAATTTTGTGTGAGTATTGGAGTATAGATGTCGGTGACATTTCATAGTTTCAAAAGTAAATTGCTGCTCTGAGAAGTGTAGATTCTAGTGAAATACATAGTCATAAGAGATGTGTTTTTGTTTTTTCTTTTTTTAAAAAGTTGTGGTATTATTGGTTCTATGCTCCCTGGAATATTACTGCTTTGTGAAAGTCCAGACTTCCTGCAGCACCTTGCCTGTATCTGGTAACTTTCCAAACCGGGATCTCTCACTACTTGATATTTTTGCGTTAATTAAAACTGCAGAATGATAGCTGTGTTAGAGGGAGGGAAGACCTGCTGCCAGAAATGTCTGAACTAAGTGCCATACTCATTGTCTGGGTAAGATTTGGGAAATTTAACCTCTGTACATAAAGAAATAATCAGTTACTTAAACATCACATAGTAGACAGCCATTAAATTATAAAAAAATTAATTTATGAAGAAAGACCTTTTGTACAGATTGAAAAAAAAAAGATTTTCATAGAGATATCTATATGATCAAGAGAGTTAATTTTTTATTTTTGTTTTACTAGTGCCACAAACTTGCCAGTGGTAACTTATTTGTCCGGTGCAAGATAACTCTGTAGTTTTGTTTCCTAGGACTTGTTGTTAAACTCCAAAAGACATTTTTGAACTGTAAATTTGATTAGATTGTTAGCTTTTTTCTGTTTTATTTCTTTGAAAACTTTTGAATAAAAAAGATCAAAAAAAATTAAAATGCATTGTCTTTTTCCTTCAGCCCTTCCTTTTATGGGGGGAAACCCAAACAGGTTATGGTAAAACCTTCACATGTCAAGTGCTTGGAGTTGCTTTCTGCTTTACAGGCTGGGTTTTTCCCCCCTCTCTCTTTCATCAAAATCAAGTTTTAACTCTTTCAAAGCACATTACGAAGTCCCTTATTCTTTCAGACAAAACAGGAAAAGAAATAACGTGATGAAATACTGGATTTGAATGCAAGAACTCCATTGTTCTGCGTGTCGGCCCTCACGGAGAGTTGCGTGTAACCATACCTGCACACTGTAGTTGTAAGTGCAAGCCAGTTTTCTGGAAGTAAGCGTGGAGATGGATGGTCACTTTGGTAGTTTGTAGCATTGCATTGCTGCCTTTAAGTCCTTTCGCCTTCCCAAGTGCTGTGGCGTTGGCTGGCACACTCAGTTCTGGAGAGCTGAGGCGAGACTTCACTGCAATTAAAAATTATCCCGAGTGTCTGCCTTCCAGCTGCAATCTTTGAGCAGTGTATTTCTTTAAGGATAATAGCGGATTTTATTATCCTTTTGGCAAGATCATGATGACTGCCGGTGGTGTGTTATCAGATATAGAGGGCTGCTCTGCCCAAGGTAAGGCTTGGAAAAGAGATAAGAGTAAAATACCGACTAGTATGTCTCCTCAGCCAAATGCTTTTCCAATCACACAGTCCTTGCCGCAGCTTTATGTCATAGAATCTTAGAATCACTTGGGTTGGAAGAGACCTTCAAGATCATCGAGTCCAACCATAAACCTATGCCAAAACCACCCCTAAACCATGTCCCTCAGCACCACGTCTACCTGTCTTTTAAATACCTCCGGGGATGGCGATTCCACCACCTCCCTGGGCAGCCTGTTCCAATGCCTGATAACCCTTTCGGTAAAGAAGGTTTTCCTAATATCCAACCTAAACCTCCCCTGGCACAACTTGAGGCCATTTCCTCTTGTCCTGTTGCTTGTTACTTGGGAGAAGAGACCGACCCCCCATCTTTCTACAACCTCCTTTCAGGTAGTTGTAGAGAGTGATAAGGTCTCCCCTCAACCTTCTCTTCTCCAGGCTGAACAATCCCAACTCTCTCAGCTGCTCCTCATAAGACTTGTTCTCCAGACCCCTCACCAGCTTCGTTGCCTTTCTCTGGACACGTTCCAGCACCTCAATGTCTCTCTGATACTGCGGTGTCCAAAACTGAACACAGTACTCAAGCTGCAGCCTCACCAGTGCTGAGTAGAGGGGCACGATCACTTCCCTCGTCCTGCTGGCCACACCGTCGCTGATACAGGCCAGGACGCTGTTGGCCTTCTTGGCCACCTGGGCACACTGCTGGCTCATGTTCAGCCGACTGTCTACCGGGACCCCCAGACCCTTTTCTGCCAGGCAGCTTTCCAGCTGCTCCTCCCCAAGCCTGTAGCGCTGCCTGGGGACGCTGCCATATCGACGCGTATGGCAGGACGGGGGGCCCTGACCTAGTCTTAGGCACCCAAGGGTGCACCCAGTGGCAGAGAGCGGCAGCTGGGTGATCCAGTGGGCGCCTGTGCCTTGGATGGGCAACGGGGACGCTCACTGCGCCGTCCTGGAGAACCCTCTCCCCCCCCCGGGACACTTCCCTTTACATTATACACCCGGGTTTGGCGTGTGCCAAGGACTGGGCCAGGCAGCCTGCTGGGGGGGGTGTGCGGGGGTCACGCTGCCGGCAGCATGCAGCCCGAGCTTTCCGTCCCACGGTACGCGTGCGAGATGCTGAGACTCCATGTGTTTCCCATGGAGCTCGCGAAAGGGACTCGCCTAGAGACTGGGAAGCTTGATTTGCACTTACATAGATTATATTGCATATAGCTTATGCAATAAAGGCATCCTCATTACCGAGCTCATTACTAATGAGGAGGGAAAAAACCCTAATGCTGTGTGTGACTAAACACATTTAGGCTCCTGTAACTGAAAAAAATAGCATTTAGCCATTTTGTGGTGATTTAAATACTGGCCCATATGTTGCCTGTCTAAAATGTAATGGATGAGCAGATGAATGCAAAAAAAATTTAAAAGGATTTTGTTACATTATCCCTGTTCACTACTATACAGAATTAATCTCAGATTATTAAGCAGTCTTTTTGAATCAAGTATGAATACTACCTCACAAAAGCTGTATGTAATAGACTCAGAATAATGCAGGTTAGAAAGACTTTTTGCTGTCTATTTGCTTTTCTAATTAGCCCTATGATAAACTTAGCTGTCTAACTCCAGATATATTTGATAAGAATGAATGCTTTCAGATTAATACCTTTTGCCTGATAGAATAAGGTTTTGTGTATCGTTTCTATCAGGCGATCTGCAATAATGCAATGTCTTTATGTAATGTACTTTTATTATATATAATAAAACTCATATTTATTGCCAGCTGGCTTGTTCAGCGTTGACTCCATCCTCTTGCCTGTGACCTGTTTTGAACCCTACTTACAAACATGCCCTTAATAATTTTTTTTTACTTGTTAACAAATACCAATAAGCGTCATATTCATGTAGGGTGATTTTTGTACTGATAGAAATGTTTTGTGAAAGATCATGCACAGATGCTAACGTTTGTCAGTTGTTAGCGATTAGAGGGTAGCCTTTCTTTAGGCGCTGAACAAAATATTTTATCTTTCTCTATTCTCTAAATTAACTACACTGGGCAGGTGCAAGCAATCTGTTACCAGCAGTGTAACAAAATAAGTCTTGATCAGCTGAGCCCTGCTAATGACTGTTTGCATATATTGGGCTAGAATATTTGTGGAGTAAGTCAGAGTGGTCTAAAGCACTTTCCTGGTACTCTGTCAGTTTTTCTCAGGAAAAAAATAATAATTAAAAAGTGCTGTTTTGCTCTCCCCTTCTAGCTTTGATTTATGCCACGATACCTCCACCAGAGCAGACAAACTTGATGATTGACTAAAACTGTGCCATCTCAATTTCTGCAGAAATACTGTATGAGAAATGCATTTTATGTGCCAGAATATTTATATGAGTTTGTACTCCTGCTCCTCCTGTGCACACTTTACTGTTCCTTTTGCTTTGATCAGCTGCTCCGAGATTATTTGCAAACTTTCACATGCATTGGAATAAGATACTCAATCCTATCCTGTCCAGCAGTGTCTTCTTGTGAAAGCCAATGTGTTATTTGGTGGCGTTTAAGACATGTATGCTGTTACCTTCCAAACGCTTGCAACACTGACGTACTCTTTCAACTGTGAAAGATCATCTGTATCATTCCCTAGCCAACAAATTCTGGCATTGATTAACCCAAACAAATCTGAGGCTTTTTGCTTTCAGACTTGGTCCATTAATTCTATCCAGAATAGGGGTTAGGATATACAAAACCTATTCTGTTTGGCAACTTCTCCTCCAGCTACTAAGATAAGCCAAGCAGATGTCAGAACAGCCAAGATTTACAGTGCAGTGACCAGAGGGAGTGAGTAAAAGCTTGCATGTGGAATGAGTCAGTCTTTCCTTTTCAGGACAGCTCTAACTGCATCTACCGTCTGAGAAACCTGTGCGGCCCATTTCTGTAGTAAAGAAGAAGTCATATCCCAGGAAAATACTACTGGGGTTTTTTTTTCCGTGTCCAAGGAGAAAGGACAGCTTGTCAACACGCAAACTTTAACTGTTTGAAAGTTACCTTGCCTTACCTTGCCTTTTTCAATAGCATCCCCTCACTCAGTGCTTACATCAGTGGTGTTCTGAATTCTGCTCTGTTTCACCGGTCTCCCTTCAGCTGAATAACGTGATCTCTTTCAACAGCTTCACTGGGATAAAAAGAGATTTTTGGAGAACTTAAAGAATGAAGGTATGTGGCCCCCTAAAGATTTACCACATGCGCACTACAGGTATTCAGATCAGCCTGCTCGAGCAGCTTTCTAAGTAGCTTTATTGTTGTAGAGCCTGGCATGCTGGTGTTACCACGGGAAAAAACTTTTGGAAAATGATTCCTGCATTCACGCTCAGCGGATCCTAAAGAAGTCTTCTGCAGTAGGAATTTTCCCCGGTACTTTCACCGCCTGAAATTAACACACAGGGCTGATGGTTTTGAGCATTATCTGTGAAGCATTTAAGGGTAATGGAAATGGTTTAAAGGAAGGCCAAGAGAAAATTTAAACAATGGTTTAAAGGAAGGCCAAGAGAAAATTTAGTAGTAAATATGTTGTTTTGGTAAAAAATTTTAGCTTTTTGCAAGCACAATTAGAAAATTACTTTTCCTTTGTGTGCTTTAGTCTTTCCCCAATGGGAAATACTTTTCCACCAAGGAGGAAATACTCTGCTAATATTTTTTTTTGCCTTCCAGTGAATGTTGAAAAACATGAAAATGTATTTACAGGTATTGGTCACAGCCTCGCTTTTGTGTCACTTTGTTCGGGTATCTTTAGCCAGTCTCAAAGATCGTGTGTAAGGAAAATATATGTAACTAGGAGGATAAAGCAGTTATTTATTGACTAGCCCATGGAAAAGAAAGGTAGGATTTCACAAGCCCCAGACTTTCTCACAGCTTTTTTTTTTCAGCAGTCTGAGGCCAGGTTACGCAGCTGGGCCAGATCAGAGCTGGGCCTTGGTGCACAGGTAGCTACGGCCCTGGGAGAGGGGAGGGAGGCACATGGCAGGGGCTGCAGCGAGGGGTGACATATTCCAGGTCTTCCTTGCGTCAAGAAAACATCATTCAAGCGCAGTTGGGGGAGCGGGTGTGCAAAGAGCTCCAAGTGTTGCTGTCTTTGCCAGAACGGAATGAAAACTGGGTTTCAAACAGCTTTAAGAGAGGCCAGTGTAGCCAGGTGGAATAAAATGCTCCAGAAGTTACCAGCTGCGTCTGTCATAAGTTCTTGACCTCCTCCAGCCCTGCTCTCCCCGCTTTCAGGAGTTCAACAGGTTCCAGCCTTTGGTAGGCAGAGGGCTTGTGGGTGAGTGGGAAGGAGGCAGCTCAGCAGCAAGTCACAGGCTTCACACGGTAAAAAGCCTGTTGGCGCTTGTGCGCCGTGAGGGTTTGAACCACAGAAGTTCCTGAACTAAGGAACAGCAGTGGGGAAGTAAGCTTGCATACCGGAGTGGGAACCCTGGGGTTCTTAAGTTGTTTCCTAGTAAACTGTATTTGTATTTAAGAGAGTGGTCTAGCTCCATCTTCACTGTGGTGTCTCCAGAAAAAGCAAAGCTTTGCCCTCCATTCTAAGGCAAATTTTGCACATAAGTGTTGAAAATCCAAATTTCAGTTATTTAAAAAAAAAAAAAAAAAAAAAGAATCAAGCAGTTCCAGGAATTCCTTTCCTGAAAATATTTTGCAGATGAAACTAGCCAGTCATCTCTGGGAAAACAATTCAGGACAAACCATACCATTGCGTGTATTACAGAAAGCGTATGCACAGCTCACCTATTCCAGATGCTGATCATCTGATCAGCCCTGCAATGCGCGGTGCTGCCCCGTTTCAAGGCTGCAATTAATTTCCTAAGCAATGCTGTGCTCATCAGCAAACCCAAGAGTTGGACGTGTCCTTGTTTAACTGGACTGGACTCCCACAGGCGGGTGAGCGGTGTGAAGGCCTGGGCTCAGAGGGACCCTCTCTGCTGGGGTGGGCTCAGGCAGCTGGACGGGACAGACTGGGGACACCCCCAAACCCCAGCTGTCCCACCGCTGCTCTTACCCAAGAGCTTAAATAACATCTTATCTTGCAGCCACCAGAGGGCATCTTCGTTATAAGCTGAAATAGTCAAAAAGGTGAACTCCCATTCATAGTATGTAATTATGGTGCATTTATAGTGACCTATTATTAAAAGCAAAACATCATCCTGCCTTTACACAATATAATGCAAGTGCTCACATTTCTAACAATGTGTTTTTACTCATCATTAAGACAGCAGTAGCGTTGCCTTTATCAGAGGAAAAAAACCCCTGATTTTCTTTTGGTTAATGAAATGCGTAAGTGTGCCTTCACTGTACAGCAGGCAAGAAAAGAAAAAAAAAAAGGAAAAAAAGGAATCTAATCAAAACCACATCATCAAAAACGCAAGTGCTTCAGGCAGGGTCAGGGAGAATCGACAAGTAGCTTGTATGTGACAGACGAACACAAGAGGAGCCAAACAGCAAGGGAATTCTGGAGAAGTCAAGCAGACTGCAAAGATTCAAGCCAAACCAGACTGAGAAACCTTTTTCCCATTAGCTCAAAGCCAGTCTACTTGCATATACTCTTGGGAGCATCCTTATTATTATATCTTCGTAAGAGCCAAGACAATTAAAAATATATCCATTCAAAACACAATGTAAAAGAACCAAATACCTTTTCAGGACACACGTAAAGCTCTGAAAATAAATCGGTATCTTGGGGGCCAAAACAAAAAATCTACACTGCAAAACAAAACTATGCAAAGTGTTTGGGGTGATATAGAAACGGCTGCTTATTTTTGCAAAGTTTTTTCAAGAAGACTATTTAATGGTCATTAAAGATGGCTTCTTACGGGTCTATCCAGATTACTAACATAAATGGGGAAGGTGGGAGGAGTGGACAACAGAAATAGTTATTTTTGCTGCCTTGTCTCTTATCTGTAGCACAGATTGAATCTGATGAATAAATTAACCAGAACCCACAGAGGATGTTAGTGCTTCAGGTCTCAGAAGCTTTTTGTAGCACCCCTTTTTGTCCAGGGGAATCAGCTTGCACACACGTTGCAGGCAGTTGTGTTCACTTCTGGTTCTGCTGGACACTCAGCCTTGTACCCCATCGGCAATGCCCCATGCAAGGGCAGCTGCTCTGACCTACACAATCTTGCTCTTAGATGTGGACTACAAGAAGCATTTGTTAATCTCTGCCAGGGATTTTGTCACTCTTCAAAGCAATTAGATGAGTCACTTCTGGACCGGGCCAAATTGCTGTATCAGGCACAATAAAAGACCCAAAGAGCGACCAGAACAAATAGGACAGTTCATAGACAGTCATGAATAAAATACTGTAAGTCTGGAAATATAAAGTATTTCTCTGTTTTGCATACGCCCTAGCCTTAGGCTAAACAGTGCACAGACACAGACTAGAATTTCTGGAAAAGGATCTGATCCAGGCGTGTGTTTGCAATTTTTGAGGATTATTTTTTATATTGAATGAGGACTGGGGAGAAAAAGACACAATCCAAAAAATAATTTTTTTTGGTGCAAATGTCAGACCTGAAAGCTTTCCTTCTCAGTGGTGGTTTTTTTTTTTCTTTGCAGTCTCAAGTACTTGTGATTATCTTCTTTTGGCATCCACCTCAATGTCAGCATGACTATGTTTGTCACAGGTTTTATATGCTGCTGCAAGCAGGACTCAAATTAGGATTGGTGTGACCAAAGGACAATAGCTTTGCCAAGAAGACAGACTTTTTTTGATCCAACTAGCAGATGCTCTGCTAGCGTCTCTCACTTTTTTGCCTCTCTCTTTCCGAAAGGACTGAAACCAGCCTGTCAGTGTGATCCTACTCACGAGAGCTACAACTGTTTGCACAAGATCTCAGTCTAGCTTAATACCTACTTTAATAACTGCTTCCAACAGCTACTTGCAAAGGCTCCGATGGTAAATTCCATCCAATATATCACAGCTTTTAAAAGCAGAGATTTTTTTCCAGAAATGGCTACTCTTTTTATAGAGGCTATTTTGCACCCTAGTGGATTAATTTAGGTAGCAACAAATTGTTCCTGCATATCCCTGGTCATCAATCTCTTGCAAGAATAATATTGCAGTGGGAGGAGGCTAGAAAGAGACCTTGCTGCGATTCAAACCTTGAATTCCATATTTTCCCCTCCCCTATTGCTTGACAGTAGTTTTGGAAGAAGAAGAAACTCCCAGACATATTAAAGACCTGGCATAAAATATTGGACCAGCTTTTCAGGCGTCACGGAGAGGCAGCGGGTCTAGAGGTGTCTCTCCAGTCCAGACTTAAGAAGATCTTAACTAGCTTCAGTTTTTCAGGCAAGCCTGAAGGCTACTGACTGCCAGTCATCCTGACGAGGTGATGACTAATGGGGACAATTAGCTCCCTCCCCTAACATGCTGTCTGTCATGGCGATTTGAAAGGGAATAAGAACGCTTTTCCCTAAGGAAACAGGTTGGCAAATGGGTTTGGGTCTGTTAAAGCTTTAGTGTAGTTTCATATTAACAAAATGTCACGAAGTTGTTCCAATGAAGAGCAGGTTCAAGCCCATATTGTCTGCTCTGTAATTGCTCTTCAATTCATGTTCACATATTGAAAAACTCACTCTGTAGCCAACCTGTAATTCCACAGGAGGAAGCTGCAGAATTTCCTTTCACTCCAAAGGGAGAAAGATGCAGTTTTGTGTTGTCCACTTCATAAAGTAACAGCTTTTAAAATTTTAAGTGGTAACTAGTTAAGCTGTATAGGATAAGTTAAAAAGTAGCAGCTGTCAGTAATTTAACCTGTTTCTGTCTCTTTCAGAATGGTGTTTCCAGTTTATAGACAAAATTGAGAAGCATCTGACCGGTTATTATTAATTATCACCATTGTCTAACTGCTAATCATTAAAGCTAATGCTTACAGAAGTGCCCTGTGTCTCTGACATACTGATTTTAGCACCCGTAAAATCATAGAACTTTATTTTCAGACCTGCTGAGCAACCAGAGCACAAAGGTCAGTTTGTGATGCGCTTTCACTTCTGAATTTTAAGAACCAAAGTGCCTTCAGTTGGGCAAGTGAAAATTTTCCCTCGGTTCACACGTAGTGAACGAGCTTTTGTGCAGCTGAGTGTGCGGATCTCAGCAGCAGAACTTGCTGAAAAGAAGGGAGAAAGACAAAGCAGTTACCACCACTGAACTAGACTAACTCTTTACAGTGACCCAGAAGCAACCAGACTATAATCTAAGAGCTACTGTGAAAAGCTACATGACTAACCTGTGTTTTCATTGTGTGACGGGTAGGAGGAAGGAGGATGTAGCACAATCATCAATTTATTGGAAGAACAATGTAGTCATTCAACAGGGCATTATTCTGAAGTCATTTAAATGACAATAGGGCAGCCCACTCGACTTAAGAAAACACAAGTCACTGGAATTCCATATCTAATAATGAAATTGTTCCCCTGACTTCTTTGTTGACATAAATTACATATAGCTATTATGTTCCTGTTGCAGACCCTGAGGACTCTTTGTTTATGCTAAACGTGAATGTATTCTAGCATGAATTCTAGTAACATGAATTACTATCCCCCTGCTTGCTTCTTGGGCGCCTCCAGAATAAGTAATACGTTGGCATAACTTTGCCATTTGTCAGCCAGCAGTCTGGTAGCACATTTGCTCGTCAATCTAATTTTAACCTTTTCTCATACGAGCACTTGGTATTTCATGTAAATCAACCAGACAGTCTGTCATTCAATAGGATACTATCTTCATAGTCTTCTAAACTATGTGTTCTATCATATGTGTTCATTTTTAAGTAGCGGAGAAAAAGTAAAGCTAATATATTACTTCTGGTTTCTTAATACCAGAATGCCAGGAATCTCTTTATTACCACAATAGAGACAAATGATATGTCTAGCAGAGGGTTTGGACTATGGGTCTGGTAATGCATTCAGCACTTTCTGAACTGAAAGGTCTGTCCTGAATGGTAAGTAGCATAATGCGTGGTTAATGGCTTCATAGCACATATTCTAGGTCTGTTCCTATTATCGCTGTAATTTGCAGCTAAGAATACAAGAAATACGTGCAACCGATGAATTAAAGATTTATTTATAAATAATTACTCAGTGCTCCCAACCAGTTTCTAGATAGAATACTGATGCTGACTGCAAAAGAGGACATAAATCATTCTGAAATATAGATAAGTTAGTGAATGCTCATTTCTCTTGATAATTTGTGTAAATGACCTGAAAGGTTTACTGGCATATTCTTTACTTGGTAAGGTTTTTCAGAAATTGATTTGGCTATGAAAATAGTATGCTTGAAGTTTAGCTGTTTTGTCAGGGTTGCTGTAACTATGCATCACTTTAATATTCTTTATTTTTTAAACAGGAATCAAGGTGGCAGTCCATTTATGCAGCCTAAACCCCATTCTGGCTTTTTCAGATGTTTTACTACATTAAGAAGGCTTAAAAAAAAGCAATTGTAAAGTTGTACTGAAATGATCTGTGATGTCTGCTAAGAATTCAGTCCCACACAACACCTGTAATTGTCCACTGCATGGTACAATAGTTAACTGTTTTAATAATTACCAAAATTATAGTTTGACTGATCTAAATTTTCCATATTAATATTTTGAGACTATTAACGCTGCATTATGTTTCACGCCACTCAGGTTTATGACTGATAAAATAAAACTACATACATATAATACTACATTCTCTTCTCAATAGTAATTTATAGCACTGTACTTGGTCCGGGGCAGACCCCGAAGGCTGCCTGCATTTCTCCCTGGCACAGCGCTTAGTAGACCCTTAGCGAAGAGCAGAAGCAAAGCTCAATCATTCATAAAGCATCACGAAGCTGCTCCTCAGGCCATACTCCACTGTTCACTTACAGCCTCCATCACACTTTGCGTCCATCCCCATTGCCATACACCCTTTGTAGCAACTTCTGTGCACAGTATGCACCCCAAAATTTACCTCTATTGCAGTGGAATTAATTCATCTCTGTTGAGTTTCCAGGTAGGAGTTGTATCTAATGATATCTGTGTGATTTTTACCACAATTCTACCACAAAGTTCTGTTTCTGATTGAGGTAGTACTTTAATAGAAGTAAAAAGACATAAACTATTTCCACCACCACCTCCAGCATCTTTCATATCTACAAATCAAGTACAGACAATATTTGCCCATCAGGATCTAAAGTGATATAAGAATTTAGCCCTAGTTTGACCCAAACTCTTAGCCACAGATGAAGTAAATATCTTCAAGAACACAGACCTGAGATTTCTAGTGATGAGCTTTATCTTGAATAAATCAGAAGAATTTGTCCCATAAAATATTCTAATACTTCTATTACTTAATTTTGCATAGCAGAGTTACACATAGGAGTTTGTTGGACTTCCATATCTAGACTTTTTATGCCAGGCACTCGCAATTTCTGCTTGCAGGCAAATTCAATACTGTCAGTGAGGTAGACTGTCATAAGCAGTGAAAGCGTTTGATTTCATTTAGCTTGTAAAAAGTAATTTAACATGTAATTTGTTCATTGCGTATTAGATCCTCTGGTTTACCACCACTGGTCTTGCAGCTGCGAGCTTTACCTAGTTCAGGGAAGTGTATATTGCCAATAAATGTTTGCTCCGAAGAAAAGCAGTGGATTTCTGGGGGTGGGAGGAGGCTGTGTTATATTACAGGAAAAATGTTTTCTGGTTTTACCTGTTGTTTGTCCATTAGGACACATGTAACTGTGCTTAACAAACACCCTCTTTCCCTTCAAATTTTCCGTGATTCTTGATCCTTATGGATTACTCAAAAAAGATAATCTATCAACAGAATCAGAAGTCACAGAATTATATATGGGATGAATCTAGCCTCAGATCTTTATTTAAGAAGGAAATTAATCTTTTAATTCTATGCTTGTATAGAAAAAAAAGAAAAATTATGGTAATGTGTCACTACCACAGCAGGCAACTTGGGTAATCTTTTTCCCTGGGATACATATCAGGACAAACTCTGTCCTAGTTATTAGCAATATATTCCTCCAAGAAACAAAGGCAAAATCCAACCATCTCTATTGGAAGTGCTCAGTCTTTCTTTTTTCATGTGAATTTTTTCTATCTTTCTAAAAACCACTTAAATGCATTTGCATTGCTAGTGAGACAACTTTAAAAATTATTTTCCCCAGAGCCGTCAATCGTACTAATTTTGTTAATGTCCATTGCTTTCTTAATCTTGACTCAGTCTCACCTATTAGATGGCAAGTCCAGGTATCAAAGTCTAAATTTGGCTCACTTCATTGTTTATGTAATGTTTCCTCCAAAAAGGGAAAGCAGATGTCACCTGAGGGACAAGTAAAGCTCACAGTTATCATTTGCAGCAACCTCTGTACTAAACTGATGGATGAAAGGTAAGTGCCACAACAGTGTGCTGTCAACCTGAGTTGCACATGTTCACGCCCTATCTGAAAACTAATGAGAAATGAGGATATTCTGTCCTGCCCAGCATGTGTTCATGACCACTATGTTGCGTCCATGACCATCGTGTCTTGACCGTGACCATCCTAGCTGGTCAGAGTTTGCATGCCTGTCCTCCTTGAGTCATCAGATTAAACAACGAAGTGAAAGGATAATGTGCTAAAAATGGAACTAGAAATGCTCTACTGAAAGGAGGATTTGGCAAGCTGTGCTTAGGAAGAGCTTACCCTTATTTAAGTAAATAAAAATACTAAAAACAAGCAAGAAAACCTCTCAGATCTAATAAATTACCAGGTATCTACAGGTTTTGGTCCAATGTCTTTTGACAAGTTAATAGTACTTTCATGCTAAAACTATTACAGTGGTATATTGTACTTTTTCACTGTACTGACCATCGCCCAGAATTTCAGTAGAGAAGTTCTATTGCCAGTTATTATTAGAAAGTCGTTCTGTAGACATTTAAATTCCATTTTCAAGGGCATCTAATAGAATTCCCCAATGTGTTGCGTTCCTAGCACCACATCGATGGTGAAAGCCCAGGAAAATAGTCTTTTTGGTTTGTATTATATAAATACATATAAATGCACATCAGCAGCTGTTACACAGAGCGAGACCGCTGGGTTTTTGTGTGAGGTGAGGGGAAATCTCCAGCGCTGCCGACAGGCTGGGTCTCACCAGCCGCCTGCGGGATGGCTCAGTGTCCCCTGGCTTCCTGCTCCCCGGCTGCCACCAGTGGCTTGTGCTTTCAGCGCATGGCGGGCACGCTGCTGGGTGACCCCATTTGCCGGACATGGCTTGCCAAGGCGATTTGTGACTCGCTGTTTCTGACTAACTGCAGCTGACAGCCAGAAATGAGGGAGAGCAGGGAAACGCCTCCCACCCCACACGGCTCCTGGCTGGACGAGTGTGGTGGGCTTTCTTGCCACGTCCTTCCACATCCATGTTCTCCAGGCACTTCTGGCCTCCTAATCAACTGCCAATTTACAACTTTAGGCTCTAATTAGCTACCAGGGACATATCAATGAAAAGCCATGATGTGGGTTTATAGGAGGCAAGAAGTATTTCTGTTACATCACAGCAAAATTTGTCTTCTGCTAGTTTTCTCATTCAGTGCTAAGGGACTCGTCTCTTACACTATAACCCACTACTCCTACACTGACCTTACTGCCTCTCCTATCAATTTCACTTTGGGTCCATGCCCAGCTCTTTTAAAGCTCTTTTGCTTGTCATTTGTTCCCCTTCTCCCTCCCCTCTGAAACACCTCCGCAGCTTGGATGTTTTCAGAGGAAATTGGCTTCCACCACTGTTCTTTCCCACCCCAGCACAGGCTGGACCAAACACACAGCCATCTCAAGCCCAAGGCAACCTTCTGTCAAAAAGCAGACACAGGCGTGGGTGACACCGACATTAAAGAAGAAACCACCAGTGGTCACCACAATGCACCTCCCTGGGGTCTGCTCTCCTGGCATGGTCCTGCCTAAGCATGGCATTGCAGCATAGCTGGTCCCATCTGAGGACAGGGACATGCCAAGTGGAGCAGGAGGGGGGCAGAGCTTTGCAGAGGTGCCCTGCAGCACCCCACATCACCCACCCTCTGAGGGACCCTGCAGCTGCTGCAGGAGCTGTGCCACCAGCTCGCTGGTGGGAGTCACCCACAGGCACAAGGTGAGTGAAGTTTGCTTGAGGGATCTCACCTCTTTGAAGGCAGGGAGGGGGAGAGGACAATACAGGGTGTTTATTCTGCAGGACCACCACTTGCAGCACAGGGAGAATCACCATGGTGCCCTGTTGTCTCCCTACCTGCGTGCATCAGCCCAGAGGGCTGTGCCCCAGGCAGGGTGTGGTGGACACAACGAGGGAGGAGTGGATCTTCCTACTTGGGTCTTGCAGGGACGGGGTGGTTGCTTTATTTATTACTGTAGGTAGAAGCAAAGTGGTAGTACTGGCGGTGAGGGATCCCCAGCTGGGACTGAGGCCCATGGGGTCTGCTTTGGGACCCTCTACCCCTGTAGCAGAGCAGCCTGGCCATGGGGAAGGGTCCAGTGAGCTGCTGACCCCACTGTGCCACTGCAGCTCCTAGCCCTGCTCGGAGGAAAGCCCTTTCCTTGCCTCTTGTCAGGTTTTTCCAATTCTCCGCTAAGTGCTTCTCTAACCATACATTAGATCCTCATCTCACTCCTGCCTGCTTTCTGTGTGCTTTGCCTTTCCTTACAGTGCTCCCCCAGCTCTTCATCTCCTGCCCGGGGAAGCAATGTATACACCAGGGTGCTTCTTCATGCCCAGCTTCCCACTTAGTACCTTAGAAGAGAATTTTGCAGCTGTTTGCTGCTCTGATTTGCAACCCAGCTGCTACTGGTGCTTCCTCGCTCATACCCAAAGGTAATTCTGCCTCCCTGCTATTTCTGCTTTGGGCTGGGGTTTTCTGGGATTCATCTGGTTTTTTTAACCCAAGCTAATTGTATTCTGCTACTCAGCTCAAAGGACCTGATTTTATGTCTGTTAAGATGAACCTGAAATGCAGTTTATGGGGAAGAAGCACCTTCAGAAAGCGTGTGTGACCTGGGCAGAAAGCAAGTGCATGAGAGGTAGAAGCAGTACATTGCAGAAAGTGAGTGGACTAGGATTATAACGAATATAAAACTCTAAAACATCTGAATAGATTCAACACTACTCTTTAAAATAACGTCTTGGTTATTTCAGTGACGTTCATCCTTCTGCTAAGAGAGCTTTTATTTCTTCCCTCTGGAGTGAGAAAAGAAAGTGGTTGCTTAAATCACTATTGATGTACAGTACGTGAATTCCAGTTTTTGATTTTACGAACAGCCTCTATCATTATGTCTCGTGTGGACTGCCTCATGCTCATTGTGCTGTGGGTTTAGACACACTGTCACCATTCCTATAAATAGCCTGCTTGGTTATGAAGGACTGTTAGTGCTTCCTCTGGGAAGAATAGGACTTTTGACTAATGGTATTTTAGGCCAGTTTTCTTTAAACTTCCTAGAAGAGATAGGGTTTGGAGAGTAGAAATCCTGCTAAATAAAGCTGATAATCAAGGTGTTAATGTTTGAAACACAGACACCCAGTAAGCGTGGAGAATTTGCAGAGAAAACTGAAGTCAGAAGAAGCAGGATGGTGGTGCACTTTTAAAAAAGGAGGCTTGGCTGCAGGGCTGGCAAGGAGAAAGGCAGCTGCCATGCGGAGAAAGAGAAGCTCCCTGTGATCCAGCAGAAAGCTGAGCTGCGGTGCGAGAATGGCTGCAAAGTCGGAGAGTCTGCTCCGCACCCGAAAAATGCTCAAGTGTACTGGGGAACGGGAGGTAAGGCAATGTATTTTTCTGCATATTTTTGTAGCAAAGTAGTACGTGATTGTGTGTAGACAACTTTGTGTTTTGGCTATCGGCTGTTTAGCTGTTGATCTTTTAAGTGTGGAGAGCATCTGCAGGCACCTCAAGGTTGGTTTGGGATGGATGTTTTTAAGCTTGTGGAGGGAGCGGGGCTCCCTGGTTCTAAGGATACAGGTCATTTGGGCTGTGTGAGCCTGTTTCTGTGGGTAAATATGCTGGAAACACCCAAGAGAGCACACGTCCTGCTGGCCACGCAGTGAGGGAAGCCTTATTGCGTGCAGTGCGAGAGGTCAAACACAGCACAGCATTGAATGACAGGTAGCAAGGTTCGGTAGGTGTCTTCTCATGACCATTAAAAGTAATGAATGTCATGATATTTGGGGGCTTTCCTTACAATTAGTAACTAACGTGGAATTCAGACCCCGCCTTCTGCAGCCTGGGCAGTTTCCAAGAGCGCATTGAATCTACAGCAGCGCCCTTTGTGCAAACAGGGAGCCTGTACACCAGAAGATTGCTGTACCAAAAGGAAAGGGACAGAGCATTAAATTTAGG
This sequence comes from Chionis minor, assembly GCA_013398295.1. Classification (NCBI taxonomy): domain Eukaryota; kingdom Metazoa; phylum Chordata; class Aves; order Charadriiformes; family Chionidae; genus Chionis; species Chionis minor. The sequence continues at coordinate 381,173 of VZSF01008269.1, read as the reverse complement.
GATGTGACTAACTTCTGAGCGGTGAGGAAAGCACCATGCTTGCCAGTTACCTCTTCTGTGCGTTTCCTCAGTTGTGGCTGGGGCCATCTGATGAGTGTTTCCCTTTCACTCCCAGCACGGCGCAGTCTGTCTGCTGTCAGCAGTTAATGAAGTCACTCTCAAGACGCCATCCCCTGGGGAAAAGCACTGCTATGAATAGACCTGTTACTTGCGTCTCTGGTTGCAAGGCTCTCAGTAGTGCTTCTTTTGCTGTGCCGCCATCTCTGATGATTGTGCCGTTTTTGAGCAATGGTCTTTCACTCTAGAGCTACTGTTATTCAGGATGCCAAAAAATGGTCCTCTTCCTTCTGGCAGAGCTGTAGAGCTCGGCGAGTGCTTCTGTGCTGTCCTCACTGACAGACGCAGCTTCTGAGGTACCACAGGCTTACCAAAAATGTGCAGAAAGTGAATGAGTAATCTTATTGCAGTAAGTATTTTTAATAATAGTCTGCAGTGAACGTCATCATCAGATACTTCATTGATGCACATCCTACAATAAGGAGGAAAAAATAAAACTTTTTTTCTGAGAACAAAATTTTTCCATGCTACTGAAATAGAAAGGGAAACTGTTAATCTGATGAGGACTATTAGAGAACATCGCCTATTTGCCCAGCTGAGCTTGCATATCTAGGTATGATTAAGCTTGTGTTTGTAAGGTGTTGTGCATTGGTCTAGACAGAGGTGAGCTATAAAAGAAAAAAAATCAGCAAAAATAAAGACAGATAAAGAATGATGAATCATGGCAATATATTGTCTTAAATACGTAAGATTGTGTAAATACAATTTGTAGGGCCTGCAGTTCTTGTTAGTGCCAGTAGAGTCAAGGACTACTCAAGGCAATAAAGTCCCTTTAGTGAATGAGTTGTGTGGTTGAAATATAACCCAGAATAATGTTACAGTTGAACACCTTCGTAAGAAACTTTACCAGTAAATCGTCAAAAAGAAGAACTGAGCAAAGTAGCATTTAATTTGAACATTACCTGTTCACTCCTTGGGAGATGTGGGACACAATTTTTTTAAAAGATGTTTCATTTGGGGTTTTTTTGTATACGCATTTCCTTTCTATCAGACTCGATGTTCTTAACAGTTTCCCCCCAAATCAAGTTGTCAAAATTTTAGTTCTTGAAAAGCTATGGTGAGGTCTTCAGCATAACACAAATGTAGATTTTTCTGTGTCATGATCTAAACATCTGAATCATTTCTATATGAGCAGAGCTGAAGTTGCTGTCTTGTATGAACCTTTGTTCAGGTGCCTCATCCTCCTGCTTAGATAAAAACAAAACAAAAATCCACCCCTTGTTACTCATACTTTTCTTATTAATTCTGGATGGCTGAATAAGTATGAGTGATTCATGACCTATTTTAAAATTTAACATCAGCCTTTAATGTGTTCGACCTGACACATGTTGTTTCTTATAATATTGATATATCTCATCGACCTAGCAATCTGCACCAGCTTGCTGAAGCATGCCGTGAAAGGAGAATGGTACAGTAGTCCTGATCTACTTCTCTGTCAAAGCTTTAATTAAAACATTCACACTATCTGTTAAGAGTGAAGAGGCTTGGGGAAATTCATAAGATGCCTGTCCTGTCGTTAAAAACATTTCATTTTGAAAGTTTAGGAAGACATGAATACACCTCTTAAATTTCTGTGACCTGGTCAGCATTTCAGTGGTATCCAAAACTCTCATCCAACTTGCTCTCTCGTAGCATATATATAAGAAAACACAAATTAATGCATCAGTTTTTCCTTGTACACTTGCTCAGCACTTCCAGTAACAACCGAAGGAGCTGGGGTGAGTTCTGCAGACCGGCAGAGCCAGAGTAGCGCTGCTCTTGCAGCGGTTCTCATTCTTTTCTCAGGGGGAACAGAGGGTCAAACCTGAAGCTGGGTTCCTCCAGTTCAACAAAAGTAAGTGTAGGGTCCTGCACCTGGGGAGGAATAACCCCATGCACTGGTGCAGGTTGGGGGCTGACCTGCTGGAAAGCAGCTCTGCAGAGAGGGACCTGGGAGTGCTGGTGGACACCAGGATGCCCACGAGCCAGCAACGTGCCCTGGTGGCCAAGAAGGCCAGTGGCATCCTGGGATGCATTAAGAGGAGTGTGGCAAGTGGTCGAGTGAGGTCATTCTCCCCCTCTACTCTGCCCTGGTGAGACCACAACTGGAGTCCTGTGTCCAGTTCTGGGCTTCCCAGTTTAAGACAGACAGGGAACTGCTGGAGAGGGTGCAGTGAAGGGCCACAAAGATGATTAGGGGGCTGGAGCATCTTTCTTACAAGGAAAGGCTGAGGGAGTTGGGTCTTTTTAGTCTAGAAAAGAGAATGCTGAGGGGGGGCGTCATAAATGTTTACAAATACTTAAAGGGAGGGTGCCAGGAAGAGGGGGTCTTTTTTCAGTAGTACCCAGTGATAGGACAAGGGGCAATGGGTATAAAATCAAACATAGGAAGTTCCATCTCAACATGAGGAGAAACTTCTTTCCTTTGAGGGTGGCAGAGCACTGGCACAGGCTGCCCAGAGAGGTGGTGGAGTCTCCGACTCTGGAGACATTCAAAACCCAACTGGACACCATCCTGTGCAACCTGCTCTAGGTGGACCTGCTCTGGCAGGAGGGTTGGACCAGATGATCTCTAGAGGTCCCTTCTAACCCTTAACTTCTGTGATTCTCCCTTCGTGTTTCTTTCCCATTGCTGGCACCCAGAGAGCCTGAAGGCTGTGACAAGGCAATACTCGGCCATCTGCAGGCTTGTCAGCTGTGAGGTAGAGCTTGATGAAAACGAGGTTTCATTTAGCAGTAGCTCCTCCTGAAATGAGGAGCAGACTGCTAGACTACCTAGCACTTGTATGATAAAGCCTCCTGGCTGTGTCTGCAGAGGTGTCTTACTAAGGTCATATATAGAGACTGGGTTTTTTCCTTCCTCCAGCAGAACCTTCTAGAGGGTAGGACTGCAAATGCTGGCATCTGTCCTCAGTGCAGAAAGCCTGCCTGTAACGATGATCCTTTTCATCACCAGAAGATGCTTCTTGCCCCCTTTGATTCCACAGTGTCATGCTAGCAGCAATTCCTGTCATTCAGTAGCAATGGGTATTAAAACCACAGCCAATACCTCAAATGGCTGTTTAAAATCAGCTTCAGCAAGCTTTGCTCCCTCGCTGACCTTTTCCTGGCTTCCACACCTCCTGTGCTTGGCTGTCCTCCACCCAGGCTTTCAGGCTCGGATTTGGAAATCCCCTGTTCCCGACACTGAACTGTTATTTTTCTGGCAATATTTACCTGCTGTCCTTGTAGAATTGGATCAAGGCCTCTGGGATGCCTGTGCTGTTATTCAGAGTATTAATAGATGTTAAAAACAGAAAGAGGTTGTCAGATTTCTCCCACAAGATCTGCTGTAAGGAATTTCTTCAGCCAAGAAGGCTGCCCAGGTTGGAGCTTGTGATGATCTGTCTGACCCTGAGCCTGGACCAGTGCTGGTAGTAATTTATTCCAAGAAACAATCTTCCTCAAGCATCGCTATAGCAACAGAAGCAGCACAGTACCAGGGTCATAAAGAAAACGATATACTAAGAAGAGTGTGAACTTAGAAGAATGTAAGCAAAAGGCCAAGTTTTGAAAGATTTGTTAATATGCAAGGTCAGGAGAACAAGCTAAATCAAACAATCATTGCTCAACACACAAGCCCAACAAATAAACCTAAGAGGGGGGTTTTGAAGCAGCAGGGGAAGAAAAATACTGCTATAAAAGTGGTAAGGGTGAATTAGGTGGTAACACATGAGAGCATAGATATCAGTTCAGGATGAAGGAAGAATAAGCTTTATGAGTCCATGTGAGCAAACTGATGATGAAAGAGACCTAGTAAAGATGAGTATTTTTGGAAGCAATGTGACTGTGCAGGCATCGTGAGTAGTTTTGTGTGTCAGCACAGTCTGAATAAATAACCACAATGGTTTTGTTTGCTTTTGTATACGTTTAAAACCTTAAACATTGATCAAATTTCACAAAATGAGACAGAAAATGATGACATCATGAGAACATGATAAATATGTACTTTCCACAAGGCATTATTAGCAAGCTCAGTCCACTGCTGTCACTATTTATTAGATAATCTTACTTGAAATTTTTACCATGATTTTGACTTGGAGGTCACGTACCCATCCACTTTTATCTTCAGGTTAACATGACACAGGCAGAAGAGGGCGTTTGTGTTTTTTCCTACACGCAAGAAAGTTCACAAACTACAGAGCAAGAGAGGAATTCCCCACCTTTGAAGTCCAGAAAGGCAGCTGAAAAATAGAATTAACAAACGGTATGTTAGATTGACTCTTTTCTGGCCCAGATTTCCTCTGTGTAGTACTAAGCACCTGATGTGCCTGAGTCAGGAACCAGTTTGCTCTTGACTGCTTCTATAGGAAATGCAGAGTGAGGCACCTCCGGTGTGGTAGCCCAAGACCCGTGTTTGCTGTTCCCTGGAGGTTTGCTTATACCCACAGTCGTGGCTTGGCACAGTCCCTGGGTGCAGCCGTAGCACCAGAGTTTGACCTGTTTGAATTCTGCCTTGGTGTCTCCTGTTGCTCTTGGACATTACTGGGCACAGCTGTCACTCTTTGATGTAACAGGGTATTTAGATGCCTCTTCCAAATTAAGGTTAACATATTTACCTCTTCCCCCTTACCTATACTTTTCACACAGTTTAAAATTTTGTAGTGACCTTATGGTAGTTAGATACTCAAAGCTCTCTCCTGGTCAAGGTGGGCAGGGTCTTGCTCTGAGACAGCCTCATCCACCAGATCAGGATCTTACTGTAAATTAAAAGCAAGAGTGATGTTGGAAAGAATCACATCATAAGTGACTGAAGTATAATAAATACCTGACAGCTATGACTCAGTGTCTGCATTTCTTCCCTAACACAACAGTGTATTGTAGATTGGCTTTGAATAGGTTTTTCAATGTTGGTTTTGAATAGGTTCAGGTAATGATTAACTCCCAATGACTAAAATATCGCCAGGAGAACTGATGACACATCTCACATAGTTACTCAAGTTCAAAAGTATATTCAAGCATTTGCTTTATCTCTTGCGTTCAAAAATCCATTTATTTTGACTGAAGCTATTTTAAAACTACCCCATAAATGTGAAGCCAGCAGTACTATTACAGCATAATTTCAAGCTAAAATGACTGTATTCCAGGCAGATGCACACACAGTATGTGCATGCAGTTTTATTATTTATTCCATTTATAAAATGGAAGCCATTTTACCTTCTGTGGCAATGCAATCATCTCTGGGATAACTTTGTACCAGCTCACATTGTAGCATAAAAGCTTGAAGAAGGGAGCACTGAGAAGAACACAAAACAGAGGAAATCTGTGTAAGTAGGTTTGTCCTGAAGGAAAAGCTCCCACTGCAGTGTTTCATTCCTGAAGAGGGTGTGTTAAAGCTTGCAAGATAATAAAGAGGAGCAGATGTCTTAAGAATTGATGTTATGAGGAATGTTGTGAGGCATTTAACTTTTGAGAAGAAAGAGGATTTTCCACACAAACTAGATGAACTCTATTGGAGCAAACATAGTATTAATTTTCTGGAATCAAGATTGATATAATTGATATGAATATGGCATAACATGACTACCTCATGTAGCATACTACAAAATAATACATGATAACATTATATATTTACATATCAGTATAATCAGTAAAAGGATTGTAAGCTAGAAAATGGGAGAGAAGGTTGGGGGGCAACTGTAAGTAACCTCCATGCCTGGTTCTGAAAAGCAGAAAGTGGTGAGTATATTGGGGAGAAAGGAATACCAGGTGGGAGCCAAATGGACAGGAAAAATGAGTACTGACACGGGTAGGAATGTGACGTGAATGGCCCGGATGTCAGGAATAAAAGGGATGGGAGCAACGTAATTAAAAAAAATTGGCACATTACTGTAGAAGAAGAGCCTAGATGTTTATGCACAAGAATTGTGTGCAAACAGACACAGGCTAGAACTGCAGCACCCAGAATGACCCCAAATCTTCCAAGAACAGCAAAGTATGGTGGATGGGTAATCTATGACTGAAATGCACTTAAAACAATGTGTAGATGGTTAAGAAAACCAGGAATAAAACCAGAGGTACAGAGGCATTACTCAGTAACAATGGAGTCACCTACAGAGGCAGAGAGAGGTGGCATGGGCAGAATAGAATTTGTCAAACTAAAGGTCTTCTGAAGGACCACTGAAGAGCTGTTACACATATATCTAACACAGAAGACTCCATGCACGAAAGAGAAACTTCCAAGCATTGTCTTATTGCAGGAGGTTTCAACTGCTCAGAAATAGAGTATGAAGCAAATGTTACTGATAACGGTAGAGACAGCTATTCCAGGGTGTAATAGCTGGCAGATTTCATCACTAAGCAGTCACTGGGCTACCATGATGCTATTCTAGGTGGCCTTTGTTAGATAGTGATGACATAGAGCAGCTGGTTGTAGAAAATAACCTAGCTAAAGTTATCCCAACTTGATTAAATTGAAAATAAGTGAAAGAATACACAAGAATAGGCCTGCTGGTTTCCCAAAATTTGTCTTCTGAAATGTTGCACCTAAAGAAACTAGTTAGTGATGTCAAGTGGATGAAGGTTCCAAATCGGAGTATTAGAATTTCTTTAACTTAAATCATATTTGAAAAATCTGCACTTTGCACTGTAATTAGAGAGTGAAGTGTGTTAGCACCATATTGGACCAATAAATCCTTCAAAAAAAATAGTTATTTGGTGTGAGAAAAGAGAGTGAAGGTCATAGGGGAAGAAAACCTCACCATATCAGATCAGCAATGAAAAGGGTATCTCGGGAACCAAGAAGCGGAGGGTGCAGTCAGATTTGTTAGTTTACAGACTTACCATCTGTAAACAAAATTTGAAAGACCAAAAGTTTCTTCTACCACAAAAATAAAAGGGGCTTTTGTAAGTGGCAAGGATGGGGTAGAGATTAAATATTGTGTAGATACTGCCCAAACCAAATGAATTATTTTTCTTCTTTTCTGTGAAGAGGATGGTATAGAGCATGGAGAAAAATAGAATCAGGATGGGAAAAATCTATAGAAATAAAAGCTCACATTTACAACCTTGAAAAGTAAATCCAGAGTAGAGTAGACCCATAGTGGAATGACATAGGCCATCCATCTTAAAAATGCTGAGAGAACGAGCAAATTAAATTTCAAGTACAGGAGCAAGTTTTTCTTAAAAGATCTGTCAAAACAAAGGAGAGAGAAGAGCAGAGGAAAAAGTGACCTCACATCTTCAGCTTCAGTAATCTGACCTTAGTAATATGGAATTTTTTTGCACAATTTTTGCAAGAACGAATAAATAAGGGTGTGGAGATAAAAATGGAGAAAACAGGATGAACGCAACAAATGTTTAATACAATGTATTAAGGCTGAAGAAATGTATGTAGGATCCCATCTGTTCTGGAAAGGGAATTATTGGGCTACCTTAAGTTTGGGTAGAGATTTTCAAGACCAGTTTCAGCTGGTCTCTGAAAGTATTAATACTATGAAATACTATTCAAATATTAATAAATTGGTGCTGAAAGTGGCATGGTCAGATGAGGAAAAAATAACCTTACCATTCTATACACATTGTGAGTGAACTTGAGAGTTGGAGGTGTGGGGTAGAATTTAATAGCACAAGTGTCAGATCACACACAAACTGAGGTGGAAATGATTTCTGTTGTAAGTTGTTCTTATCAGCTGAGCAAGAGAAAGACCATAATGTCTTGGTCAGTCGTAGGAGGATGCTGAGAGAGCTGGGATGGAGCCATGGAAAAGGCAAAAATGGTCCTCCTTAGATATGATGCGGGAGACTTAAGGAGGGATACGTAAGTCCAGACACTGTTGTAGGAGGCACTGGTCAAAGCTCTTCTGGAGTACTGTGAACAGTCTGTCATCCATAATTAGGAAAGAACATTGAAAGAAATGCAGAGAAGTAGTACTGGACAAAACAAAGAATGAGGGATATACAATTGCTGTCTATAAATACATCAAGGGGAGGGGAAAGAAGGGCAGGGCAAATACTAGGAAAGGAAAAAAGTTATTTAAGTTACCAGACAATGTTGTCATTAAAACAAATGGATATAAATTGAAAGTTAGACCAACCAGGCTGGAGCTGAGGCGGTTTCCAGCCATGAGAAGAGTGAAGTCTCTGAAACAGTCTTCTAGTAAGAGTGACCGGAACAAACCACTGTAGGTGAGGCTATCACAGGAAAATGGAACTTATTTTCTTGCAAATTGGATAATACAGAATTTACCTAGTTCTTGCATATACCATAAAGGTGAGTAGAGCCACTTTCTATTTGCCTTTCTGCCACAGAATTAAACAATCTGAGTAGTCTTATGATGGATTTTTCGTAAGTTTATTAATACAGTTGCGTTAAGGACACAACTTCGGTTTCTATGAGATCCTTTGCAGTGTTGTGCTGTCTGCTTTGTACTATTGTGGCAACAGTCTTTTTTGAAATTTCTGTTAAGTTATAGGTTCAGATAGAAAGCATGACTCTCTGGCCTTCTGTGACATAATGAGGTGCTACAAAATGTTAAGAAATAATTTTTAAAAAAAATTGGTTTAAAATTATGGTAATTCTGTGTGCTAAGTGTCCAACTGAAGCACAACAATGCAGTTGCAAACGTGAGATAAGAAGCATAAGGTATCAGTGGATCATATATTATTGACAGTATTTACATGACCAATAATTTTGAACTCCTGGAAAACGTTGTTAGGGAAAATCTACCCTGCCATATGCTTTTGGTATTACTCAGCCAAAAATACTTGGAATTGATTTAGTTGATCTTACTTTTATTTAGGGATGGTTCTATTTACAGGTTCTTAGTCTTGCATGGTTTTAATTAGATAGATAGTATCAACAGTTCTTACCAGTTCTTTAAGATGAATTGTAGAAGCACTAATCATTCTATATAAGGTGTTTTTTCCAATGTTTCTGTTTACATGTGAGCAGACACTGTTGGTTTAAATTCCCTTCCTATTTCCATATGAAACACACATGCAACAATAAGGCAAGATTTTCAAATACAGTAATAATTTATATTGACGAAGATATTGGAAAAAATTTCTGACATTTCAGAATCATGTAACTGAGCTTATGACAAAGACACTAAAAGCCATGTTCTGTTTACTGTGACAGGTGAGACAGGAATTTCAAAAAAGCATGCTAACAAAAAATTATAACTCTAGTATAATATAAATGACCAAATTCTTTAACAAAGACATGAACATCTCCAAAGCTTCTTACATACATAGCAAGGTAAAATATTACTAAAAGGTAACGGGGCTGTGAGCATCTGAACACCTTTTTTCCGTGTAAGCTTGAAAGTAATCGTTTCTCTACTCCAGAGTAGCAGAGTAGCCATAAGATGGCAGCACTCTGCACAAAAGGCTCCTGAAACCCTAAATCATAGAATCATAGAATGGTTAGAGTTGGAAGGGACCTTAAAGATCATCAAGTTCCAACCCCCCTGCCATGGACAGGGACACCTCTGACTAGAGCAGGTTGCTCAAAGCCCCATCCAGCCTGGCCTCAAACACTTCCAGGGATGGGGCCTCCACAACTTTCCTGGGTAACCTGTTCCAGTGCCTCACCACCCTCACAGTAAAGAACTTCTTCCTAATATCTAATCTAAATCTCCCCTCTTCCAATTTAAAACCATTACCCCTTGTCCTATCACTAGACTTCCTGACAAAGAGTCCCTCTCCAGCTCTCCTGTAGGCTCCCTTCAGGTACTGAAAGGCTGCTATCAGGTCTCCCCGGAGCCTTCTCTTCTCCAGGCTGAACAGCCCCAGCTCTCTCAGCCTGTCCTCATAGGAGAGGTGCTCCATCCCTCTAATCATCTTAGTG
>VZSF01008269.1:317288-370567 GCA_013398295.1 Chionis minor | reverse complement strand
CCATGATTTCTCAAATATGATGGAAAGTGGCTTCGCAACTTGGTCCACCAGCTCCTTCAGGACCCGGGGATGAATTTCATCAGGTCCCATGGACTTGTGCACTTTCAGGTTGTTCAGGTGGTCTCGAACCTGATCTTCTCCTCCTGTGGGCAGTTCTCCATTCTCAGAGCCCCTGGTTTTACCTGCTGTGACTTGGACAGTGCAGTTAGAGCCCTTGCCAGTGAAGACTGAGGCAAAAAAGTCATTCAGTACTTCAGCCTTATCGATATCCTGGGTGGCCAGGTCTCCCGTTTCCTTCCGGAGAGGGCCCACAGCCTCCCAAGTCCTACCTTTTTCCCTGACATAGCTATAGAATTTTTTCTTATTGTCTTTGATGTCCTTGGCCAGTTTCAGTTCTCTTAGGGCTTTCGCCTGCCTGATATGGTTCCTGGCCACTCGGACAGTTTCTCTATATTCCACCCAGTCCACCTGTCCTTGCTTCCACCATCAACAGAAATCCTGTTCTTTTACCCAAAAGAGCCTTCACCCACTGGTGGGAGTGTGTGGTCGGTGAACAGAAACCGTGCTGGCCACAGTGAGAGTAGCTCCTCGAAAGCCTCAGGAATGTAGCTGGTTTCAGGCAGTGCCTGAGCCCATTTTCCTCTGTTTTTAGCAGCTGTTGAGCTAAATATGCTTACCTGTTTTGATGATTCTAGGTTAACCTTATTCAAACCCCGTGTTTCAGCAAAGCACTGAGCTTCCGTAGGTTTAAGTACAGCACGGTCAACTATGAGAAAAACTTCTTTTCTGTGTGTAAGACCAGAGCAGAATCACTTTTTACAAGTGATTTAGTCCCAGCTCAGTAGCTCAGAATTTACATCTAGGTAAATCACGCCTGAATACGAGGTGTTGACACAGCCCTACTGGCTCTGTCAAAAGCAAGTCCCCCCTCGGCGTTGTCGCCTTGCCCAGCCTGACACAAGACTGTGCTAAAGCTTCGCCCTTCTCTTGGGGCCACTGCATCCCGCCGGTCTCAGGGCTCACTTTGGCTCTTCTCTAATGGGGGGAGCAGGCCCAGTTTGCACTTAGCGTTGACTGGAGAGGAGGAAGCTGCAGAAAGCTCTTCAGCTGAAGTGCAGGAGGTCTGAGGTGTCGGGGAGTCCGTGCTCAGCGCGGTTCCCACCACCAGCGTGTTCAGCTGGTGCCCCAGCACCAGGCTTTCATAGCACAGAGAGAGCAAGGTGTACTGTATAAGTGAGAAAAGAAAACAGAAACTGAGGCCAGATTTGATAGGCTGTGTGGAAATCCCTGGTATGTTTTGAGTGCTGCGAGCTGTGGCTGTCTGGCAGTCCCTCTGGAATGCCACGTGATTTTCCCATCAGTTCCACCTGAGCCCTTCTGCAGTTCAGAGGTTTGATGATTTCGCTTTGAGTGCGAGAGCGTATTCAAATCTCAAAAGCAAACAAATCTTTCAAGGTGCTCACCCATGTGAGGACAAAGGTTTGCTCACGCCCTCGGCTGGAACCAGGTGGGTCAGAGCTGTGGGCAAGGTAAATACAAGTTGAAAACACCCTGGTTTGCCTGCCTGCTGTTCATTGCACAGTTGGTGAGCAATTCCTCCTCCTTCCTCCTCTTCCTCTCTGTTTGTTCAAAGGTAGATTGTTGGCTTCACTCTCTGCCCTCGTCTAACAGCAACGTGCTGCTCCGGAAATGAGAGGAGACCAGACCATGAATCACGACCTGAGTCATGAATCCCCAACACCCTGCTTTGCTCGGAGCTGGAGGGGAAAAATTCCTTTCCTCTGTGTGGCTCTTCGGCTCCTGTGGCCCACTGGAAGGAGCTACACACACCCCTCACCTTATTCTAAAGCCGCTCTCTGCCGTGCATAGCAAAAACACCTGGAGAGGAGAATAGGAGAGACCTTTGCCTTTCCACACACCTGCCTGCATCTCAGGTGGGCTCTGTGGCTTCCCCTACGCAGCACCATTTTGGCCCGAGGCCCCTAACGGAGTGTGCTATTAGTACACCCCAACACATAGGAGCTGGAGTGAAGCAGCCCGGTCACTGCACATTCAGATCCTAGTGTACCGCAGGCTCCATGTCATTTATACAGGACCCGAATGCTTACAGCGGTTTCTTTGGATTGGTGCCATTTTCTGCTGGAGCAATACCCATCTCTCGCCATGCTGCTTAACAAAGACATAGTAAATAGTATCAACAGGCATTTAAAATGTGTAAATCCAGATGCATTTATTTATTTTACACAATGATTTGATAGGTGACGCTTGTTGTTTTATATCTAGCAAAAATTTCAAGTGGAAAAAAAAAAAAGTAAAAATTACTGATTAGTCACATTCACCACCACTGTGAATTTCCCCATGAAATACAGCTGTTCATTAGGGACTGTTGCTTCCTCTAAATGTTTTTGCCAGCTCTGCCTAAAGTATTGCCAGGACTTATGTTGCAGCAAAGGTAGAGACAGGACAGTCCTTTCAGTATCATTGCAGTATTTGTGTCTGGTTTCTGTCTGTGCTGGATTGTCCTGTTTGCAGGACATTCACACCACTATGTAGCTACTCAAATCCCCTCTAGTTCCTTAGAAATGAAGTTTCATACTTAGCTAAGCAACAAAGCCTGAAAAAAAGTTTCTAATTGACAGGCATCCTCTGAAACACCTGTCATTGCTGTTCTTTGGAACTGGGTCTGCCAGGCTGCTGAGGGATATATTTCTGGGTAGACTTTTTCTGGAGAAAATGACTTCCATTTCTGCTGGCCCAAGAGTCTGGAAGCACCTGACTGTGCAGCTATAGAACATGTGTCTTCTTTGGGAGAAAAGTTTTTTAACCACTCATTCTGTAAACTTTGGCATATTCTTTCATCTCTGTCTTTCCGATTAAAAAGTTTGACCCAAACTTTTAAAGTCTACTTTGATTCCTCATTAGACATCGTCAGGATCTTTCTAGACAGATCTGGTTTAGAAGCCAACCAGGGAGAGAATAAAGTCACCAGATGTTTCAGATGCAAAGCAACCTGCCTCTGACCTAAGGAGTTGTCGTGGGTTTGGGCCGGATCGGCCCAAGCAAGCCGAGCGACAGATGTTTCCGAGCAGGAGAGAGAGAAGAAGACTAGTTTAGTAAGAACTAAAATACTTTAACGAAATATAAAGAATAAAATAACAAAAGAAAATAATGAAATATGTACAAAACCGTATCAGGCTCCCAGGATGACAATCACGTCACCAGCAGGCACTGGGGAAGTCCCAGACTGGACTCAGCGACGGAAGGGAACTGGATCCAGGAACACATGGGTTGGGATCAAAGGCAGACGAACCGATGGAGTCCTCCTCGGACGCCAGGCATTGAAGAAGGAAAGCAAGAGTCCCAGCAAGAGCAAAAGCCCAAGCAAGTTGGAGAAGAAGGTGAAGCCGTAAAACAGGAAACGGATAAAACCGGAACAACTGAAACAACGGATGCTAACCCTCTGATCCCTCAGCTTTTATACTGAGCATGAGGCAGATGGGATGGAATACACTGTGTGGTCAGTTTTGGGTCACCTGTCCTATCTGCTCCTCCCCACAGATGGGGCCCCTCTATGCTTCTCTACTTCCAACCCTCCAACAGAGCAAATAACAAGGTGTCTGGGCTTGGTTGTTATCGCAGTAAGTCTAAGCAAGGGCCTCTCTGCATACCGTGCCTTGGCATCAGCTATAAACATGGGTCTTACCACTCTGAGGAAGAGCAGTTTTCTGCACAATATGCTGTTAATTTCAGCAGTTAGAAGAGGCCTAGTTAGAAAGCAGAGTTACTGAACAAAATTGGTCCTGTTTTACCTCAAACCAGGACAGGAGTGTCGCCCTTTGCCTCTTAGAGATGCGATGAGGAGGTGAGGGTCACTGCATATGCTGGAGAGAAGGGAGACCCCACCTCACTACTTCTAGTCTCACAACACTTTCTGGTGAAGGGCAAGAAGAGAGAAATATTTTCTAAGTGCAGGAGATGCTTCCCCCCACTGTTGTAAATATTCTGAGAGCTGTCTCAGCCTGTGGGACACTCAGACTTTAAATTGCTCCGCATTTTTTCCAGGCTTTCAGGGTGAGAGTGTGCATAAGAAGAGCATTGGGGACTAAAAGCTGGGTCGTGGGTGAGGCCAGGAGTTCGTTTACAAGAATTTCTCCTCCATATGGATAGGTCTTCAGCTTCTAATTAAAAGAGATTTTCCTTGCTCTGATGAGCTTGGGACATACTGATCTCTTATGTTGACTGATAAGCTTTCACTGGAGCTAGCGTGTCTCCTCTTTCAGGTTTTGGCTAACACAAAAAGAACTAATTGTTGTTTTCTCTTGGGCTGGTCTCCCTATATGTGTAATTATGCTACAGCAGTTCATACCCTATTTGCAGGAGAGGCTGGTATTTTTCTTAAATGGAGTAATTTTTAGATTTGAATGGGCCAATGGTGAGGCATGATTCTGTAGGCAAACACTTCCCATTCTGGAACCTCTACAGACCCATCACCAGGCTGATTTGTGGGTTCAGCTGTGGGCTAGAAAAGAGACACCGCTGTTCTGGAGAAAAAAAAAGCCTACTATTATTAATTAAATGCAACTTGAGTCTAATGATTTTTAGTTTATGTCTTATTCTCAGTCCCCAACATCAGCTTGCTTTCTTTCTATACCTCGATATTCAGTGTTTGTTACTTGCCAGTGAATTTGTTAAAAGTTGACTGGATGAACAGAATATCTTTCTGTGTTATCTTCATGTATTATAAGTGCCAGGTATGGGGGGAAATGCACTAAAGATTTTATCCAATACAAATTTTATTACTTTTAAAGAACTCCAGACTTGCATTGTTCAGTATTGCCCATACTGGAAGATAAAAAGCTGTTTTCTGTTCTGACGTGTCATTATAAAACTGTTAACACTGATTTAATTCAGTGTCAGGATTTGCTCCAAAGTGAGTATGTGCTGATGAAAACAATAGTAATTGCATTCTGTCTATACTATAAACTATGTTTTTGTTATATCTCATTGAACTGATGTCTCTAATTTGGGTGAATGAAACAAGGCTCTGTCTTGAAGGGGAACCTTGCTGTCAACCAAGCAATGCCAGGACCCCAAAGGCTTGGACACATCCTCCCCACACCCGCGTGGCTACTGCCAATTGTGATTCTGCTCCTCTAGAGTGTGTGATGGTTAAAGCCAATAAAGCATTAAATTAGTAGGGGAATTTCCTGGTCAACTTACCTTTAGATATTACACAAGATATTTGGTGACGTTTCAAAACAAGAATCCTCTGTCAGCTTCCTGCCTCGCTTTTCTTGCCTTGCTCAATATCTACACTTGGTACATGCTGTCTCCCTTCCTGGACCCCTCTTAACCTCCTGTGCCCTTATCCCTGAGTTTTTATTCCCACCCTGTCCAGTTTTGTGAACTTCTCATTGTGCAAGTTTTTAAAAATTGAAACTGACCTTGATTTCTCTCTTTTTTCCTGTGTGCTTTTGTTGTTGTTTGTTCTGCTACTTTCTTTTCCTCCTCTGCTCTCTTCAGACAATCTGGGGAGGTCTGCTCTTAATAATTTGCAGAAACTTAGTTATTTTATTCAGACAAGACTTGTTCAGATAGACTTTGGCAGCCATCCCATTCAGAGGCAGGCACTTAGCCTCCAGTCATGCTGTCCTTGCCAAGACCTATACTAAATATTACCACACAAGCAAATGGGGAACGGATAATATCAAACAGAAATGGTAAGTTTTATGTAGGCTGTATTATTCTTTCTCTCTACACTAAAAAGTTTGGTATCTTGACTCTAAGAATAAGCACTTGCTAATTGCCAGCTGTTCAGCTGTTCAGGCTGGTTCTTGATCTGGGACACTGCTGGTGTCTGGTACCTTTTGGTGGCTGAAGGACGGCCACTAAGTCCTCTGAGCACGTGCTTTGAAGTGTTGCTATATTACCAGGGGCTAGTAAGAGCTACAAAGTGACCTATGTTGAAAGGGAAAGCACGGGATTTTGGAGGTCTGCAAGGTTGTAGACATACCAACGATATTAAAGGACACATTAACAAATGTAAATTAAAACCAGGGAAATAAGATGTGTTGCATGGCACTTAGAGGAGGATTTTTTTCTTAGTATGAGCAAATGTTTTCAGTTGACTCCTTCTTTTTGACTTTGTGTAGGTACAAACAGTGTCTTCACAGAGTTGCCTCTTGACCAGCTGAGGGAACATAATCCAAATGATGCTTTTTTCTTGCCATAGGAAATTGCTGTGGCTGAACAAGTGCCTTACAAAGGACACTCCAAGGTATAGAAAGCAGTTGAAGGAGACTTAGGAATGTTGCTGTAAATGGAATTGTTAAGATATGGTTCCACAACAGCCTCAGTTGGGTTAAATTCAGTCTAATGTGTTCCCACCCTCCCTGCTAACTCTGCTTGTCTTTCTTGCTCCCTCCCTTGACCTGACACTCACTTGGGACTAGGATGCCACACAACCCAGGTGAAAAATAGCCCCCCATCTTCCCCACGGAAGGTGATTGGATTATAATTGGATCAGTTGGAATCAGCTCACTGTTTGTTGGGACATGAGTACTAGTAGGAGCAAAGGGGTGGGAACACAAGGGCAGGGCAAATGTTGGCTTGACGGAATCAAGCTTGAGCTGCTACGAAACCACCCATGGGCTGTGCAAATAACTAGCAAAATCGGATGTGCCTGGGAATATTTCCAGACACTAGAATGAGATTGTCTATGCTATTAAACTGTTAAAATGCTCCCCGGCATGAACTTGACCTCTTCCAATTAACGCTCTCTGCAAACAATTTCTGGGCACGATTTGATTGCTAGAATGGTCCCAATAGGCAATTCGCAAACATAAACTCAGGTCTTTCTGTGCCAGTTGGCCTCAATGCCCAGGAATGTTTCCAGGCATGTTGAGTTTAACTAGTACAGACCCATCCCTACCATCACGTCCTGCCTCGAGATTGCAGCTACCACCAGTTTGAAAAGGGAGGTCTGATCCTGCCAGTTCTCTTGGTGAGAGCAACCTAGTCCTTATGAGCTAGCTTTGGTAGGATTTCTGACTGTGGGGAAAAAAAAAGGATATATGTTTTCAGGCTAGCAACACAACTGGGGAAATTATAATTTTATACTGCACTGTGTAGAGTCGGTTGCAAACCCTTATGATAAGAGAGGGCTTGTTCTGAACAAAGGATTTTCAAAACAGACAATAGCAGAGCACAAAAAATGGGAAGAGATGAAATCTACAAATAAGAAATTTTATTTCCTTTAATAAGGTTGTAAGAAATGCATATTTTGCCTTCGGTCTGGGTGAAAAAAAAAAGATGGCAATAACGTTTTATATTGCTGTATCTGTGCTATGGAATATTTGGCCTCTTATTACACAGAGCTAAAGCTGACATGATTTTTTTTTTTTCCAAGTCAGTTGCAGAACTGAGAATGCAATTATGCCTCCTTCTACATGTTGAAAAATCCACAACTGCAGCATTTCTTTTTCAGTTTGCAATGTTAATAAAATAAATGTACTGTGTGTCTTGAACTACTAAAGCCAGATCCTCAGTTCTCATAAGTGATTGTTTTTTGGTTTTGATTTTGTTTTTTTCACAGTTGCCTTTACAAGTTTCCCTCCACACAAGGAAATCTGAAAAAATGGGATTTTTACATCTCTCCAGGTATACTCACTTGGCAATCCTGTAACCTCTCTGCCTAATGCACTCCCTCAGGGAATGATTAAAGGCGTTATTTTAGAGGAGCTTTTAAAAAGTTGCTGTACACACAAAAACCTGCTCTCTTGGCTGGGTTGCTCTAGGACCCAGAGCGACTGTGATTGACAGAAATCTTCACCTGAATGAATTTTCCCCTTATACCTTATAAGGAGTCCGGGAAAACAAGGAAGTGATAACCATGTTCACGTTACTTTATGTACAGCCTGTCCTCTTTACCTGCCCAGGTAGCCCTTGTTTTCACTTTTATACATGGTCTGTTCCGGTAGGGTTGAAATTTCCTCGCAGTCTGGTGTAGGTGACATCTGAAAACATACGCTCCGGGAATGTATGATTTTTACGACATTCTACCTTTACGCGGACGATAATTAACACGCTAATATTTTTGTGTCACGCAGCCAGCACTGAAAACGAATGGGGATTGAATTGCTTTGCCTCTGTTTCCTATTCCTGCAAAGAAATAACTGTGTGCAAGGTAAGGCTCGGGGGTAGGGAGATCCATTTCAAAACCGTTTTTCCATTGTTTCTTGCTTGAAGTTGATATGAAATAGCTTTCTGTCTTTGGTATTTAATCATTCCTTTCTGTTTAATGACTTTTTTTTTTCCCTGACAGACTGCTGTAGGGCTACCCAGCAAATTAATCTAAGATTTATGCGGTCATTACATAGCACGACATGTATGAGAGAGATGAGCGTTTGAGTGATTTTGGTTATACTAATCACTGTTTGATCCGCTGAGAAACTTTAATACTACACATGTGACTAGGTGTTTCACTGGCACTTGCACAATAAGTTAAAATCATATCTTCAGATCTGAGTGAAGCAATTTTAAGTGTATAGAGTGAACATAAATCTGTTCTTTTAATATCCCTGGCAATGTTGGCAATGTCTTACCTGCACCATACCAGAAGCACATGTAACACTTTATCAGGTGAGCTGGGGAAAACAAGTAATGTGTTCTCAGTGAATGCCGTCCATAAAGCATGCAAAAATAAGTATGTTAATTGCCAGCAATTGTGGGGGTTTAGTTTTTATTAGAAAGTTAATCTTCTACCAATAGAAATACCGTTATGAAGGAATTTTATCAGTAATCCTAAATACAGCTAAATGTGTGCGTTTTTTCACCTCTCGCATTCTCTAAATGACAAAATTCTTCATACATTGAATGATTAAACACATTATTAATAGCCTTTTATCTTCTTGGGTTTAAATTTAGGGACCTGTACTCAGGAAAGTGCAGTGACTTGTGAAGATTGTTTGCTTTCCGGACCACACTGCGCTTGGTGTTTTCAAGAGGTAGAGTAAATGATACAAAAAAAAATTTCAAAGTGAGACTTGAAGTGTTTGTAGTAGCTCTGAGTGATGAAGTACTGACTTAATTGGGTCAGCCTGTGGTTTTATAATGCCCGCAGCACTTAGTGAAGCCTTCCTGGGGATCAAAAGTGGAATTCAATCTAGACTTTACGGTCTATTATTCATTGTTGGTTTGGGGTTTTTTTGGGAAAACTACCTTCCTCATCTAAGGCAGAAATAAAAGTGCTATTAGAGGGGCTCAGGTCATCAGCCTCAGGGCTGACTCACCCACAGCACTGATGATGAAGGACATCGTCAGAGACCAGACTGCATCTTACGTATTACATGCCAAGCCAGACAGTGTAAACAGAAAGTGCTCCAGTCAGTTTGCATATGCAAATGATTAATCTGTGGTTGATTTTAAGGATGATGATAGTGTCAGTTTAATAATTAGTGTGATACAGGTGTAAGTGTTATGGCTGAAACATTGGCCTTGAAAAGGAAAATCTGGATTTGTTTCCTATATATCTGCTGCAGACTTTCTGTGTGGCCCCAGGCAAGTCACTTAACATGTCTGCTTTTAAAAATTTCACCTGTAAAGGATGCTAAATAATTTTTCCCTATTTCACAGTAAATATTTGAAGTTAGCAAGGTAGTTAGCTTGAAATAATAGAGAAATTAAATAAGTCTTTTTTCACAATAGTTTCTGATTTACACCTTTGCTGTTAAAAGTATTTCTTTTGCCATTTGAATGGCAAAATGATACCTAGGATGGAACTAATATGCTGCTTTATGAAGTAGCTGACAAAGACCAAACAGCACTTCTTTTAAAAATAAGTTTGCTTTTTAAAAATAAGTTTGCTAAAAATAATGAAGCAGTTTGCAGAAATTGTTGCCATGGGAAAAAAACTCACCCACGTTAATGTCTTTGCAGTAGTGTTTATGTTTGTACTTAACAATCAAACCAGGATTTTCTTGAAATAAAATTTGATCATATAATTCTGACTACTTCAGAATACAAAAATGGAACAAAATTTATTGATTAAAAAAAAAACCCCAACCTGTGTAAATATTGAAAACTTCAGAGCAGTAAACATGAATTTTTTCTTTGTTCATAAGCTCATTGGTTTGTTTGCCAGAGAACAACGCATCAAGAGCGCAAGAGACATAGGAGCTTTTATGTCAGAGTAAACACAAGTGACTCCAAAGAAACCACTGTTTTCTGTAGGATAAAAACACACCTTGTTATTGTATTTGAAATATGAGTTTGTGTCTTCACACATGTTTTCAAAAGCCAGCAACTCAAAGTGTGTAACTAAAGGAGATGATATGGATCTGCCTGTGAAAGTTTTATAGTGGTACATGACTTTTATGTGCACTGTATTCAAAAAGCAGTTGGCGAGAGTTTTGCCTCAGCAAAGACATCAGTTTCAATCTGAAGAATAATAAACCATTGTTCCCATCAGGTCTTTCAACATTGCTACCACCAAAAGATCCCTGGTAATTTTCAGGCACGAAGTGTGACGTTTTGGTGGCAAGAAAGTTCCCAGTTCTGGTTTGATAGGTTTAAGTAAAATTGTTTTGTTTTGGATGGAAACTTTTTCAGTGACTGAATTCAGAGAATATTTTGTGGCTTAATGGCCGAGTCCCAGGTTGCTTACCCAAACCCAGGAGAAAAGAGCGGCCCCATGGTATAGGCCCATGACCATCAGCCAGAAATTGAGTGTTCCAGTGCCAGTTCTGCCAGGCATTGCCCAGGTTTTGGTCAAGAGGTCTTGCAGGCCAGAGCAGTTTCCAGTTCAGGAGGCAGCTGACTGATTTTGAGGATCTAAACTCTAGACGTAGCTCAAGGAAATAGCAACAAGGCACAGAAGCCTTTTTGTAAAACTAACCATTAACTTCACTGCTTCGTGGGGGTAGTACCTACCCTGCAGCAGTCTTGTGGAAAGGAATACATATCAAGTGCTTTGAAATGAGTAACAAAAACAACCTGCAAGCTATCCAACTGATATTGATAGGCTTGTGATTTTCTCCGGGTGGGAGAAGGTCAAGTAGGATGCTGGGCCAAACGTAACCAGATAGACACGGGCATGCCAGGAGCCCCAGCAGCGCTGGGCAGCGAGGGAGGGAGGCTCTGGTGCTTTTTGGGCACCAGGAATAGTAACAAGGACTCGCTACCTGCTTCAGGGAACACGTTAAATGAGTGCTGAGGAGAAAGAGTAGGTCAGAAAAAAAACAGTGAACACTGGGTACCCCACCATAGGTTTGCCGCAAAATCTGTAGTTTGTTATCTGCAAATACCTCTTCTGTTATTAAATGATGTTGTTCCTTCAGCAGTTCAAAACTGTTTAGGAAAGACGGATGAATTTGCAGCATAATCCTGTAATAGAAAAACTAGGGGCTCACAGGGGCTTCGTGTTATCATTCCCAGTACTGCGAGAAGCCAAATGCAGTGAGTGGCACAATTCCCATTCCCCAACAATAGAGCGGTTTCCCCCAGGATACCAAATCGGTGTAAGTTACATTAATTATACACCTGTGTGACATGATCCATGAAGGGCAAGTTTAGATTCCTGTGCCACCTAGATCTCTTTCTGCACTAGTTTGCACTAACTTGCACCTTTGTTTCTGTTCCCTGCATTGGATTGACCTTTCATTAGGCAGGTGCTGGTTACTGGTCAGTAAATACATTTAAGTCAACCATTCCTTCTCCTGTTTGCTTTAGAATTATACAGACTTGGCTGGAATTCATGGGAGGTGTGATACCCCAGAAAACCTTTTGTCAAAAGGATGCCAGTTGAATTTGATTGAATTTCCCATTTCAGAAGTAGAAATTAATAGAAACAACCCCCTAACGGTAGCGGCCCAGGAAAACCATTCTGATGTCACACAGATTTCTCCTCAAAAATTAACTCTCAGGCTGCGACCAGGTAAGTTTCAGCCAATGTGATATACTAAAGTTTTTCAGATCGAATGGTCTAAAAAAAAATCTCGATAGAATACAGACAAAAACCACTTGTGTTGAGTCCAAAATTATCTGTTGGCTCGTCAGATGAAAGCTGGGTTTGACTGACTTTAAAATACTTTCATAAGTGCTGGGTATATCATAAAAGTACGGATACATTTTTATAGTTATTCTCTTGCCATTGAGGTGGCAGAGAGAGAGTGGAACCCCTCTCCCCACCTCTCCAGTCCAGCTCTTGTGCCTCTGCCCCAACAGGTCTGGCAAACAGCGTACCTGAGAGGCAGCATAAAATCTTGCTTTGAGGATTTACAAGGTCTCAGTGACATTTATGGAAACACTCCAGACCTGCTTTGGGGTCCTTGAGATGTGAACTTCTCCTGGAGAATAAAGGAATGTAAGAGACACCCAGTTAGGTCACATCATAATGTTGGAACTGAGAATAAACCTCGTCCATACACTCTGATTTTCTTAAAATTTCTAACATAGGTGGTACATCCCATAAGTGCTACCTTTACTTTTAATTAGTTTCATATCTGAACTTTTATAAGCTGTATAGTGCCTGAGTGATGTTCCCAAATTTTTAAATTACAGCAATGAGTTGTAAATCTGTGGTTATGGCTTTACTCAAGAACAGTTTAGAAAAAACACTAGAACTGCTTTTAATTTTTCAAACCTCCTGCTTGAGATTTTAGTTGGCAGAGAATTTTTGAAGTTGTCTTTATTTTTTTTTTTTTTGTAGTTCTACTCATGATTGGAAATACTACATAATTTCCACCGTATATATAAATTTATGAACAACTTGGTGTTACTCGTAACTTCTATTTAGAAGGGCTGATATATATCCCATTTTCCCACAACTTTCACAGGACATGAGGAAACAATACAGATCAAGGTTCGCCAAACTGAAGATTATCCAATTGATCTCTATTACCTGATGGATCTTTCAGCCTCCATGGATGATGATCTGAATACAATCAAAGAACTGGGTTCAACTCTTTCCAAAGAAATGTCAAAACTGACAAGCAACTTCAGACTGGGGTTTGGATCTTTTGTTGAAAAACCAGTTTCACCATTTATCAAAACTACAGCTGAAGAAATAAACAACCCTTGCAGGTAGGCAGGGAAAATACCTACCTCTTTTTGCATGCCAACATTAAGTCATAATATTAATCTTTAGGATAAAATTAAATTCAGGAGCCTCACTGGAATCTCTGCTGTCTTCCAGCTGTCAGTTTTGGAAACAAGATTTGTTTCCTTTAGGTTCACACTCTGATCGTTATTCTGTTCAGTATTGATGTTGTTTGGAGAGAGGAATCTGAGAGTGATTCTGCTTTTTAGCTTTTGCTGCTAGTTATGAATGTACTTAATGCATTAACAAACAGGTGTGCAGAATAATTACGTATCTTTTCATTTGCTAGAATATACATACACATATATATATATATAAATAAATAATTTTATGACTTTGCTATACCAAGCAGGTGGAAACTCAAGCCAAACACAGAATAGCAGTTTCATTTATCCATCAATGTTGTTTTTCCCTTAAGGTCTAGCAGTATCCCCCAAATCCAGGCTGCCTTAGCCCTTTCCTAACCTACATGGAGGAGAAGCTGTGCTCTGCAGCATGAAGCAGGACTGCAGCAGCTTGGTGGTGCTCTCCGAATGTCATTAAGAGACTACAGATCCTAATGCGCTTCCGAGTATGAAAATAAGGCACGGCAGGGAGAACGGCCAGGACTGCGCGTTGTTAACTGCCTGAATTACTGTGCTCTAGGAGGCACTTCCCAGGCTTTATGCAGACCTGGTCGCATTGTCCACCTCACTGGATGCTCTGTGATTCTCTTACGTTTTTCACTAGATCTGTCTCGGACACAGAGATGACCAAACCCATTAATTCAGACAGGCCTGCAAAGCAGCCATTATAGTGATTTTTCATTTGCTATTATCCATAAGATATCTCACTTATCTTGTAGAAGTGTGCCATACGAGTGCTTACCCACCTTTGGATACAAGCATGTTTTGCCCCTAACAAATGATGCTGAAAAATTCAATGAAATTGTGAAAGGACAGCGAATCTCTGCTAACATAGACACTCCAGAGGGAGGATTTGATGCAATTATGCAGGCAGCTGTTTGCAAGGTAATTGAAACTTCTAGGTATAATATTAATTATTCTGGATATTACCACTTCTAGTATTATATGGTTATATTTCAAAGAAGCAGATCAAGATTTTTTTAATGGAGTCCAAGAGCCTCATTAGATTTGTGTGGAAATACTTTCGGTTGTATCAAGTTAAACATGCACATTGCAATATTTTAGTGTTTCCTCTTAATTGCCAGGGATAAAAAAAACAACAACTGTTTAATTACGGGGTCTGTTTTCTTGATATTTTTTTTTTCTTTCATTATTTTTGATTAACTATGTTTAGAGTAGTAAGCAGATTGACATGAACGTGGCCAGCCCATGTTATTAAACACAGGAATAGGGAGACAAAATGATAGCCAAAGAGAATGGAATGAACATCGTCTTTTAAAGGGGATATTCAGACACCCCCTTTAAAATTATTCCCTTCATTTATTTTGAGAGGCTGTTCTCCAAATCTTTTGCTGCTTTTCTATATTGTGAGTGGAATACAGTGTGCTAAACTAATGTATTTTAAATGACAGGAAAAAATTGGATGGAGGAATGATTCTCTACATTTGCTGGTGTTTGTGAGTGATGCTGATTCCCATTTTGGGATGGACAGTAAACTAGCAGGGATTGTTATTCCTAATGATGGGAACTGTCATTTGGACCACAATAATGAATATTCCATGTCAACTATTCTGGTAATTTACTATTAATTTTGTACAACTCTTGCATTCTGGAAATTTAAAGACTAACATGTGCAACCTAGAAAATTAATGAAAGAATACCTTAATCGCTGAAATGTATAAGAGTTGGGGAATCCCGATATTTACTGTCACCTATTTTATTTGTAATTGCACATTTTAGTAAAAAGAGAACTGTGTGTTTGTATGGAATTATGATAGATTATAGCTAGGAAAAAAGAAAGCACACGTCTTATTTCTGCAAATCTCGAAAACACATAGAACAGGACTAACTAGTATTTCCTTCTGCAGGGAAGGCAAAATTTGCATTAATCATGTTCCCTGCAAAAGGTGAATTCAGGAAGAGTTTAGGAGTTTGTAGGACACCGTTCACGTGGGAGAGCTTACCAGCTTAAGGTTCAGTGCTCAAAAATACTGAATGTGTACACCACGGTGTTCAGCGCAGGACAAATACCAACTTGCTCTGGCACAGTGTTATTCTATGGATTTTATCTACCTATCTATCTCACAGATGCTCCTCAGCCAAATGTCCCTGTATGGTGGTTGGCACTGGACTTTTCTCAGAGGGGTTTCCTTCAAAACGAGGCGAGGAAATTATATATAGTCTTTTATTTTGTATACATGTAGTAATTATAGTTTATACTATACCGACAATACAGTATTGATTATGATAATTTGAATGTGTGTTGCATGGGAGATAATTAGCAGCTGGACACACATGAAAAATGGATTGATGTGGCTCTCTTCTGTTTATTTGCAGGAGTATCCCACAATTGGACAATTAATTGACAAACTTGTGCAAAACAATGTTTTGTTAATTTTTGCTGTAACAAATGAGCAAGTTCACACGTATGAGGTGAGCAAACTAAAATGTTCAGTTCTCCAGTGGTTGTTTTAGTGTTTCCCCTTTTTCACAGCTGCTACAGTAATTCTAGTGTTAACAACTGAATTCTGTAAGGTATTTGTGTAATAAAAATAGCTAAGAAATCATATATCAGAGAAAGGCTCTTTTACTTAGGAAGTGCTTCTTCATGTGTTGATTTTGACGTTCTTAGGTAACTTTTAAATTGGATATCAAGTGGAATAACACTGATTTTTTAAGTCGAGGATTGTCAAACTAAGCATTGCTAAACTATTCACTATAATCATTACGATTACCATTTTGTATTTCATAAGGCTAGAGAAGATACCTTTTTCTTCATGCTCAATTCTGAGATAATGCGTGGTGTTTTTCAGATGATGTGAGAGTTTTATTAACTTGTCTTTGTTTCTGTGTCTCTGTCCGATGAGACAAATAGGAAAGCAGTGCAAGATTAAAAATAAGAAACATGATGGACAAAGTCCTCATCCCTCATATATCATCCCTCAAGTCCACTGAGGGAAAACACTTTATTACGGGAATTTTTGACATTAGGATTTGCAGAATCCTGTTCTATCAAGTGATTTCCTGCTCTATGAAGTCAAGTCGTGGGAAATGGGAGCCAGGAGAGAGGGGACAGCAGAGGAGCGGTTGTTGTGGATATGCAAAATCCATATTTTTAATAAACTGTAGACCATTCATACCTGCAGCTCCATCAGTCATCTGCACAGGCACCTGTTTACAGCCTCCACAAATATAATCCCTCCTGAAGCCCCGTGCTGCTTTGAGTCTGTTCCTGTTCCAGCTGTGAGCTGAGGCAAAGCCACCAATGGCTGCTTAACTGCTTTTTTTGCACTGAATGTGAGCAAAAGCCCTCTCAGATAAAATAAGAAGGATATTGGCAATTTTTATTTCCTTTTTTCTCCAGTCCTGCTGCTGGGAAGAAATCTTCCCATGCAAAAAGAAATTCTAATTAAGAATTTGGTGAGGGGTTTTGCAGCCTATGCTTGGCTGTCTGGCCACACACTGCTACGCGAAGGGAGACAAGGGGAGAGAAATTGTGCCTCCAAATTTATTCAGATTGGTTGAAAGGGAGTCAATAGGAGTGATTCTACTGATACAATAAGCTTGGCTTTCCAGAGGAAAAATCTTCACACAACATTCCTCATTAAAAGCCAACAGTAACGGAATGAGAAGAGTGGTGCTCCTCTAGTGTGATAACCACATGGAAAGTAGGAAAGAAAGGGTAGGGAAAAAGATCCTGTGTTATAGCAAAGAGAGGAGATGAGCCCTTGAGTTACTCACCAGTATGATGGTTTTCTACCTCTGTCCTCTGTGTAACCCAGGGAAGACCCCCTACTGCTTCTCGGACTGGTTCCAGTTGTAAAGTTGTCTTAAGCAAGACAATACTCCAGGTGTTTGACGAAAGTTGTGAGTCACATCTTTCATAAACTGATTCTCAGATTACAGTCTTGACAAGGGAGGAATCACTCTGTGCATTGCAGCACGGACTGCCTGGATTTTTTAAAGACGGTATTGAATACTGAGCTGAGGCACGAAAATTTAGATCAACAGTAGTAGAAGTCAATCACTTCCAAATGAAGTGGGATTCTATAGTCATAGCATAGATGAGTTAAAATTTGTACATTAAAAAACTTACTATATCTCCTTATTGCTCAACAATTTCTTAATAGGGTCCCAATTAAGGACAAGTGAAATCTTTTCCCTGATTTTAATAGGAGCTGCATGAATAAGGGTTGTTCTAGGAGGTAGTTTGTAAGTATCTCTTTGATGTAGAGAGTCTTATTTTGTCCAAAGAAACTTTTGTCTTACTGAGGGCATTACATTTTCCCTCAGAAATGGCTGGTGGTCACCCTCAGAGTTGGCCAACAGTGTTCTTAGCAGAGGGTTTCTATTTCAGTATCCCTGTATCAGTGTTATACCAGTATCAAACTTATCAAGTGGCACCCTTTGTTCACTGGGAACACTAAACGAAGATTTATAGCTAACAAAAAATGCAAGTCATTGTTAACCCAACTGGGAAATGGCTTGTTCTTGTTACTTTCTTTGTTAGAGGGGAAAAAACTGTGATTATCTTCTATCTTGTAGGGTATACGTTAATCCCATTCAATATATTCTATCTGCTGCTTTCATCTTTTCAATACGGCTTTCTGTCATTTATTTGGATATCTGTAGTTGCTATGGTCTGCTTTCTGTCCTGTAGGTGATGTGGAAAATCAGTCAGAGCAAGTACAAAAATCATATCTAAGTCTCACTGCAGTTTTTCCACACTACAGTATACTTTCAAGGGTATATGTAGGGCATACAAACAGGACAATAATGTCACGTTTACATCTGTATGGTTCAAATTTGTAATAGAAGTGTAAATAACCAGGTATCCACACTTAAGGATGTAAAAAGATCAAAGAAAGACAATGAGAGCCATTCTTGTGTTAAGGCCACTGCTCAGGTAGCCTGGAAGTGGTGGGAGAGGACCCTAAACTGGCACTTGGGCACCACCATTAAACCACTCTTGTCTCGGTGTTTTACTTCTTTAAAAAGCCTCAGTGATGGAGATTCTGCAGTCTCCCTCAGAAAACCCTCCCAAACTTAATCATCCTTTGAGCTGGAAAGCCTCTCCCCAAATATCTCATCTCAAATCTACTTGAACTCAGCATCTAATTATATCAGACCTCAAAACTGACCACCGCTATTTATAATTGAGTTCTTCGGGAGAAATGTACATTGAAATGACTCTGAGGACTTAGAAAGCACCTCTTTAAATAGACTTGATAGATTCCTTTAGTCTTAAGTGCAGTGTTCAGACTGTCAAATATATATTTTTATATTTCTAGCCCTGCATAATCCCCAACAATTTAGCCCAAAATAATTCAGTCATTTAATATTGTTGATCGTCTTTGATTGAATTTTCAGTTTATCCGCTTACATGTATGTGTATTATTATCTAACATACAAATATTACGGATTGCACAAGCACAGAATACGTATGATTGTAACATAGCCGGGTTTTTTTGATCCTTCCATACAACCAAACAGCTACTGCACAGCAATCTAAAAGAGGGGGAAGATTTAGGTCTTATGCCCTCCCTGACCACAAGAACTTTCAGAGCAGTCACATGGAAACATTTACAAGGCCACTCAAAATTAAATACAAGAGAGGGGAGGAAGTTCCTTACACTGAGCCCTGATAATTCGAGACTGTTTGTAAAAAGGAATGGTTTTTCTCCCCAAAGAGGCCTTTTAAAATATATTTGTATGTGTCTAACTTTTTGCATCGTTAGTCTCAGCCGAGTCTTACCAAAGCAGCAGGAAGTGTTTTTATTTTATAAAAACTATTCCCTCAAAAAGCATCAGTGAATATTGCAATAATAATGATATTTTGATGCACTATGTAAATCTTATTTTGGTATAAAATAAAAAGCCAGTCTTTAATGTTTCATGAAGTAGTTGTGATTATTGTTGATATGATTTGTTTTCAAGCAGAATTCTTTCAACATTCAAACTTAGATGAGGGGAAAAGCCTCCCTCTTTAATCCTGACTAAGCGGCAGTTCTTTTGAAAGAGAAATTGCTCTTTTTTTGAAAAATTAGTTCTTTTTATATCACAGGAGAATACGGCTTGAAAATTGGGTTTTTCAGACTGCATTTCACTGCTAAAAATTGAACTAAAAATACTCCAGTCTCCACACTTCTACAGAATTTCAAATGAATTTTATAAATTTACATGACACTCTATTTATGATGCAAATTCTTCTAGCACTTACACTGCTAAAAGTTAGACATAACCCCACTGAACTCAAATACATAATTGCCAAATTTAGCTAGCATGAATCAGAGCACCTCTATAAAAAGGAAGTTCATCTTTTAATGAATGTTTGCTAAAAGACTGAATTCCATGTCATCCTTTGAATAGTTTTATGATAGTAGCGCTCCAAAAGCATGAGTCTGCCTCACCTACTTAATGGTTAAACAGAAATATGTGCTGAAAGGCAGGATTTAACCAATGGACTAGAGATGCACACTGAGATGGGGCTCGCAACGTCATCCTTGTATCACCCTGCTGAAAATTTTTGCTCAAAGAGGAAAGATAAAAAGAAGTCTTCAGAACAGTATATCCCTGCTGTTTGTTTTGCATGCCATAGGTTAAAGGGTACTATACTTTAAATTCCAGGTTTATCGTCTTTTCTTATAGTTATCTCCCAAAAGGTCCACATGTACAAAATGCAGAGTTTCAATATTGTAAGAATCCTTGAGAGAGCACTAATCACAGGATGAGCCAGGAATGCAAAGTCACCAGCTGTAACACAAAATGCAGTTAATCCCACTGATTTACAATAGCACTTTAGAAATCTAATGAATGATAAGTATTCCATACATAACATATAAAGTAATCGCAGGGCTTTTGGAGATGCAAAGTGTAAGAGGGATATAAGGATACCAAGCTATCCCTGTTTATTAACTGCACTCTGGATTTTAATTTTTTTTAAAATTAAAATAACAGCATTGATACGATCAATTGCAAAGGAAGATGAATGTTACCATGTGTGGTTTTAATGATGAACACATTACTTTTCAAACGCATGGGTACAAGGAAGAGAAGTTCACGTAGTTAATCAGGAAAGATAAATTTTAATTGAGCATATTTAAAATCTAGCTGCTAGATGTCATGTTCGTATTACAATGCAATTTAATGCAAAAAGAAAACTTTTCACTAAAATCAATTGTCAAATTGGCATTGTATTATCAACATGAAGTCAACGTACAATCAATCATAGCCACAGACCACTGGGATAGATAGTGTTACACTGATTGTTTTTAGCAACATCAGTTTTTTAAGGGCCTTTGTTCAAAGGTCTTGTCGCCCTTGGTTTAAACTTCTTGACTTCTGTGCCCTCACTAAGCAGGAACTCCAGGTGCTCGGTTGCTTGTAAAGATAAAAAGGTGACTGCAGTTATTGAACGTAGGGTCCGGGACTCTCCAATAGTACAGCAACAGTAGAGCAGCTGAATCTGGGTTTGGTTATTTTTATTAGAGAAAAGCACACCTGTTGACAGAATATATCTTCATTCTAACTTTGAAAAATTATAGCTGAAAAATACTACAATATCAAACTTCCAAGCACACAGAGGTGATGTAGCAATATATGTCCCATTAATTTGCAGTGAAACCAGCACTTCTCCACAGGACTTTTTCAACAGGATGTGTGCATTGAATCTGCAAGGGTCCTTGAAAATGTCGCTTTTATTTATTATGGTCAGCTCCAATGTATTTTGTTCTTTTCCAGATGGTAGCTTCTTGTCACCTACCTTGACTCCTAGTCTTTTTTTATGCTTCAATTTTTTTTATTTTTTTTATTTTCAGAACTATGCAAAGCTTATTCCTGGAGCTACTGTGGGACGACTACAGAAAGATTCTGGAAATATTCTCCAGTTGATCATTGCTGCGTATCAGGTAAAGTGTTTTCTTCCTGCATTGTCTGTATTTTCAAATTTAGACTGCAGTTTGGTAAAAACAAGCGCCTCTCATTCTTTTTCTGCACTGATTGCAAGAACATCCCTTTTTATGCTTAGGTGCTGACCTTAACAGGAAAAGTTCTGTTCACTCTGAGGTTTAAGTGAGCACAGAAACAAAATTCCTATAACCTTCTGTCATTCCTTAGTTCTGCTGGAGTGCTAAATTCACATCAGTCTCTCATCTGTCTCGCCTTCTTCATAGTCCCGTATTTCACACCTACTCGAAGCCTTCTTTGATATAGGTATGCAGGTCTGCCAGGTCAATACCTTGACAAGGACGCAACTCTCTTCCCATCTGTAGCTGTCACCAGAGCAGATGTACCAGGAATATCTGGGATAAAAAGCACTATCCTGTGCTCAGTGCTCTTCTCTGCTTTAGCAATTTGATGCTGCCCCTGTGAGGCTGTTCTGAGGTTTTTAAAACACAGAACACAGGAGATGAAATGGGTTTGTGTGGATGATAATACCAAGAAATACCGTAAAGGTGATAGGAAGATAAAAACAGTGCTGCTCTTCAGAGCTTTGTTTGTAAAATGCATCCTGGCCACCTGGTACTCTTCTGTCAGGTGAATGTTTTTAGACAGTTTTACATATCTTTACACAGATACATCAATTTACATATATGCTGATATACCACAGATTTCTCTCTTCCATCTCAGCCTCTTTTTATTAAAAACCTGCCCTACCAGTTGGCTACAGTGCTGGATAACTCTTTGCAAAGAGCTTCTGTTTCTTTCTTTTTTTTTTTCCTGTTGTTCCTCCTGTCACCTGAACGAGATAATCATCATTATCCCCAAAATTATTTTGGTCTTGATGATAGGAAGGCAAACCAAATTCTTCTAACTCTTATACAAGTAATACAATTGGTGAGTTGTAATTTTGTAATGAAATACAAAGTACCAGAAAATTCTCTATGCTATGGAAAATTAAATAAGCAAAGAACTTTAAGGTTAGTCTTGGGAGTCTACAAATTTTCATAAATACGAGGGGAAACTTTACATGAGCAAAGCTATTGCTAAATATCCAGTGGCACCAGGATTTCTCTTCTGGAGTCCAACCCGTTACTAGTCACATCTGATTCCTATCAGGATTTTCTGCAGCTGGCACTCTAACCTATAGACAGAGGTTTCTACGTTTAACAGCTGAAATACCATTTTGTCGTCCAGTGAGTAATGGAAAAACATAAAATAATTGTCACAGTGCTGTGTCTTGCTGCCTTTGTCACAACATTGTGTTAAGTGCAGAACAGTGCTTCCTCTACCTGCAGTGTCGTGGCATCGCTGGGACACTGGAAAGGTAGAGAGTGCGTCCTTGTCTCCTCCCCTTAGAGTTACCTGTTTTCTGCATTTATCTTTTTTTCTACTCTTCTTTTGGAACTGGCTGGTATTTTCAGTCTCCATTGCCTCCTGTGACAAAAAGGAGTTTGTGTCAAGATACATTTTTCTTTTTCCCATTTTAAACTGCTCCCTGTGCTTTAGAGTTTCACCGAGCGCACCTTAGTTCTGGTGTTGCAGGATTTGGTGAGTACCAGCTCTGCATTCACTTTATCCTCATGTCTTCATGATTTCGTAACATTTTGTCACTGAGACACCTTCCACCCCCGCAACCTTCTCTCCAACTGGACAATGCCTGCCTTTTAAGTCTCTCCTCAGCTGCTCCATTCCCTTGGTGACTTTAGCTGACCACCTCTTTACCGTCCCTGACTCCAATGAGTCCCTCCTGATCTGTGGAGACCAAAAGAGCTTGCAGTACACAAGACAGGCCACACTAAGGTTTACACAGAGGCAAAATGATGTCCTCTGTCTTCTTCTCAGCACCCTTGCTTGTGACGCCCAGGACACTGTTGGCTTTTTAGCTGCTGTGTGCAGAGCAGATCATCTCCAGGAGCTGTCAGCGGTGACCCCAGCGCAGCTCCCCAGTCGTTTTGGCTGGTCCTGGGTTCAGCCGTGCTGTGGGCTGGGTTTGGAGGAGGCTCTGAGCTGGGTGCAGCAGGAAGGTGGCTGCAGGAACCCGGCTCCTGCCTTCGGGCCATACCTCGTCCTGTCCTCATGCAGGTACAGCGTGTCTGGACCATGCACCGGAGTTGCTCATAGGTTCTTAAAATCCCAGGTATATTTCAAGATGTACAAAGTGTACAGGTAGCAACATGTCATGCTCAAAATTTCCTGGGGCCTGTTTTATTGCTTCACGATTGAAAATCTTCCAAGTAGGAGACACTGAAAACCACCTTATAAGTGAAGACATTTGAATTTTTTTAGACTGGGGAGGAGGAAATGAGGGTTAAAAATCACATACAAAAAAAGATCTAACTCAACTTTTGCCACAGCCCCCTCATGATACTCTCAGCAGTGCAGTTCTATGCCCGGTGTCTGTTTCTTTACCCACAAAAAAAGGAATAAATAACTATTTGCCACCCAAGAGTAGTTAGGCTAAATCTTTTAATGCTTTTAACATGCTTTTGAGTCTTTGCTTGCTGTACAAACACAAGGTTTGCTAATACCATTCAGCATGTGTTGCTATCTAAAAGCTTCAGAGAGGAAGTAAGCAAGCTAAGAAAGTCTGAGCTGTCAAAATATTTGTTAGAGGGAGTTCTCATGTTCTTTTCAAGTATGATTCATTTTCTTCTGTAAGCATATTTCTGCCTGCTTTGTTTAACGAATTCTGCATAGCTTTGTATTGCAGAGCTGTAGGCTAAATTGCATCCTGACAGATATCAGGCCATTTGATTAAAGTTATTCCAGGATTTTAAAATTTCTGAAAAATTCCACTCCTTTTATTCAGTGCTTGGTTCTCTTTTCACTTACAGGAATTAAGACCAAAGAAGTAATAAATTGAAACAGGACAGGTAACACAAGGGCACAAGTTTGTAACACTGATTTGTCTGTTGTTTCACTCAGAAAAATTTTTGGACAAATGTTTCCCTGTGAATGGCTTAAAGCTCACTAAACTGTCTACTATTTGTCCCCAAACTATGGCTAGGCAGCTTAGTAGATTTAAAGCGCCATTAGAAGTCCTCACAGATAATAAGATCTAAGAAGGTGGAGTTTGTCAGAGTTTGTGTCCCTTTTCAGTGGCATAAGGTGTGCATTTTGACCTCTAACAACAGCAAGGCGTGCTCGTAATGACACAATTCAGACACCAGGATCCAAAGTATTACGACATGGTCTTCAGCAGCATTTAATTTTTTCTCATGGTTGCCCTCATTTTGAGCCTCGTAGTTTTGCAGCTGGTGGAAGAGGGACTATTTGATGATATTTCCTGTAACATTAGCACATACCAACATTCACAGTGTTGTCTAGAGGTTTGCTAGATTTTGTCTTTTTGTGAGAGCCCAGCTCTGGCAAACAAGCTATTTTCTGAGAATCTCTGCATTGTTTCAATAGCAACATAAGCACCTGACTCTAAAACAAACGTGAAGGGAAAAATGCACACATCCAGAGCTACCAGGGTTACCAACCTGATGCCCAGTGAACAGTTTTACTGCTCTGGCTGTGTGCTGGAAAGACCCCTGGGTATTACGCGAATGCATCTCGCACGACGTGTTGCTGTTCTTTTATTAAAGTGCTTTGGTTTACTGACAAGGCTTTCCAAATGAAAAGACGTTAAAAAAAAAAAACACCCCATCAAACACAAATTGCAAAGACAAACACTAAGACAAATTTCCAGGGAGTCCAGGACACGTACAAAGGACAGGGAGCTGTTGGTTGTGCAAGTTTATACCTTTCTACTTCTAGTTGGTTTTACCCCACCAGACCTTTACTCCAGTGAGTCATCCTGATGACTTTACTGGAATGACTCACTGAAGTAAGGTCAGCGGCGAGCTCATCGTGCTCCCATTGAAGTGGAGGGGGTATTTTGTAAAGCAATTAAACTCACAAGAGCACAAAAGCAAGTCAATGAGACTTCTGCTCAGCAATTGCTGAGGTACTTTTGAAAAATTTCCATTTACTGGATCCACAATCCAATGAAGTCATAGGGAATTTCCCTAAAGTCTGCTGTAGGCTTTGGATTAAGGCTAATCTGTGTAAGCAAAGTTGCTATGAAGTATTTTAAAGAGTTAAATATAAAAACCTGAGTGTAAGAGAGTTCAGGAAGTAAGTTTTTCACTTAAGAAATGAAAGTTCAATTGAACAAATTGATTTAAGAAATGAGTACATTGCTGTATAGAACTTGATATAGCACTGACAGCTCATGAAGCAGGTTATTTCCACTGGGAGAAGGAATGGAGCAAGGGACCCGGCTGCAGGAGCTCACCACAGGATTCGGCTCTGGCTTTGGCCCTGGAAACATCAAGCTCAGTCGTGAAGGTGCCACACTGAGGCAAAACTGAGCTCGGAGTCTGCCCTGCTGTGAGAGAGATTGTGAGATTTGATTCTACCTGCAGAGATAACTGGGGAGCAATATTGCTAGAAGCTAGCTAATCAGGAAAAGCCCAGTGCTAGCAATGCAGTCAGGGACACAAATCCATCCCTTGGTAAGACCAGAGCTAAAGGAAAACCTGTATCAGACAGTGGCACGCTTAGTGATGAAAGGCAATTTAATAAAAGACCGAATTTATTCTCCTGCAAGGGCAGGAAATAAGCCCCATGATAGCGGATATTAAGCTGATACCACCGTTGCTTTCCACTGAAAGCCAGTTCTGTCGGCACTTTCTTTGTTTTGTTTGTTCTCCGTTTTTCTTGCAACACAGAAGTCTGTAAATAAAGCACTAAAGCCACAAATTACTCCCGTGTAGGTCGGAATAAATTACAATCTGCGTTATGCAAACGTGGAGCATTAGCAGCACTTGGCAGTGTTATCGCTCAATTCATCTCACGCCTTTTTCCTTTAAGGAGCTGAGGTCTGAGGTGGAGCTGGAGGTCTTGGGAGAGACAGAAGGGCTCAATCTCTCTTTCATGGCCATCTGTAACAACGGGACCCTTTTTCCACATCAGAGGAAATGCTCTCACGTCAAAGTGGGAGACACAGTAAGTAAAGAACTAATTCTCAAAGATATGAAGTCCAGAGAATTTAGGACACCAAGGTAGAGAGTTTGCTCTTTATTAAATAATCTTCCCGCAAACAAGTTACAAAAAAGCAGGGTTAGATATTAGGAAAAAATTCTTTACCCTGAGGGTGGTGAGACACTGGAATAGGCTGCCTAGGGAAGATGTGGATGCCCCATGCCTGGAAGTGTTCAAGGCCAGGTTGGATGGGGCTTTGAGCAACCTGGTCTACTGGAAGATGTCCTTGCCCATGGCAGGGGGGTTGGAACTAGATGATCTTTAATGTCCCTTCCAACCTAAACCATTCTATGATCTATGACCCTCTTGTTCTGTCCTCTGCATGTGCTTCCAGAGCACCCTGCAGAGCTACATGTGCTGCAGCTCTGAACAGCCACCATTTCCTCCTCCAGGTCTCCTTCAATGTGACTGTAAGTCTCTCCTCTTGCGAAAAAAACACAAGGCATATTGTGATAAAACCCGTGGGGCTCAGTGACACGCTGGAAATGGAAATTCATCCCCAGTGCAGCTGTAAGTGTCGGGCGAAGGCCGAGAAGAAGAGCGCAAAATGCAACAAAGGGAAAGGATCGCTGGAGTGCGGGGTGTGCGTCTGCAGCCCGGGCTACGTGGGGCCACACTGCGAGTGCCACGAGAGCTCCCTGGACACCAGCTCCTGCAAGGGCTCAGCAGAGCAGAGCTCCTGCAGCGGGAGAGGCGACTGCTACTGCGGGCAGTGCGTTTGCCACCCATCCCTCTACGGAAAGGTGTACGGGCCACACTGCGAGTGCGACGACTTCTCCTGCGTGAGACACAGAGGGCTCCAGTGTGGAGGTACGGTCCCCTGACGGTAGTTTTAGCATCTGCGTTTTAGAG
Organism: Chionis minor; assembly: GCA_013398295.1. NCBI lineage: Eukaryota > Metazoa > Chordata > Aves > Charadriiformes > Chionidae > Chionis > Chionis minor. The sequence goes on along the minus strand of VZSF01008269.1, from coordinate 343,522 downwards.
TTTTATTGCCTCGCTCTTAGCTGTGAGCTTGTGAACCTATATTTTCATTATATATTCTGTTGCAATCAATTCTGCATAAGGTGTAGTTTGCTATTTCTGAATGACTTTTAGACTTCAAACAAGAAACAATTTTTAGCCCTGTTCTCAAATTTAAAAATGAGGCACCTTGTGCCACTCCATAGCTAGTCTAAGCTGGTGTGGCTTTATTGGAGCATATCAGCTACTGTCACACTGGGTCAGACTTTTAATGGCTGTCGATGATTGTAGCTCCAAGGAAGTTTAGGTAAGTATATTGACATATATCGGTGTTAGCTAGTGTGCAGTCTCACTCTGACATAATTATCAAAGCATAGAAATCTTAATTAATTAATCTTAATTGATCACTTTGAGGATAATTCTAATATTTTTATAATTTTAACCCAGTAACCTCAATGATTCTTGGTTTATCTTATTAAGACACAATCAGAATTTGAGAACTTTTATTCATAATTTTTTTCCTAGGCTGTACCATTACAAACCAGAAGTGATTCTATTGAAACCATGGGAGTAGCATTAAATTGGCAGGAACAAGCAATGAGATTGCGCTGAATAGACAGGCTGAAATTATGCTGCTATAAATGAAAGAGGGTTTGCCCATTAGGTTGTGCACTGTTGGGAGATAAGATCTGTGTGGAGGACTCCAGTGAAGAGACTGGAGCTGCCCTGGCTTACAGCCAGCCTAAGCGAAAATTTGATCCTCACTTAAAACTGAAAATGCTGGGGGAGGAAGAAGGATGTTTAAGAGTGAGAGGAGTTGGAGAGGGTTAAATATCTGCTGCTAAGGGGAACTATTTTAAAGGCCATCATTCAGATTCTCGTTAAGAGACTGATTTGAAATGTAATAAATGTTTCTCCAGGCAATGGTGACTGTGATTGCGGAGAATGCGTGTGCCACGGCGGATGGACTGGTGAATACTGTAATTGCACGACTGACACCAGTGCCTGCATTGCTGAGGATGGGACGCTGTGCAGTGGGAGAGGAGAATGCATCTGTGGGTCGTGTGCTTGCACCCATCCGGGGGCTGCAGGCCAAACGTGTGAAAAATGCCCTCTCTGCAGTGACCCTTGCAGTTCCAGGAGGTAAAGTGGTGGTTTTATGTCTCTGATGTTTGTATCATCCAGGTATCTATTTCCTAGACTGCCTCAGCAGTGTGTTTACTGCCACTATTGTAAATTGGATATACAGATCAGAACCCATGAGCTTCTTTGCCCTTTGAGAGAGGTAGTCATAACTCATACAATCAGCCAGTTATCAGCATTACTCGCGTACAAGAGAACATTACGGAAAACAATTTCATCACCTACGAGCAGCACAAGTAAAACATCACACTTCCACTGCTGTCCCTGGCTGTACAACTCATCAGAATGGTGGCCTTATATGATAACATCAGACAAATACAGATGAATCTCCTTGCAGTCTGCAGTACAGAATAAAAACACCCCAGCATAGCTACTGCAGCAAAAATGAGGACTCACAGAAAATTTTGGCATTTGTATTACCATTCTCGTGCATATGAATTAATAAGGTCACACTGTCTGCTCAAGCTGTACATATGTGCAAATTCGTAGTGCAAATTCAGTTAAGCTTGGCTGAACTAAAGGGGCCCAACTGTGATAAACTGGGTTACAGTCTGGGGATGAAACCAGTGGGTAGCCATGTATAAGTTGATGATAAATTGCTTGTAAATGGTGAAGTGTCTTCTATTCACTGAGCATACAAAATGTACGTAGCTTTCCTGCTGTGATGCGTGGTGTATGCTATAGGGCATGGTAGGAAAAGCAACCAAAAATACACGTGACACAAAGCTGAACGCTCTAAATACACACATGCTTATGCTTGTGTTACATGAGCTCTTGCAGGGCTACACTTAACCCAAAATGGGCAGACCTCTGTAGAAATTTAAGTTAGAAGTTGAATTAGGCTTCACAGAATCTACATTATTAATGACCCTGGTTTTGCTTGCTGAATCAGTGCACGTTGCGTTAGTGTTTCACGACTATATCACGTCTACTTTATTTAGAGTTGAGGCCCATTTCTCTTCCACACCAGCTCTCCACCACTGTATTTTCATGCCTGTCTTTGCAGTCTACAGCCATGAGATGAGAAGCTAATTCTATGGCATATGATTTAATCGTCAAATTGCACCTGCAAAACCAAGCCAAACAGTTTGTTCAAAGCTTTAAGTAAAGAGAACTTCTGCATGCAACTGCTCTAAACACAAAGGACAACGCTGCTGCTTTGCTCTGCGCAATTTGGCAGAGAATAAGAAACATAAAGTTACACGACGGGCATTACATTAGCCTATTTAAACATGTATATTGTATGCAGCGTTACATCTTTTCTCTCTGTTTCAGTATCTTCCCTTGCTGAAATGCAGGGCAGGGAAAGCCAAAAGAGAGAAAACATTGCGAACACCAAGTGGGTGGGGTAACCAAAAGAGCTGAAAGAGCAGGTCAGAGGGGATGGAGGTTAATGGCCAGACAGCTGAGAAAAAGAGTGGTAGTACGAGAAACATGGCAAATATGACAAAACACCAAGAACACTGAATTTGTCTCCATGAGATAGAGGCTATCCTATTACCCACTTGCTTTTACTATTCACCATCTCCAGAGTGAGTGATAAGGTCATCTCCATCCTGCGAAGATAATACCGGCAGCCTCAGCATATTCTCATGGATATATGTAACTCAGTGCAACAGGATATGGCCAGTTCTTTTGGGGATGTTTTCTTGCAGTTCTCTTTTCTGTTCTTTAAGCTGTCAGTCCTTCAGGCTGCTTCTCAGAGTCTCAGCCCCTGAGTCTGGCTGAAGCTATTTGCGAAGAATCAGTAAGATATGTTTTGCATCAAAAATTTTCATATATGAATTGTGTTCATTGCTTCCTTTTTCCATGAACAAACTCAGGCTGTATTAAAATCCTCACTGAATTTCTGGGAAGGTTTTCAGAGACTTCTAAAGGAATTGGTTTAGACTTGGTGTTTTTTAACAATATTTCAGTCATTCCACCACTAAATAAAATAACTAATTTTGCAATAAATTCCATAATTAGGATCTAAGTAATTCCTGAGACAAGTAATCACATTCAAGAGATAGCTGTTGAGACACCTGAGTAGTGTTTTAATACATTATTCAATAGACTTTCAACAAAAGAAGACTGATAGTAGGTGCCCCAGCTTGATCCCGATTTCAGATATTGTTCATCTGATAGGCATTCCTTCGGCTGATATTTAGTGTGAGCTTAGTTCAGAATATTTATTTTTGAAAATGAATGTTATGTGTGAGTAACACCATGTTTTTGACAGACCTACATGAGTAATGTTGCCTTGGGTTCTGTCTGGTAGCTAATTAGCTGGAAGAGAAAAGAAGACAAGGGAGAGCTTATCCACAATACCTTTATTCAGGTGGTTTTTTGGGGTTTTTTTTGTTGGGCTTTTTTTTTTGGGTGGCAATACCTATCATATTTCTGAGAACTACTGTATCCATAGCACAAGACCTTTTGTTTAGCTTCTTTTTAAAATGCAGATGCATACATACTGGCTTTTATATTGTTGCTTTGTGACAGGCAGAGATTGGCTTTTATATTGGCTTTTATATTGTTGCTTTGTGACAGGCAGAGATTGATGAGCTGCTGAATTATTTTCCACAGGAGCTGTGTGGAATGTCACTTGGCTTCCGATGACAAGTCACCAGGAGAATGCAGTGAAAAATGCAAATTGGTTGATGCAACTGTCAGCGCTGCAGAAGGTTTGTACGCTCAATCTTCCTTTTCTGTGTGTGCATAATTAGTGACAGTTTCCACTTTCAGTAATTTTATATTTGAAAGTAGCTTTGTTTTTCTGCTGTGGAATTATACTAGGGAGCATAAGGCAACAGCTCTCTATCTGCGGTTGTCCTGTGGTAAATTGTAAATGCAGATCAGCGCTGGTACTACTCCTCCAGCTTAATTAACTCATTGGATAATCCCTACTTTCTAAGCAGTTTGCGTAAGAAAGGGCAGAATTTAATAAATACAGTCCCTGCAAATCCGTGGCCAATGAAAGCCCCTGAGGTTAAGTCAGCCTGTACCATGAGTTCCACTGTGGCTTCTTTCACCGTAGAAATGCAAAACTTGACTCCAGTCCTTATGCACACTCTGGATTACAGTTGGCAACTTGCTGCTTGTAATCCTGCTGCTTGTCAGGTTTTATTGAGACACTCCTAGTATCCTAAAGGCTAAGCACATCCTTCAGTTGATCCTGGTAATTCAAAACTGCCCTCCATCAGTGGAGGGATTTCTGGAATAGGAATTAACCTTGAATAAAATAGTGCTCTCAGGAAAAAAAAAAACCACAACAAAATACCAACCACGCCCAAAAAACTTTAAATGAAATACTACATCAAAGCCTTTTTCTTCCCTGTAGAGGAAGGTGCTTGCCTGTGCAGTAGGCAGTCTGTATTTATTCTAATGGCAAGTCTAACTCCAGTCGTACGGCAAAACGCAATTGTTAGGTGAGGCAGGACACAGGTGAGTTATATCCACACCACTGATGTAAACATAAGCATTAAAGAAGAAAAATGTACAAGGATGACAATGCAGAATGCTGTATGCACATCTAAGGACTGTGCCTGCAAACTGATGAGAGCTCATCCAGAGCAGCGTGTGTGCATAAATTTCACTGATACACATCCTTCACACGAAGCTTACACCTTTTGACAACATTAATCCATAATATAGAGCTCAAAAGTTGCAAATATTGCCCTTGTATGGAAAACTAATTCAAATTTTGTATTCTTATTAAGGTTATTATCATGTTTTGCCTTTCTAGACATCAGTATTTGTTTATAAAAATAAAAAATGTCTTTACAAGCTTCAAAAACAGATGAGCGCTTTTATTGTATCTCTGTAGTTAGAGAAGTTTTCAGATTACTATTGCCAGATGGCAGACATTTGTAGCTAGGAATATATAAGACATTCTTCTTTCAAATATTATGAATACTGATCGAGAGCAGGAACAGTCACTTACATGGTTCTGTTCACACACACAGAGGTCACAGGAATATGAGCATGACAACATCATCTCCTGTTCCTGCTTATTTCCTTTTTTCCATATCCTGTGCTTCCCTGATTGGAACTGTCAGCTGCTTCTTTAGATTTAAACTTTACTTGCAGCAGTTAGAGCAGCCCCTGTGGTGAAGGCTGGATAACTGTTCCCATCCTAACCCCTCAAAAAAAAAAGTAATCTGTTGCAAACTGTGTTTCATCTAAAATGCCTGTGTAATAGCACAAGAGTTTAGTTTTGTCATGGACGTAGCCTCATTTTAAGAAGTCCTGAGGGGAAAAAAAATATTGAAAAAAACAATTAAAAAAAAAAAATCAAAGCTGTGTTACCTGAACAAAAAATTTTTTTGAAAGTGGTATAACTAGACTGCCACATAATATTTAAGACAGATTATTAAGCAACTTGATATGATAGCGTACTCCTTCTTTCTCATTTATTTCAGTTTCTATAATACTTCAAGGCTTTTTGAAAACTAGAAATAGGTCTAGGTTAAATAAAACATTAACACTTAAAGATTTACCTTGTCTTTTGCATGCGTATGTTGCAACGCAATGACTGGAATTGTGGAGCAACATAAAAAAGCGTAGGCTTTCTACATTTTCCTGTTTCCTGGAAATGCCAGTTTTAGCCTCTGAGCTGTGCCTTTTGCTTCCTCTGCTTTGGTTCCATGGATGCCAGGGGGTTTCTCCTCCCACCCTCCCACAGCTGGGTCACCGCTCTCCGCCGGGGGATCCGGAGGGCACTGGGTGGCACAGCAGCTCTGGAAGTGCTGTTGGCTTCATGCTTGCTGGGCTCACCTCCATGGCAGGCATTGCTTTTGAATATTTATTTTCACCCATTTTTAATATTTGAATGTTAAATCGGGCTAATTCCCCCTTTGCCAGATGGGTCTAAGAGGAGCCTTTGTTGCTATTCTTGCTACCTGGGAGGAACTACCATTCCTAAAAAGCGGCTCCTGCCACAGGGCACCAGGCTGCTCCTGCCACAAGCCCAACAGGGACAGCTACACTTTCCTTGGAGAAACAGAGTTTTTCCTATCCCGTAGTGTTGACAAGGCACAAATTCCCAGCACAGGAACAAAGTGAACACCAGATCCTGAATAAACCTCTATATCAGCATTGCTCTGTTGTTCAGACTCAAAGTGAGATGAAACTTTAAAAAAAAAAGAAGCATTTTGTTGAGCAAAAGACAAACAAGAAAGGGCATAATGACCTTTAAACTTACAGACAATTTAAAAAAAAATATCTTTTTTTCTAAGTATCTGTTAGGAAATGGTCTTTTGCACTTCAAGGATCCCATTTGCCACTGTTAACCAATTCTTCTTCCAGTATGACTCCAGTGATAGAATTAGGCTGCAGGCAGAAGTGGGAAAAGTATGATGATTCCCTGTAGAACACAGAAAATTATGTGGGTGTAAATCACAGGAGTTTACCTACCTAGGCAAATTTTTGTGCAGATGCACTGAAAATAAATGTTGCACAGTCTCTCTTAGTGATCCCTCATCCTAAAAATAGCATCAGAGAAATAAAAATACTAAGCATAAGTGGGGGTTTGAACAGTTTGAACAGCTTGAACTGGCATCTTTGCTTTCTTTTCTGCATCCTTGCACATCATCAGATTTCTGTTGCCCCTGGTCTCAAATTATGACAATAAATTAAAAATTTCAGTTTAAAAATAACTAATATATTTGCAGTTACTGCCTTCTGGATGATATTTGGAATATGCCTGCAAGTTTTTCTCTCCCTTCAGGATAGCTAACAACTACCTTTTTCTTTTCNAAACCCCCTTTTTTTTTTTTTTTTTTTTTTTTTTTTTTTTTTTTTTTGTTAAAAAAGCAAGCTAATATTCTTTGTGTCTGCTTGCTTAAAAGAGTTGGGAAATTACAAATATTGCAAAACTTGTGACAGTGTTAGTGGAATTGTGACCTGGCACTGAGTCCCATCAATTGAGAATGCTTAGTCTGCAGTTTGTGGTCCTTTTAACAAAAACAAATCTTGTTAAACCAGCGAGTCTTGTCGGCCTGTCACCTTGATAGATAACACATTGCTCTGCCACCAAGGACAGGCAACAGGTTCAGTACAAGATTATCACAAATCAAGAGTGTGTTTCCATTAAAATCCAACTGGATGCAATTCTCACTTTAAAACAAGCAGACAAAAGGACTGTTGGGTAGTCAACTATTTATACTTCCACATTCTCTATGGTGTTTAATAGTCTTTTCTATAAGATCAAACCATATGATTATAAGCAATATGCAAAATAATAATAATAAAAAAAAGAAAATAGAAAAAAGGGTGAGCACTTATTTATGTACCATAGATTTCTTTAAAATCCATATTCCTGTCAGATTCCTACTTTATATTTCATTAGTCTTCTCGCTATTAAAGTTTAAGGACTTAAGATTTTTAGCACAGTTACTTAGGAAATTTCAGTAAGATTTTTGACTGGTAAGAACTAACGGAGAGATTCAAGTGATGACTATTTTCAAAGAAATGTTTGAGAAATTTGCTGGTTTTTCTTACCTCTAAAAACAAAAACTGAAAAAGTTTTACTAAAAATGTACTGAAAACATACCTAGGTTTCTAATGCTCTTTAAATCATTGGTTATATGGAAACATAACAAGCATTCAGCCACAGAGGTATAATTGCACACAGTTATAGGGCTGGATATTTTCACTCTGTAAAAATACTATATGATGGTCAGGCTCCAAATTATGGCATTTCTGGCTCCAGACCTTTAGTCTCAACTCTTGATCATCTTATTTGTTTTATATCATCCCTCCCAGCCAGCTTCCTCCTGTCTCCTTGTTCCCTTTGAATGAGCTTTTCTCAGCAGAAAAGGTTTCCCAGTTAGTAATCCTCTGGAAAAGAAATCAAGTTTCTGTGCATATCTACATTAAATGGAGAGACAAATAAAGTGGGGCAGGCTGTCATCTCAGGTCACTTTTTATCTGCTTCCCCTGGAATCACATCACAAAGATCCCAGAATCACAGTTTTCTGTTATTAATTTACATTTACTGTTGTGACAATCCCGGACACACTAATCTTTGACAGCGGTATTGTGGAAGAAATAAACGGCAGCTCTTTTAACAGTATCCATTGCTGTTTGATGTATGTATACCTACTTCTGAAACACAATCTAGCCACAGTAGGAGTAGCTGTAAACCAAAGAGAACATACTGTTTACTTTGTCCTATCATTGGGGACTATTAAATTTCCTCGACAGCTGGCAGTTAAGCATCTCGGAAGCACTTCCAACTCATTGAAATTCACACTACACCAGATTAATAAGGTGCACTAGATGGTCAGTGCAGATTGACGCCACCTGAATGCGTTCTTCAGAAATATAAGTGAAACATGGGAATCAAACCAAAACTTGGGGTGGAAGAAAAGCCATTAAATTTAGTAGAAATTCTGAGAGTGTTTCGGCTTTCATTTTTCACTCTTTACCATCCACAGATAAGGCTGTGACAAACGTGATGCCAGCAGTCTCTCTTGTTATCACATGTTAAATTTCATTCAAGCTGATGAATGACTTTTTTTTTTTTTTTTCCCTCTGCAGATTATTTGGAGAATAAATCCATTCTCTGCTCTTTGCAGGGGGAAAATGAATGTATAACCACATTTCTACTGGCTATGGATGAACAGGGAAGAACAGTCATTCATAGCATAGAACAGAAAGGTAAGTAGTGAATATTGGTTTTCCTGTGTGAAATCTGATTTAAAAATACAGGCAGGGTGAGCTATCTAGAAGTCGAGATCTTTTAAGCAGCACTGCACCTCCTTGTGTTCGTAGCTCTCCTCTGCTCAGCCCAAAGAGCACCTCCTCAAGTACTTATTTAATGTGGCAGTAAAATAAATACTTGGCCTTTCATGAAAGATGAGCAGAATGATCCCTGGACTGTAAGAGCAAGTTAGTTTTTCTAATGTCCTGTGCAATTCTAAGCTGATGATACAGAATGTCCTTTGCATTATGTGAAAAAAAATATAGTTAACTTTGAAATTTTTACTTTATATTTCACAGATGGACAAATATCCAAAAGAATAGCTGTTCGGGTGTACCTGATGAAATTCCAAAATATATTTAAAAATACATTTGAAGTTGTAGCATTAATAAGTTTTTAATATTTTGCATAGCTAACATGTTCAACAGATTTCTTTATATCCTTTCATTTAACATTATTTCTTTATTTACTATTGTTTCGCTACTGATTTTTCATTAAAGCTCCTAGTCGTGTAAGACAGGAGACAACACAGACACCACTTTTCAGCTGCCAAACAGTTTAGTTTCCAGGCAATAAAAACGATGCTTTTTCTTTTTTTTTTTTGGACACACCCAGTGTCTTGGTGCTAAATGTTAGTTCTGTTTTAGGGAAAGACATGCAGATTTGCAAGTTCATTCTGTTGTCAGAAACGGTGTTCATTTTGTTAACCCTTTGTGTAGCATTTCTCTAGCACACATGAAAAGGAAAGTGGTGTGCAAAAAAAAGCAGCTTCTACCAAAAGAACAGTAGTCTGGCTTTATACAGGTTACTATTACTGCAAAGGTGGTTCTAATAAAGATTAGTTTACTTTGTAAATTACATCCCTAAGACTCAATTTAAGGGTAAACCACTGAAAAAGATTCTCTTTATTAAACACTTTTACTATGCATTTTAAGTAGAACTGAAAAAAAAGTGAAAGAAATATCATAAGCAAGGCACAGTTCATTAACTTACGAGTTAACGCTCTGGCTACTGGTGCCATCTTGACTTTGGTTCTATAAATGAGACTAATTTCTAGAGTGGTATTGGACGTCTCATCTCCAGTCACGTTTGCATGCATCACAACCACCACGGCACAATATTTTGGAGGCTCAGGAGCAGAACAGCAGATGACAGCGAAGCTGGTTATGGTAGAGTTATGGGAGGGCCACGACACACTCATTTTTCGAGTCACTTCACAGAGAGGTTTCACAACCTGACTATAACCTGGAACATGCACTCCCCATAAACCCACAACACTTAAAAAGGCTCAAACCAAACCTCATCAATTAGTTAAATGATGACATCAAGCAAAACAGTAATGTGAAATACAATCCATGTAAGCCAAATAAGACCAAACCAGATTTTCAAAGTCCTTAAACGATGGTTCAGCAGAAACCTTTGTAAAAGAGTAGCGTTCAGTGACTCTCATGAGCAGTACCTCTTAATATTACAATAATCAAACTTTGTGTTTTGGCAAAGCAAAAGCTTCCATTTTATTTTTGACTCTGAAATACTGTATGAAAAAACATATTGCAGAACTTGAAATGCAAAATTCCTTCAAATTGTTTGGTCTAATCTTTTCAGCAAGTCAAATGGAATTTTTTTTCTCATTGCTTTCATGAGTGAAATGCGGTTTCCTCCTTTTTCTCATTATTATCAGTGTCTTTACGTTGATACAGATCTCTCTAGAGTCTTTTCCTCTGCGATATGCTGAATATCAGTCAGCTGAAGTAGAGCTTCAGCCGTAACATTGTAAAACTTATAATCTGGTCAACTCAACCCTATTTTTTAGAATTATAATGACACAAATCTGAAAATAATTTTCTAACTTTTCAGAATCTGGATCTGTATCCGGCAGCTGCTAAACAACACAGTAAAAGAGCAGTTGAAGAAGTTAGCAACTGAATTTTTAAACATTTTAACGCACTATTTTTCAGCCAGTTTCACCTTTAGCAGGTGGTGTAGTTTCAGTTGGGATAAAGTTAACTTTCGTATTAGCAACTGGTATAGCGCTATGTTTTGGATTCGGGATGAGAAATACTTTTGATAGCGCACTGGTGGTTTTAGTTGTCGCTAAGTGTGTGGAGTGTGTTGAGGGTAACTTTCTGACACAGCTAGTGAGGGACCCAGCTAGGGAAGGTGCCCTGATGGACCTGTCATTTCTAAACAGAGAAGGACTTGTGGGGGATGTGATGGCTGGAGGCCATCTGGGGCACAGTGATCATGAAATGATAGTTTTCAATTCTTGGAGAAGCAAGGAGGGGGTCAGCAGAACTGTCACCTTGGACTTCCGGAGGGTGCACTTTGATCTTTTCAGGATCCCAGTTGACAGAGTCCCTTGGGAGGCAGTCATGAAGGAACAAGGAGTCCAGGAAGCCTGGACGTTCCTTGAAAAGGAAGTCTTAAAGGCACAGGAGCAGGCTGTCCCCATGTGCCAAAAAACGAGCTGCCAGGAAAAAGACCAGCTTGGCTGAACAGGGACCTATGGTTGCAACTCAGGGAAAAAAAGGAGAATATGGCCTTTGGAAAAAAGGGCAGGCCACTCATGAGGACTATAAAGAAGTTGTGAGACTATGTAGGGAGAAAATTAGAAGGGCCAAAGCCCAACTAGGACTTAATCTGGTTTCTGGTGTTAAGGACAATAAAAAAAGTTTCTATAAATACATTAGCAATAAAAGGACTAAGAAGAATATCCATCCTTTACTAGACAGGGGTGGAAACGTAGTGACCAGGGGTGAGGAAAAGGCTGAGGTACTTAATGCCTTCTTTGCCTCAGTCCTTAGCAGTAGAACCAGTTTTTCTCTGGGTACCCAGTCCCCTGAGCTACAAGACAGGGGCGAGGAGAAGAATGGAGCCCCCATAACCCAAAGGGAAATGGTGGGTGACCTGCTACAGCATTTAGACACACACAGATCTATGAGGCCAGGTGGGAATCTACCCGAGGGTACTGAGGGAGCTGGTGAAAGTGCTCACCAAGCCACTTTCTGTCATTTACCAGCAGTCCTGCCTAACTGGGGAGGTCCCAGTTGACTGCAGGTTAGCAAATATGACACCCATCCACAAGAAGGTCTGGAAGAAGGATCCTGAGGAACTACAGGCCTGGTTATGGAACAGATCATCCTGAGTGATGTTATGAAGCACATGCAGGACAATCAGCCCCAGTCAGCACAGTTTCATCAAAGTCAGGTCCTGCTTAACAAACCCGATCTCCTTCTGTGACAAGGTGACTCGCTCAGTGGATGCGGGAGAGGCTGTGGGTGTTGTTTACCTGGACTTTAGTAAAGCTTTTGACACTGTTTCCCACAGCATTCTCCTGGAGAAGCCAGCTGATCATGGCTTGGACAGGTGTACGCTTCACTGGGTAAAAAACTGGATGGCCAGGCCCCAAGAGTGGTGGTGAACGGAGTTAAATCCAGCTGGTGGCTGGTCAAAAGTGGTGTTCCCCAGGGCCCAGTATTGGGGCCTGTTCTGTTTAATATCTTTACCAACGACCTGGATGAGGGGATGAAGTGCACCCTCAGTAACTTTGCAGATGACACCAAGTTAAGCGGGAATGTTGACCTGCTTGAGGGTAGGAAGGCCTGTGGAAGAGCGGCTGGAAAGCTGCCTGGCAGAAAAGGACCTGGGGGTCTTGGTCGACAGCCGGCTGAACATGAGCCAGCAGTGTGCCCAGGTGGCCAAGAAGGCCAACAGCGTCCTGGCCTGTATCAGGAATAGTGTGGCCAGCAGGACGAGGATCGTGCCCCTGTACTCGGCACTGATGAGGCCACAGCTTGAGTACCATGTTCAGTTTTGGGCCCCGCACAAGAAGAAAGACATGGAGGTGCTGGAGCGTGTCCAGAGAAGGGCAATGAAGCTGGTGAGGAGTCTGGAGAACAAGTCTTATGAGGAGCAGCTGAGGGAGCTGGGATTGTTCAGCCTGGAGGCTGAGGGGAGACCTTGTCGCTCTGTACAACTACCTGAAAGGAGGTTGTAGCGAGGTGGGGGTCAGTCTCTTCTCCCAAGTAACAAGTGATAGGACAAGAGGAAACAGCCTCAAGTTACGCCAGGGGAGGTTTAGAATGGATATTAGAAACAATTTCTTCCCCAAAAGAGTTATCAGGCATTGGAACAGGCTGCCCAGGGAAGTGGTGGAATCGCCATCCCTGGAGGTATTTAAAAGACGGGTAGACGTGGTGCTGAGGGACATGTTCTAGTGGTGGTTTTGGCAGTGTTTGGCAGATGGTTGGACTTGATGATCTTAAAGGTCCCGTCCAACCTAGGTGATTCTGTGATTCTATGATTCTAAGCTCTCAAGGCCTTTTCTGCTCCTCAGACCACCCCACCAGCGAGTAGGCTGGGGGTGCAAAGGAAGTTGGGAAGGGACACAGCTGGGACAGCTGACAGAAACCGATCAAAGGGATATTTCATGCCATATGACATCATGCTCAGCATATAGAGTTGTGGGAAGAAGAAGAAAGGAGGGGATATTTGGAGTTATGGTGCTTGTCTTCCCAAGTAATTGTTAGGTGTGATGGAGCCCTGCTTTCCTGGGCATGGCTGAACACCTGCCTGCCCATGGGAAGCAGTGAACGAATTCCTTGTTGTACTTTGCTTGTAAAAGAAGTTCTGGCTGGCTTTTGCTCTACCTATTAAACTGTCTATGTCAACCCACGAGTTTTTTCTCACTTTTACTCTTCCAATTCTCTCCCACATCCCAACTGGGGGTGGTGGCAGGCGGAGCAAGTGGCTGTGTGGTTCTAGTTGCTGGCTGGGGTTAAACCACAACAGCAGGTTAGCAGGAAGAAATCAATATGGACTTGAAGAAAAAGGCATGCACAGCTCCCAGTATATGAGAAGCCCAGCGTGCCTCTTGATTGTTCTTAATTGCCTAAAATTAACTGATTGGGTATCCATAGTCATCATTGTTTTTGTTTCCACAGATTGCCCACAGCTTCCAAATATCGCAATGATAATGGTGGGTGTCACCCTTGCTATCCTTCTCATTGGTGTTGTTTTACTTTGTATATGGAAATTACTGGTGTCAGTTCAAGACCGAAAAGAGGTGGCCAAGTTTGAAGCAGAAAAATCAAAAGTGAAATGGCAAACGGTATGTTAAATGAATTAATTTTATATGAGGGTCTTTAATTTGATTGCATGATGCACAATTGCCTTTAAAATTCTATTTTCGTCTTGGTTTTGTTCTTTTAAATCAGATTTTACTGGTTTATTTTCACGACATTTAGTAATCTACAAACTCAAATGACAATTTTTTAGGGATGAAAAATAGCTAGAGTTCAATCTCCCGGTTTAATTTCTTCCATGTGTGAAATCATTTGGATAACTTTTTTTATTAGTTGCATTTTAATCAGTACCTTGCCTTCAATTAATCTTAGCAGAGTTGTTCACTGCCTATGTAATTATCAGGGGTGTACCCCTCTTCCCAGAAACACGGCCTGTTTTAGGAAAAAGAGATTATTGATGGACTCTGTCATGATGAGAGCCCACTTACGCAGAGGAGAAATGAATGTAAGCTGTCTAAAATGTAGGTAGGTAAAAGGACAGAGAAATTCAGGCCTTCTATCTATAGCTTGTGTATATCTAATGCAAGCTTATACCAGATGTTCCCTTTTCCTCTTTCCTTTCTGCCCTTGACTTTTTCACTCTTCAGCAAAAGTTTTAAGACTTCTGAGGTTTTTTGTAAAAAAACATGTTGAGTAAGCACTTCTGGTGGGTGTCTTGAGGACAGGGTGCTGTTCACCCGGCTCTGTTTTTGTACAAAGCCCTGTGATTGCAACATTTCTGCAAGGATGGATGCTGCTGGCCTTTCAGCTTTTGAGATGGGAAAAATCAGTTACTTACAGGCAAGGCCACTTCAGAATGTTTTCTTAATCCTTTGGGAGAGCTACATATAGTAAGAGGGAAGGGAAGGATCGGCTTGATAGAAGCATTTTAATTTCCTTTTCTGTCGCAAGAGGGAATGATAAGAGATGATGCGAAGAGAGGCCAGGATAAAAAGTGCAGGTGGGACCTGCCCTTGTCCCAAGGCACGGTAGTCTGTGGGGCTCGAGCAAGAGGACCATGACAAGGCACACCTCACCCCTGAGACACTACCTGTGTTTTTAGAATGGCCCAAACACAGTGTCTGATACATAAATTATATTGGACATATTTGATTTGTTTGATGATGGGCATTACTCTAATCTGGGAGGCAGATGTGAAGGGAAACATGTTCCCTAAGTGAGCTGTTGAAGGCAACTCTAAAATGATCAAAGGTATGAAATTAGAAAGAATAGACCAGAAGTCCTCACTAGGGAAAAGAAATAGCGGGAGGAGAGTGTGATATTGGACTTTAAAATTATGACTGGGGAAACTGCACATGGGACATTTGTTCACTGACTTTTCCCATACAAGTATGGTGAGATAGCAGGCCCCAAAGAAGCGAAAAACATAATTACACAACACTTGGTTAAGGCATAGGAATTATTGCGAAAGATATTCTAGAGGATAAATGTTAGCATGGGCTCAAAATGTCTACAGACAAACCTATAGGTAGAGGACATCCTTTCTGACCCAGGAGGTTTGAGAGACATGTATCAGCTTTTCCATAGACAGCCTGCATCGCCCGCTGTTGGGAATGAATTGCTGGGCCAGGCAGAGGTCTTGTCCAAGTTTTTCACAAAGTAGAGCATGAATGATCTTCTCCTCCTGCACACTGGGAAGCAGAGTGGTACTAGCTGGTGCACGTATGACCTGCATCATAACACTGGGTCGGGAATCATGGATCAAAACAATTCCTTCGCTGAAGAGGTACTCTCAGGGCAGTGGTGTGCAGCTACATCTGCTTCCAGCTGAAGCAATGATGAATTAAACATTGTCTGACTCCATTTCTTCTGATTTTTTTTTTTTTTTTAGGAAACAAATCCACTGTACAGAGGCTCAACAACCACTTTTAAAAATGTAACTTACAAGAACCAAGAAAAGCAAAAAGGGGCCATGGCTGCAGATTTCTATTAGCACCTCCGACACTACAAACTTAGTTTTACTGGCAGGAAATCTAAAACCACTTGTTTCTTCTCAGCTGATTATGTGATATTTGTTTGCACGTTGCAGTGGTATAATCATTCTGTTAGAGAAAATGTATCTTGTGTTGGGAAAATTTTAGACAGCATATTAGTGGTAAAGGTTACTAGAAATATGAAAAAACTCAGCTTTAATCTTAAAGCCCCCCATCTTAAAACAATAGCATCACAAATATTTTTAATTTTCTTGTTAATGCTGAGGATTAAACATTATCATATGTAAGCCTATTTTTTTGCAATTAGGTATATACAATGAGCTGTATACTACTTTGTTCATACACACAATCCTATATATTTGTGATTAGGAATGTATTTGTACCAGTCTACTTGGTGGGCTGATTTAAATTTAGAAAGATAATTTTTTCATGAATGTTGCTTAAACTAGTGAGGTTAGAGGTTCCTCAGATCACCTGTGTGACTGAATAATTTTTCATCAGAAACAACTAGTGTTGTTGCCTATCTTCTGTGTATCTAAGGTATACTGAAACATCTCCTCTCTAACTCTTCTTTCTTGTCCCATTTCCCTCTTTCCTTTTTCTTGCTGCTGTTTGATGTTCTTTAAGTACCCAGTCCCTGGGGTTATCTCAGGGAAAGTTACATCAATCCCATACTCACTTGGCAGAGTTGTTTTCTGTTCCAGGCATAGACTGGTTTTGTTTTGTTGGTTTTTTTTTTTTATTTTATTTTCCTCTTTTCTTTAAATTCTAGTAGAGAGGATCCAGAGCAAAAGAGGAATATTTGTAAATTGGAGACTCCAGTAGAGAATTGTTAAACTAGAGGATTACCAGAGTTCCATTTCACCGATTACATCCTGTTTAGGCACTCAAAATAAACCTCATATGCTGGACCATTACATGAACTGTTGCAGGAACCCTTTACATGTGGGAAAAGTTCACACACAAAGACTCAGTATCACACACAAAGACAGTACTCTTTTGTTGAGATATCCAAAATTGTGAGGTTCTTTCAATGCCCAGCAGCCAAACTATTTATTCATGCGTGAAATAACGCATTCAGCGATTTTGGGCTGATTTTTTTTTTTTTTCAAACTAAGCAACACCTAGATCTATGGATTCCATTTCATGTTCATTTCCATGACACTAATCTGAGTTTTAGCTAGTTACTGATGACTTGTCATAAATTCTTAAATTGTAATGCTGTTATCATGCATGGCTCTAGGAAAAAAAAAAGCCCCAACAAAACATGCTGGCATAAAAATTTACAACACTGGCCTATTTTAAGCTAACAGTAATTTACTTTACTTTTTAATATCACTTTTCCCTCTGCATTTTCTAGTACTCTGGAACAGATGGTCAAAATGTACATATGAATGTACTTGCCAAAGAAGACTTAGAAACCAAAGGTACATCGAAACAGTCACAGACAAACAATTACATACATTCCCGATAGTAAATCACATATTTGCTCTAAAAAGCTCGATGTCCATTTTGTAATAAATATTTATAAAGTCTGGGCAACTTCAGTCTCTGTATCCTCTACAGTTCCTGGATGTGAGACTGATATATTAGCTAGCTCTGACCCATGCCTGTTTTAGGGCCTGATCCAAAGCCTACTGGAGTCAATGGCTACAGATGAGGATCTAGTTTCAGTGAAACTATTAGTTTTGGTTTACAAAGATTGTTTTGTTTAAACAAACTGGTTAATACTGTCTATTAGTGGATTAGAACCTATAGTATATATTTCTGTGCAAAGAGAAATAAACAGTATCAGATACCTCTGGAAAGAAGGTGATGCTGTAACCACGTATTAAATTCAAAATAATTGCAGTGTGAAGGAAATTATGGCTGTCATTAAACTGGAACAGATTAATTACAGGTTCACATCTGTACTCTTCAGTATTCCTGCATATCTCATAGTGGAAACTGCACAGATAAAGGTCTGCATCTGCAGCCCTTCCAACCACTAGACTCCCACAGATGTCAGTGCAAGTTACATATGGGACCAAATCCTGTTTTCCTGGCACGTGGATAAACTCACAGGAGGGAAAGCTGGCCCCTGGATTCTGTCTCAGATTCCACTTGGGTCAGGATTACCCAAGGGACTAGGGAAATCTGGATTTAGCCCATGTAAATTATCTGTTACTCTTCTGTTTTTCATGTAGAAGTCATTAAATGACAAACTTTCGCTGAAAGAAATGAAACATTTGTATTACTTTTAAAGTAATAAAAATCTATACTGTTTATTAAGTACCTTTTAAGTTCTGTTTGTGATAAGGCTGATTCTGCTGCTCAATATTAGGGTTGAAAGCCCTTCTTCTCTAGGTCACCCATTTCAATATTGAAATACATTTCAGTATTCAGATGTTATTAACAAAGTGGTGTTCATATTTCATATCAAGCACCCAGTGGTCCACATTCCTTGTTCCTACAGGAAATTTCATTTCACAAAGCTACTCTGTCTTTTGCCATCGCTTGCATCTTCTGATCATCAGTAAAGATCCGATTTGGTATGTAGGCAATGTTTACAGTCCAATTAATTCTCTGAATTGCCAGAATTCACGCAGACTGTTTTTTCCATTTCCCTGCTGTGACTGACGGTACTGTAAATTTTCTGTACACCTTCAAAGTCATCATGATGGAAATCACTCAAATAACTAAGAATTCATCAGAAGAGAGAAAATAGAAGGGCTTGGTGAGGAAGGTCTCTATTTTTGAGGGATATCCAAGAACTGGGCTCATTCATATGAGCTGTTCTTTTAACAGCATTAATTTAGATCATAAATTTTGACTAAACCCCCAGATTTCAAGAACTTTCAAGATCTTACTTGGCATTCACCCTAGAAACAAGAGTGGTGTCCATCTTTTTTTAATTAACTATATTATTTTTATCTTGTAGTATTTGTACCAAAGTTCTTTTTTTTTCTTTTTTTTTTTTTTATCCACCAAATTATGAGTGGGTTTTTTTTGTGGTGAGTAGGATGAAAAAGTCTTTCTGCTGATTTAATGAATATTGTTTTGACCTGAGGCTGGACCTTGAGAATGGCCAAAACATTTTTAATAGTAATGCTTCTATTCAGTGAAGAGTTAAACTAAATAAAAGAATAAGCATTAGCAAATTTAGGATATTTGTGTATCTTTCACACCCTGCAGAATGGTAATTTCAGTAATGTATGTTAAATGTATAATTTTTCATTTGATTTATAAAAGTTTCATCTTAGCCTGTATTGTACATGTTAAGACTGCATTCAACTTTATTTTGTAACATAACTAGGGCGTAATAAGTCTGGGAACCAAGGCTCTGATGTCAAGTGAAATACTCTCCATGTGTTGTCTACCATTATACACATGTCCACATTTGTTTTGCAGTGGACATAAGGGAATTATTGCCCCACAAAACTTAGCACACGCAATCTAAAAGTAAAGAAAGATAATTTTTATCTTTGTCTGTTTGCCACAACTTGTTTCTGTAGAAAACGAATTACTTAACTTTGAATAAAGACTGTAAAATTGAATGTATTTTTTCATATACTTTTATTGTTTTTCATTTCCCATTTCAGCATGTGTCTTTTTTTTTTCACATGGTTTGATTAATCTTAGCAAATTTCTCATGCTTTGGCATGACGTAGAGCTTATTTTATAACTCCTCTCCCCCCTTTTAAGACAGTGCATGAGATTTAATGAGTCTGGATTTTCTTCTATTTGTGATCCTTTCACTTCTCAAGGAAATGAGCTAATGGATGAATGCTGTAAGCAACCCATTTCTGGAACTGTGATTGATTACATGTGGCATTCTTTTATACAGTGATCCCTAAATTGCACAACTTGCTTAAAGCTAAAGATCCATCCATTTTGTAAGTAGTAACAGCAGTAGTATCTTTTTGGAACCACATGGCAAAGAGCTTATTTTCTGTTTAATCTGCCAGTAACCTCTCCTTTTTTTCCTCTAATGAAAGGCCATGTATGTTGACATTTCCGCTAATTTCCTGCTCTGTGGAAGAGAACATTCCTCTGCATCCCTGACAGAACTGCATTTTAAGTCTGTTGTGCTCTCCAAGCACGTAATAAGATCATGTTCTCTTGAATTTCCCAGTGGACTGTGAAAACTGAAACTGATACAATTGTATAATGTATACTCATCACATGTAATTTAGAATGTATGCTACCCTCAAAAGTCTATACGGTTGTTTGTTTGTTTGTTTTGGGGAATGGGTCATACTTAGAAACTTTTCTTCTGTGTTTTCGCTGAGGTACATATCAGCTAATATTGACAGATAGCAACAAAAGCACAATCATAACAGGTAGTGTAGATAAATACAAAGGCTTTGGCTTTTCAAGTATCTTGATAGCTGAGAATTTTGTTTCTTGAAGCTGGTTCAGTCTCTGTCTTCTACCAGTTGTCATGCAGAAGCAGAGAGAACCAAAAGCTGAAATTCATTGCAACCTCTCCCTTCCTCGTGCTATGTACACAACAGTTTAGATTTACTTTTAATGAAATTGAATAATTTAAAAGCATTTCAAGATATTTCTGTATTCAGATAGATTAAGTTCTCAAGGCATGATGTATTTTTTCAGATGCCATTTTCCACAGGGTAACTTTTCTCAACAGTGGGGTTTTTGATTACTGTTTCCACATTTAGAATAGGTAGGAGCGTAAATAAACCCAAGGTCTTTATGTATGAAAAAACAGGAAAATTCTATTTAGTGTTCAGCAGTTAGTTAGATGTTACCTGTGTTTGGAAAAGTTGGTATACCACCAACTTCAGGCTTCAAAGCTAATAACTCTAGTTCAAAGGCAAATTGTATCTCCTGTTGATCTTCTTAGGTGAGAGATTAAAACTTGCTTTCTCTAAAATTCTTGACTGACTTAAAAATCAGACCTATAATTATGGTATAATTAGCATGTAACAAGCTCTCAGTTGCTTCTATTTTAAGATACACTCGATTTGAATAAGGACAGATATTAAAAAAAAAAAAGTAAACAACAAAACAAACACCTCAATCCAAATGGGGGCGGGGGGCGGAGGACTACCACCACCCTCCCCACGCCCCCCCAAATCCCCAGTAATCTCAAAGATGATGGAGAAATTAAGCCTGAAAATATATCAAACCAGCAAAAAAACCAGTTCAGGCTAGAA
The DNA here is from genome assembly GCA_013398295.1 of Chionis minor. Lineage (NCBI taxonomy): Eukaryota > Metazoa > Chordata > Aves > Charadriiformes > Chionidae > Chionis > Chionis minor. The sequence goes on along the minus strand of VZSF01008269.1, from coordinate 322,542 downwards.
GTCCTAGAAATCCTTAAAATCAATGAAATTGTTACAAAACCATTTGACGCACTTCCTACCCCCACCAGTGTCTGCAAGGAAAGTCCTCTAGTAATGTTTCATGAGCCAACACACAAGGTGGCAATCAAATGAGCCACGGTCGAGTAAGAGAATCTGAATTTTTACAGATGCAGTGCGCTGTACCGCTCGTATTCATCCTAGAGTACGGGCAGCTACTGCTTCAAGCTGTCTGGGACAGCAGCTGCAAGAAACCAGTGCAACACCTCCCTCCCGTAGGGCTACAGGTTTTGGATTCCCCTTCTGATGCTCTCTGAATCTGGTCAATATAGAGCTTTATCGCAGAGAGATGCTTGTCACTGAATATAGTATTTACTGTGGATGATTTGCCAGCATCCCCGGAGAGCTTGTGGAAAGACTGTCCCATAGGGTTTGACCACTAGCAGCGCTCAGGAAATTAATTCCAAAATAAATCCAGGAATTCATTGTGGGCTGGATAACCCACATGAAAACTGTGTAGACAATGTTCACTTTGAATTGTACTGCTTTTAATCTAGTTAATCTTTACTCCAAATTAAGGACAAAAGCATCTGAACATGTTTAATTCAGTTTAGGTGTTTTTCTGTACAGTTACTGAATTAATTTAGATTAAAGTTTGAGTTCTTCCATGTTGAGATTGTAAAGAGATAAAGGAGGAGAAAGTTGGGAACTTGCCTGCCTTTATCCATATCAAAGGCCAAGATAGCTGGCCTGACCGGTCTAAAAGCATCGTGGCAAGTCATTCCCACTGGTTGGAAAGTTGTTAGAGCCTTTCAGTGACTCAGAGCCAGAGCACCTACTCTATTGCAATTAAAGCATTTAAGTTTTTTGACTGCACATTTGCATCTGACAATAAACTCAGACTCATTTTAGCAAACAGGATTTCCCTGCAGAGAAATGATGCTGTTCTCACAAACGTGTCCAGTTCTTTCACAGGAAAACAATCCGCCAGCAAATGTCATTCTCCTCCTGCTGGAAATGAGTGGTGACTAAAGATCATTGGGTTTTATTAATCTAATTTCATTCCTTGTGCTTATTAACAAATCTTCAATTTGGGCATGGAAAGATACAAAGGAAAAATATTGTCTCTTTTTTGATTGTCTTACCCCATAAAATTCGGAGAAGAGAGCAGAAATTTTAACAAGTGGTTCCCTGGTGCCTACCCTTATGTGTGCGTGGATGTAATATAAAATATTTTAATGTAAGTAATGAAGACAGATTCTACTGATGAAGGCAAAGCAGATAAGATGTTGGTAAGGAAGAAAAGACCTTGGGCAATCAAAGAAAACAGATGCCTTGTATCAGCCTGTAGAGAGCAAAAAGGCACGAGGAACCTAACTCAGGAAAACTGGGGCATTCCATTAAAACTACAAGGTTGCTGGTTGTTACAGAAGTGTTGAAAATAATAAGTATGTATCCTTTAGGTGAATTTAGCTCATTATAATGTGAAAAACACACCTACAAATCTTAAGCTATATGTCCCCTAGATGAGACTCACTGAGCATGTGTAGTAATTTAGGAATGTACCAATCTTTAATTCGAACCAAGAATACAAGTAGCCAAAAGGAGCTTATTGTGAGATCATGAGCAGCCAATGATAAGTACAGCATGCTAATTAGCTGATTTTTGTAAAGTATAAAAGCTTATAATGTGCAAGGCAAGTTGTGCTAGCTTTGTGGAGGAACCACCTAGCACCCATCCCTGCGCAGAAATGAAATCAGTATCTTGACTCTGGGTGTGGATCGGCTCTTTGCACGGCTGGTAAAGAGCCCAGATTTGGGACAACACTGCCACTGTGTGAAGCGAGTGGGAGCTCAAACATGAGACCAACTGTATATCAGATTTACCACAAAACAAAATACTGAAGAGAAAAAATCCCGTAAATGTCTATGCATTTTTACTGAATACAAAGTAAGATATCTAATGCAAAAATTATTCCACCTGACAAGAAACTGGTTAAAGGAAAGAGGCAAAGTAAGATTGCTTTGGGTTTCTCTGTCTGCGCATTCTCTAATGAGCGCAGCAAATGACAAAGTTCAAGGCTATGCCCAACCCTCACTTCTGCCCACTCCAGTTTATGCCAAAGCCAAGCCCGGCTCACAGACACGTTCCTGTTTTGGACATTGTTAAATCAGTAGGATGCACAGAGAGGCAATGCGACCTGGCAAGCTGTTTTGCTGGTGGCCACTGGAGACCAGCAGCTGGAGGTTTGGACTCCTGCTGTCCTGCCTTGCAGATCTGCTGCCAAACATGCCAGCGCTGCCTGGTGGGACAGAGTGGGCAAGCAGACATGGAGGGAATGCGCTGACTGAAGGACCTGCGCCTGAAAGCATCAGTTTTCCCGGAGCTGATAAAAACAGTGTCCTTGATGCTTCACTGTCAGAATCAATGTCCACTCCCCCCTTTTTTATTAAAGTAGAACCTTGTTATTTCCTATTACCCTGATTCAAGAAGCTTCATTCTCATAAAATGAAGAGGAGTTGTGCTTAAGGAATTGGTTAGCACGGGGCAGAAGACACATCTGGCCAAACAAATCAGGAATGGTTTTGCCTACAAACCTGTTAGCATATGATCAAGAAACACACAGAAAACTATCGGTCTCTCAGGTGCGTTTAAACCATGAAACAAAAGTTGTGTAAGTTTTATATTTATTGTAAAATGTCCTACTAAGCAATTAAATGATGGCTTTATTGGTTTCGTTAAAAAGTATAGCATCTGGTGATCACAGTATGTGTAATTTCTAGTGTTGAGTACAATGAATAATAGGTTTGTTTATTAAACAAGTCTACAGTCTAATATTAATAGCTTTTCTTGGAAATACACTAACTACTCTTTTGTAGCAAATCTTTGCAAAAAATAGCTCTCTCATTCTACTTTGGATTTCACTGTAATAGTAATAACAATGGAAGTTGTCTTTGATGGCAGCCCTGTATGTCTTAAGCATGCTGACCTCAGGCTAGCAAAGTACTTATGTGTCTCAGTTACCTTATAGATGGGGCATATACAAAGGCTTGAAGTTATGATAAGCTCACGAATGCTTAAAATTTAAGCAACAAATTAGCTTCTATGCCAGAGTGGAAGATTTAAGTTAAATGCTGAGGTCGGTTACATGACAAATTCTTGAAATGCTTTAACCGGTAGATCAGCTGCACGTTACGGCTCTGAGCTCTGTAAACCTGCGCTAGCTACCAGAGACAGAAATACTCTGCAAAATATCTGCAGGCACAGGCTGTCTAGGCCAAAATACTACAGCAAATGCCTTGAGGGAAGACAGTTAAAGCTTCAAATAAAAATAAAATAAAATTGGAAATTTATACAGTGTAACGTGCAAGATAATATAAACTACATCATCAAGTTTTCTTCAGAAAATTTTGCCAACCATGTTGCTTTACAAACCGCTATGCCAGCAAAGACATCTTATTATTAGAGCTAAGCAGGTACAACTTAGTTATAAATAGCCAGGCCAGGTTAACTGCAACTGTGCTAGAAAGGATTTACCAATTTATTGAGAACAGAATAGATCCAAGACAGTAAAAAACTGTTTACTCGAAGAGGGAGATCTGACTATCGAAGAAAAAAAAGAAGAAACAAAAACTACACAGAGTTAATAAGTTGCTAATTTGCGTTTAGTGAAATGTTTACAAAAACATTGTTGAGTTGTTCTTTATTAGGAATCTGTAATCAGAACCTGCTCACTGAAATGAACAGAAAAATCCACCTGAGATGGGGCTCCTTCCCACAGCCCAGAGCAGCCTCCTTTTTGCTCACTGGGACCTTTTTTTTTTTTTTTTAAAACGTAATACCACGAACACAGCGTGATCTCTCAGTGTGACCCAGACGGTTCTGGAGCAAGAAAGCCCTTTTCTGGAGCCGAAAGCAGCGGCCCAAAACTCCTGAAGAGATGTAGACAGTTCTGAGTGACCAGATTTTCATAAATGGCTTATTAACAAGCTTTTCTCTCAGAATCTGAAATTCTCTGAAAGCTGCAGCTTTCCTGAGAGGTACATTACAGTTCCTTGAGAGTTACAGCGCTTCTGTCTTGCTGAGTCAGGTCCATTCTAGAACAGCTTGTTCAGCAAAGTTTCCCGCTGTTTGTTCTCTACCAGACATTTTTAGCATCTGTTAAACTGGGAGAAACTCCCCCGGTGTTTCTAAGTGTTCGGCTTCACTTGCTTCTCAATTCTTTCTCCCACCAAACTACCAGTGAGAAGGTGCCCCTGAGCCCAGAGGTTTTCGTTTCCGTCCTTGTATCATGACGGAGGTGGACACGAGGGAACAGGGGCTCGCTTCAGTTGTGCTCCAACACTGTACATTTATTTTTATACAGTTATGTATACATTTATGTACTTGGCTGCTAGGCATAAAGAACAACGCAGAAACATGCTCGTGCAGCTTAAAACCGAACTGTCGTGCTGATTTCCAGTAAAGCTACTCTATCTTTAACCCAGAGGTTCTGCTTTCGACTCGCCCTCCCCTTCATCCCTTCCGTGAGACTGAAGCTCAACCCAGCTGGGGCAGCTCCCGCCAATATTCAAGCGAAGGCATTTCCACAAAATGGAAGGCGGCAATTATTTTTCTCCCTGCCAAAACGCAACGTGACTTCGAGTTGACAAGCTGACCCAGCTCAAACCCGCCCCCCCCCCCCCCCCCCCCCCCCCCCGGGGGGGGGGGGGGGGGGGGGGGGGGGGGGGGGTGTCTGCGAAAGTGGGGCTGCTCAGGGGCAGAGCAGAGCACCGGTGGGCAGGGGCCGCGCTACCGATGCTCTCCCACCTCCAGGGCCTCTGGGCAATTTTCTGGTGCTTTTCAGAAGTACCTGGAGCGCAGGCACGAGGAATTAAGTGTTTTCAGACGGAAAATAACACTAATACAGGGGTTTTTGTCCGCTTCCATCCACAAGCCCGACCCGGGCAGACGGCCCGGGCTGCATGAGCGGCGTTTCCAAGCCCGGCCGAGGAGCGTCCTCCGGCGGCGCGTCCCGCCCCTCCCGCGCCCTCTTCCCGGGGACGCGGGCGGGGGCCGGGCGGTTCGGCGGGCGGCTCCAACGTGACCGCCGCCGCCTCCTCTTGTCCCCTGCCGGGCCGCCCCTCCTCCCGGGCGCCGCCGGGGTGGGATCGCTCTTCTGCCCTCCCCGGGGCAGGGCTCGGCGGGGCCGGTCCCCCGGCGCGGAGCGGGTGGGCGCCGCAGTGCCGCGGCGATGCTGGGCGTGCGGCTGGCGCTG